>OY757942.1:10165657-10278157 GCA_963585895.1 Sepioteuthis lessoniana
TGATTTAATATTCTTCTATTGAGGAGTTTAATTTTATAGTTCGCTGGGTTAGCAAAATAGACTTATTGCATCTCTGCAGAGGGGTACATCTTCCCAACGAGTGTCTTCGATATGACGCTATTCAATATGACAGAGAGGTTCCAGTAATGCCGGAAATTTGGAGGATGCAGAGTGCTCTTTCATTGCCATCGCTCAAATGTCCACTCCAGCTTTGAGTTGTAGCAACTGATCGGGTCCTATCCATAGTTCAAATAGATCTAAACTGAGTAATTACGCTAAACTGAATTGCTTGAAATTAACTGTTTTTATATTTGTGTTGTATACTCATATGCAGATGCATGCAGGAACATAACGACACAATGAAGACGAGCAGACACAGTTCTTAGAAAAATATACCTCTCACTTTATTTGAAAGGGTTCGAAAGGGTTACTAAAGGTTTTACTGTGTGAGAGGTGAGTTGGAGACCGAACAGAACTGCAACATATTGACCCCCACTCTTATGGCCATAACAGCGTTTCTTTTCCGTTCTCCTGGGCTGCTTAACCGGGGGCCTGGGGGCCCATCCTCTCTGGGACATGTTCCTCATTGCAGCTTCTTTTCTCCAACTGAACTTGAACTTCCTGTGCACCGAGTTGTATTATTGTTTTACGCCCACTCAATTCAACCTGTCGACAGTCCAGGTTATCCCCTTGATTCCTTCGACCGGATGCACCTGTTATTTACACAGGTGCATTTCCTATTTTGACAGCTCGGCCCTAGTCAATAGGCAATATTTGTCTGTTTATTCTATGTACTGACATTAAACTGAATTGTTTGAAATAGAACTGTCTTGGCATTTAATTGTGTAAAAAAAAACAACTGTTTTTATACTAAACTGAATTATTTGAAACTTTTATCAAAATGACTTTATTCAGTGTTAAATGATCCGAAATGGGTTGTTACGCCGTAAACCAACCAACTAACCAACCAACCATAGTAATTTAACAACAGCAGGAATGCAAATATTAAAAGTCTCTCCAGTTAATTATTTAACGCGTTGTTACTGATTTGATATTTCCCGAATTTAAGCCCAAAATTTTCTCATGGGCAATAAGTATGACTGAGAATATGGCTGGGTTGCTGTAGAAGACACTGATAGCATCTCTGCAGAGGGGTAAGGCTCCCCCAATGAGTATCCTAGATATGACACTAAACAATCTGTTGATGTGTTTCCGGCTTTAGAGAATGTGGAGTATCCCTTTATTACCATTGCTCCCCGATCACCTATGGCCGGGAGTGGTAGCGCCTGATAAGGTCCTATCTATGGGTAAAAAAAAACCAAACTAAACTGCGTATTCATGCTAAAGTGAATAGCTTGAAATAGAAATGTTTTTGATAATTAAACTGTACTTATACTAAACTGAATTGTTTGAAAAATATCTGATTATTTGTATAAAACGGATTTGACATTAGATAACCTACAAAAGTTGATATGCCATAAAACCCAACCAACCAACCAACCAAAATCATTTATTCTAAAAAAAAAAGCATTGCTGGTGAGATTTCCTTGATATATGATAGAGTTATGTATTCGATCTCCCACTAGGCCAAACTTGAGATAAGGTCATTTTATTATGAGGACCACGGGCAATATCCAGGCTCAAGCACGACTGTAACAAAAATACTAAATCAGACTTTGCATTGCCACTTTTTAGGGGTGCCTCTGACATCGAGTGATGAACAGCTATTTCCAGAGGGAAAGCCCTCTGAGACCATGCAGTTAGCTCAATAACATCCACCTACCATGAACGTCAGGTGAAATCTCGTAAGCCGAGGTGAGGTGAGCCAGTGTGTGAGCGTTCATTTCTTAGGCAGGAATTTTATAATTTTAAATATAAACCTCGAGAGAATAATGACTGATCTGATTTCGACACAAATTGAAATATTCTTCTTCTTCTTCTTCTTCTTCTTCTTCTTCTTCTTCTTCTTCTTCTCCATTATTATTATTATTATTATTATTTCTTCTCCTGTCACTATCGCTGTCTCCACCGCTGCTACCGCTGTTGCCTCTTCCTACTCATACACCCCCCCGTCGTCTCTCGTTTCTCCTCGCACACTTGCATACCAGCTCATTGGCCTCGTGAGTAGAGTGTTCGCCAATGGTCCGGGAGACATCTGTTCAATCCCAGGTCGCGTCATACCAAAGACTTTAAAAATGGTACTTGATCCATCCTTGCGTAACACTCTGCAATGTAAGGTATGTATCAAGGATAAAGTGGAGTAGCGCCCTCCCTTACACCTTAGTGTAGTAGCTATCGAAAAGGGAGCCTTTTGGTTGCCCTCGACTATGGTCGCCAACTTTACTTTTACAATTAATTAATCATTTCAAGTTTTTCACACGAGGTCTAACTTTTGGTTTTTCACTTGATTCTTGGTGACAGCAAGTCCCCTTAGTTCTCCAGGATCTTTCTCAGTATTCTATCAGATTTTTAACTGGGCTGTGGTGTAGATATGTACACTTCTGGTTCGGTATTAAGATTCTTCCACTCTATTTTTCAGATTTTTTGAAATCGTTTCCAGAACTCCAACTTTACTTGCTGTAATATAATGGCCGTGGGATTTCGTTTTATGCCTCTAGGTTTAGTTAGGCTGAGAACCTTTCGTCTCAGTGCATGGGTTACTTAGGTGTAACATTAACGCAGGTATTCACGCGCGCGGGCGGAACGGATTGTGTCACTCAGAGATGTCGCAATAGCCCAGATGGGAAACGGGGCTACAGAGTGCAGGTGACGTCACGCACCAGAAGCCCGCGGTGGATTTGGGGGATTTTGAAAAAGTCAGTTAGTGGAGTTGAGTCCGGCCTCGGAAGAAGACAGTTGACTTTCGCTTGCTCGCGTAGGCCTTGCGACGGGTGCACAGGTGTTGTGGGGGGGGGTGGCAGATGGAAAAAGCCAGAATGCAAAGAATGTGTATCTCTTTCCTTATGTCGAAGAACCTTTAAACTCAAAGGTAATAAAAAGTTTCGTACCAGAACTGAGAAGTCGTAAGTGTTTTTCGTGTTTCGAGATTCCTATGTTCTATGTATATATGTTATGAACATTCTATGTACGTTTCACACATAGCCGTATCTGGCTATGTTACATTGCTATAACTATTCTCAAACAAATCCCCTTAGCTTTGGGGGAACTGCTGTGATGTAATGGCTTAAATGCCGGACTATGGCCTTGAAGTAAGCAGGTTCGAACTCTTATCGCACAAATACGTACACCTTTCAACTAATACACATGAAAAAGGGATGAACCCCCTAATGCCCCCAGCTGTAGGTAAAATAATATAACTCCAGTTCTTCTACAAGAATGATGTTGGCCACAAAGGTTGATATGCTATTAAAAAGAGAAACCAAACCCTAAATTTTGAGCCCTTTAGCATGATCCTAGAATTTCGTGTTTTGCTTTCGTTTACATTCGTTGTGATCTACTGCAGGAATAATGGGGTTCATGCTTTTATCAAGAGTTTACTTTCGCTGTGATCTACTACGATTGTGAGGTCAGCTATTTCGTATGAATTGAAATTAGAACTGGTCTTCTTGCCTGGTTGGTGGATTTATTTATTGATTTTAACTGGATTTCAACTCTTTTAGGATTATTTTAAGCCAAGAAATTTGTGAGTTGTGTTCAAATTTATGTTTTCATCTCCCTGTTAGATGAGATCTTTTTTTCACTTAGTCCGATGGAATACGAATTATTTTAAAACAGATCTGTTTGATCCCCAGGTGGGACTATGACTGGTACATCATCATCATCATCATGTCGTGCCTGTAGCACGGATATCCATGACCCTCTCTCGCCTCTTCTCCTTTAAGTTGTTAACCCCGATAAATAGGTAAATGCAATCTTGTCCAAGGCCGCCGATTCAATTTTTTTCCTCTTCATAGAGTTTAATTTAACTTGTACTTTATCAAGTGAAAGAATTCATATACTAAATGACTATTGAGTTAATTATTCAACCTTTGTGTACTGGGGGTGTCCTCGTGGTGTAATGGTTAAAGCGATGAACTGCGGAATCGTAGTACGCGAGTTCGTACTCCAGTCGCGCTATTACGTTCAACTTTCGGGCAAATACCCTTGGGAAAGGTATGAACCCCCTTATTCTCCCTCCAGCTATGGATAAATAGTAGGACGGACTAGGTTCTTCAGCCTTGGTGAGGCAACTAGTCTAGGAGAAGGAAAAACTCTGAATTCAAAACCTGTTAAACTCCGCTTAAAAATTGACCTTGTGTCATATCCTGCCCGAGCGGAGGGGTTGGTAAATAGTACCTTTGTGTACTGTTTTTCTGTTTCACTAGTTTAAATTTAAATAATTCTTTCACTAGTTTAAATTTAAATAATTCTTAAATAAATTTAAATAATTCTTTCGTCTAAAAGTGTTCGTCTAATTCGACGAACACTTTTGTGCATATCGTGATAAGAAAAAAATTAGTTTATTTTCTCCAAAACAAATTAGTTTAAAGCAAGACTTTTGCAGGTGTCATTTCTTTGGAACTTAAATACGATTTAGAATATTTCTATTGTGTAGGAATTTTATAATTTTGATTGGGACATCACCCTGAGAGAATAATACCTGATTTCTGACTTTGATCAAACTTCTTCTTATTCTTCTTCTTTTACGTGCTGAAGAGCGACATCGGTGAAAGGCAGATTTAACCCAAGTCGCTGTATGGCGTTCAGCTTCGACTAATACTCTTGCTAAAGATGTGAACCTCTTTCTATTCTGTATAACATACATAGAACCATTACTCCGGCGGGTCTTCAGGGCTACATCTCGTATCCTCACATAGCTGCTGTATGTATGTTCGAGCAGGTCGTTCCGCTTTTGCTTGGCCATATGTGGGGATCCATAGGAGTACATCACTTATGAACTCGTCTTGCGTGTCTTGTTCGTCTAACTTGGATAGTTTTCTTTGGTACACCTACTCCAAATAGGAATAATTCTTTGTAATTACGAATTTTTAAAACTAATCTCAAATAGTTTTTTACGTTGGATCTTAGTGATTTCAAAGAAACTTTTGTGTGAAGATATTTCAAAGCGTTTTTAAAAGATAGTTATTTCAATGGCATGTCAACCTATCTATGAGCAATAGTTGAAACATGTTATGCCTATAGGTTAGAGAATAAAGTTCACTGAAAATAAGATCATCGTCATCATGTCGAACTGCCAGCACGGATCTCCCAGACTCTCTCTCGCGACCCGTCTCTATTGTCCTTCGCTCCCGGGGAGTCTTCTAGGTTACATCACGTATCGGCTCAGAGCTGTTGTATATAGGTTTTATCTGGTCGTCCTCTCTTTGCTCGTCTATGTGAAGTGGTCCAATGGAGTATATAGCGTGTGAATTCGTCCTTACTTCTCCAGCAATATCCTGCATGCCTGGTTCGTCTAACGTTGGTAGTTTTCAAGATGGGTGGTTGGTTGCCGAACAAATTGTTGAGTTTAATACGTGTATTTAGCAAACGTTCATTTAATTTATCACTGTAAAATATTTCTAAAAAAAATTTAGATATTACAAAAGTAATCCTACGTAATATAATAGAATAAATAAAAAAAATAAAAAAACAATATAAAGGGGGAAGTTGCATAATAGTAATGTTTATATATTAACTATCAACGACCACTTTAGTTATATCTGGTAAGAAAATTGGATTATTTGTAAAAACCTGGATGCAAGTTGACACTTGGAGACTCAATTCCATCTAAAATACTTTGGATATTTCTACGCTTTTTTTTTCTTTTTGAAGTAAAGAAAAATTAGCGACGTATTTTACTCATTTTCCTAGTGGATAGAGTGTTCGCCAATGGCCCGGGAGACCTGGGTTCAATCCCAGGTCGTGTCATACCAAAGACTTTAAAAATGGTACTTGATACCTCTTTGCTTAAAACTTTGCAATATAAGGTACGTATCAAGAGTAAAGTGGAGCAATCGAAAGGAGTACCGGTTTAGTAGCTATTGAAAAGGGAGCCCTCGACTACGGTCGCCAACTTTACTTTACTTATTTTACCCTAATTAAATATGCTTTGAAGAAAGGGACACAGTTTCGATTTTTCGTTTAAGGCATATAAATCATCATGGGTTATTTAATGCTAAAGCCTTCTGCATTGAAGGACAGTAATGGTTCTATGTATGTTATACGAAATTGAAAGAGGTTCACACGTTTATCCTATTTACCAACCCCTCTGCTCGGGCAGGATATGACACAAGGTCAATTTTTAAGCGGAGTTTAACAGGTTTTAATTCAGAGTTTTCCTTCTCCTAGACTAGTTGCCTTACCAAGGCTGAAGAACCTAGTCTGTCCTACTATTTACCCATAGCTGGAGGGAGAATAATTGGATTCATACCTTTCCCAAGGGTATTAGTGCTATGTGAAATGTAATCAGTCTCGTCCAGGTTTTTGAACTCGTTTCGCCGTGTTCATTTCCTACGACGATAACAATTACACCACGGGCACACCTTTATCAAGAGTATTAGTCGAAGGTGAACGTCGTACAGCAACTAGGGTTAAATCTGCCTTTCACCGATGTCGCTGTTCAGCACGTTACAGAGACTCCGCTTAGAAGAAGAAGTTTGATCAAAGTCAGAAATCAGGTATTATTCTCTGAAGGTTGATGTTCCAATCAAAATTATGAAACTTCTACACAATAGAAGAACTCTAAATCGTATGTAAGTTCCCAAGAAATGACACCTGCAAAAGTCTTGCTTTAAACTAATTTGTTTTGGCGAAAATAAACCAAAGTTTGTCTTGTCACGATATGCACAAAAGTGCTCGTTGATCAAAAGAATTATTTAAATTTAAACTAGTGAAACAGAAAAAACAGTACACGAAGGTTGAATAATTAACTAAATAGTCATTTAGTATATGCATTCTTTCACTTGGTAAAGTACAAGTTAAATTAAACTCTATGAAGCGGAAAAAATTGAATAGTCGGCCTTGGACAAGATTGCATTTAACTATTCATCGGGGTTAACAACTTGATTGACCTGTCAGTATAAATTCCTGGCAGGCATCTATCTCGTCCTCAGACAAGACTTGCCGTCAGTTGAAGCTCAACACTTCGTTCTCATTGGTAGTCAACAAGTAGAAAGCAAAGTCACCATGCCTAACTACACTCTCCATTACTTCAATGGCCGTGGCCGTGCCGAGATTATGCGTATGATGTTCCATATGGCTGGTGTCAAATACATGGACAAGAGATATGAATTCTCTGACTGGGATCGTTGCAGGAATGGTAAGGAAATCCTTTTAACTCTTTAAATTTCTAGTATTTCCCTCGAAAGAATTTTATTCACGTTCCGTTCAACATTCCAAATTCTTGTCTCGATTCAACTCCATTGACAGCGAGGCGATAAACCTACACATGTTCATTTGCATCTAGTGAAAATTTTACTCGATTTTTGAAGTTTTTCTTTCAAAACTTTCTTCTTGTGACATCATCATTATCATCAGCAGGCCTTTACTGACAGCATGGATCCCTTTGACTTTCTCTCGCTAATCCCTATCGGCTTTCACTCTTTATAAATCTACGAAACTGAGTCCTATATCCCCACAGATCTGATAAAAGTATTTTTTTTGCTAGTCAGCTATACAGGGTGGAATGATAAAATTGTTGTCCTAAAGAAAACAACACTACAGTTTTATTTTAAAACTTTTATTGAAAAAATCGATTCAGCTAACTTGACTATGTAGTAGAGGTGACATCTATTCAATATAGCCGCCTTCAGCTTCAATCACCGCCTCGATTCGGATCCTGAACTGGGTGCATGCCTGTTCCACAAGTGCCGGCGGGAGCTCGGCGAATACTCGGCGGATGGCGGAGATCGGGCTGGCTTTGGTGTTGTGGGAGATCATGTTGGTAATGTTGTCGATGTATGACCAAATGAAGTAGTCCTGCAGGTTCAGGTCGGGGGAGGAGGGGGACCAGTGAGAGAAGGGTACAAAGTCGTAGCACTTCTTCTGAAGCCAAGCCTGGGTCTCTTGGGTCTTGTGGGCCGGCGCCGAGTCCTGCTGCCACACCCAGGGTCTCCCACCGGCCACCTGATTGCACCAGGTGATCACCACACTTTTCAGCACATCCAGGTACGCTTTGGTGCTGACTTTCAAGCCGACTTCAAAGATGTGAGGTGGCATGATGTGGCCCTCACTTGAAACCACACAAAAGACAATAACCGTAGCTGGAAACTGTTTTCATCACCATGGGCACGTCCCTGTTATTCGTGGCAATCCAGCGATGGTTCTGGCTGACATAACTTGGATCGTTAGAGAGCGTGAGTTGAACAGCGGTGCATCTCCGATCCCTCTCATTGAACATTGTGGCATGTTCAGACATGATAGAAGGCTCCTATTGCTCTTAGGATTTGTACACAACTGGCCAACTAGTAGATGGTCCGCGACAAAAAGAAAAAAAAAAGAAAAAAAGAAAACCGGTTTTCATTCAACGGAAATGGAATCATGTCTTTTCTTAAGCGACAATTTTATCGTTCCACCCTGTACATGTCCATATCTAGGAATCCATAAGACATCAGTACCACTCCGTGTCTGAGTGGACCTGGAAGTAATGGCAAAGAAATGGTTCTCCACGAACTTCAAATTTTACCACTAGAAGCAATTTAGTAATATTACAAGGAAATTTTTTTAGAAAGTCAGGATCTTACTAATCTGGCATGACTACTGTCAACATATTTTAATCCTCAGTCAAGAGCGATCTATCTATCTATCTATCTATCTATCTTTTTATGACATTACATTGTTTATACACATATCTCAGATTCATGAAGATGAAGACTTAACGTCAGTGAAATAATTAGTTCAAGGGAAATATTTCATGAAATCTATTACGTGATTTTAGAGGGTCCTTCAAAAGATTTTTTGGAAAATATTTGAATATGAATATTAATTGCTAATAATAAAATTATGAGTTGTTTTCATAAATCAATTTGAATTACTTAAATTGAAAATACTCTATATATAACCGGCTCACTGGCCAAGTGGGTAGTGTTCGCCAATGGTCTGGGAGACCTAGGTTCAATCCCAGGTGGCGTCATATCAAAGACTTTAAAAAGGTACTTGATACCGCCTTAGTTAACAATCCAGGGAATGGAGTAGCACCCTACCCCACACCCTGGTGTAGTAGTTATTGAAAAGAGAGCCTTCTGGTCACCCTCGACTACGATCGCCAACTTTACTTACTATATATATATATATATATATATATATATTGAAGATTCAATGGAGATACTTAAAACCATCAAATTTAAAATAAACATATGCATTTTCCAGATTTCCCTTGCATGTACCTCCCCTGTCTGCAAATGGATAATGGTGACATGATGCCTGAGACCATGGCTTGTTGCAGATATTTGGCTCGTCAATATGGTAAGTAACAAAATTGACTATATTGAATTGATTATCAGTGTTATTCTCTTTATATATTACGATGCCCGAAAACAGGAATTAAAATGCGTTAGAGATTTTCAAAATTTATACAATTGGATCATAAGTTTTGACAACATAGATTACTTTCGTATTTTTAGGTTTCTATCCTAAAAGCCCAATGGACATGATGAGGTGTGACTACATCTGTGACTGCTTCTATGAAATCATGCACGATTATATGAGGTACTACCACTGGAAGAACGGAAACTTCAGGGTGAGTCAGTTATTTTGAATATGAATAACATGTCAGAGGTTTATCTCCATAGTTGTATATCATTTCTCTCTCTCTCTCTTTCAGTATATATATCAGCTTCTAGTAACAGTCGACCAATCATGAACATGTAAATTCATGTAACGTTTATTCAAAATGATTTGCCTAAAAAATACAGTAATAATGCCTATTTATATATATATATATCATCATCATCATCATGTCGTGCTGGTAGCACGGATATCCCTGACCCACTCTCGCCACTTTTCACTAGCGTTCATCGCCCGAGGCAGGTCTTCAGGACAACATCCCGTATCCTCACATAGTTGCTGAATGTATGTTCGTGCTGGTTGTCCTGCTTTTGCAGGTCCATGTGTGGGGGTCCATAGGAGTACATCACTTATGAGTTCGTCCCTTCTTCTGCAGCAGTGTCCTGCATATCTGGTTCGTCTAACTTGAATAGTTTTCGTGATAGGGGGCAGGTGGCCGTACAGTTGGTGTCTTGTGGGGTGTTGCCGCCAGGACTTGTTCAAGATTGCACGCAGCATTCTTGTGTAATTGCCGTCTAGCTTCTTCTCCAGCCGTTTTGTTTGTGTCCCTGTAGTGCATCCATATAGCATCATCGATGCGACCGCTGCCTGGAAGAAACTGCGTTTCATTTTATCGGTTAGGTCTGATTTCCATATAATCGAGAGCCTATTGATAGCTGTCCATGCCTTCGTTAACCTCGTGTCGATGTCCTTTTCGGTTGATGCGACGCTGCTTCCTAGGTAAGTGAATTTGTCTACTAGTTTAAGAGGGGTTCCGTCTAGAGTGGAGATGTCCCCCGTTTGATTATAGCACAGGTATTCCGTTTTGTGTGCATTGACATAGAGGCCTATGCCTGCGGCTGCTCGTTCCAAACTATGCAGTAGTGTTTCGGCTTGGTCGGGTCTATTTGCCAGTATCGCTATGTCATCGGCGTAGTCGGCGTCGGTAATTGTTGTTGCGGGGTACCCTCTGCTTCCTACTATAGTCGGGATTAGGTACCCTGATAAGCCACTTATGCGAAACTATTGTAGGTTAGTTCCTGACTCACTAAGTAATTATCGTTACTATTTTGCTCTACTTAGTATCAAGCACTTTTTGCGTTGTAGCTTAGCAGCCCTATCGGTGTTTTTTCTTTTGACCAACCAATTGCATGTCTTTGATTTTTTTTCAATTGGTATAACAAGGTTGGCTTTTTTTCCCAATATACATTTTTCCCCTTGACATTGATTCGTTGTATATTTTCATCTTCAAATCACTTGTCATTTCTTTTCTTACCAAAAGGGCTATTATTTACTATATATATATATATATATATATATATATATATATATATATATATATATATAGAATAAACTACCATTATATCAAATTAAACTGTGTTTACTTTTGTCGTCTATGGTGCAGGTAATTTCTACCTAAAATCAGAATTTCATTAATCATATCTGAAACAGACAAATCTCACACATTAAACCTACTGTTCATATAGATTCAGCACCTGTTACTCAGTCATGGAATTTAGGAGATAAACAATATACTGTAGTTGTCTGACTGGCTGCCTAGGTGCAATGACATTCCTGTTAGTGTTTATAATCAGTGCATCAGCTCTTAAAATGGCCATGTGATATAAGGTCAAAGGTATATCTCCATATCTCTATCTCATTACTCTATCTGTCTCTGTCTCTGTCTCTCTCCCTCTGTCTCTCCCCTCTCTCTCTCTCTCTCTTTCATTATATTTATGTCAGCTTCTTGACTACACTCGAACGTGCGAATTCTTGTAAAATTTAATTAAAAGTATTTGCCTTACGAATACTATAATAATGCCAATATATATATATATGGCCCAGCGGTTAGAAACCGGGACATTGGCCCAGCGGTTAGAGTGTTCGCCAATGGCCCGGGAGACCTGGGTTCAATCCCAGGTCGAGTCATACCAAAGACTTTAAAAATGGAACTTGATACCACCTTGCTTAACACTCAGCATTATAAGGTACGGTTCAAGGGTAAAGTGGAGCAATCCAGGGAATGGAGTAGCGCCCTCCCCTACACCTTGGTGTAGTAGCTATCGAAAAGGGAGCCTTCGGGTCACCCTCGACTATGGTCGCTAACTTTACTTACTTTTTTTATATATATATATATTCAATAAGCGGCCATGATATCTCATTAAACTGTCTTTATTCCCATAGTATACGGTGTACGTAATTTTTACCTGAAATAAGAATTTTATCAACCATATCAGAAACAGGCAATTTCACACAGTAAAGCTCATATTCATATGAATTCGCGATCTATTGCGCTATTATGAAATTAATATCGCACTTTATTCGTATTACAGATTATTGATTTCACTCTGAGGAAAATCCGCTGATTAATAATATAACATAATTATCTATCTTATATTTATACAAATTCATGATCTGTTTCTTAATCATGGAATTATGTAGATAAACAATATACTGTAGTTGTCTGACTTGCTGTCGAGGTGCTACGACGTTACGCTTAGTGTTTATAATCAGTGTTTCAGCTCTTTAATATGGTGTGTGATGTAACGTTAAAATAATACTTACGTGTAGTTTATATTATGGTTCTATAATTCTAAATATTAATCTCGGTATTCCTTGCCCCGTCGGATGAGGCAGTAGAATACAAAGACTATATCTCTGCTGGGGGATAAGACCGCCACCCAAAAAGTGTCCTGGATATGACACTAAACAATACGATGGTTAGGCTCTAGTAATGCTGGAGATTAGGGGAATATGGAGTACCCCTTCATTACCATCGTTCCCTGGTCCACTCTGGCCCGGAGTGGTCGCAGCTTATAGGGTCCTATGTATGGGTCAAATAGATCTAAACTGCGTACGTATAATAAACCTAATTACTTGAAATAGAACTGTTTTGACAATTAACTATATGTGGAAAAATATACTTATATCAAACTGAAATATTTGAAATTGAATTGATTGATTAAGCTGAATGACTTGATATAGAACAGTTTTTGATAAACTGTTTACTTAGATTTAAACTGCGTATTTATGCCAAACGGAATTGTGGGAAATGAAACAGTTTTTTGACATTGAACCTGTGTACTAATGCTAAATTGAATTGTTTGAAATAGAAGTGATTATTTGAATAAAAATGGATTTGTCATTAAATAAACTACAAATGTTGATATGCCGTAAAACCCAACCAACCATCCTGTTCACCAAACACGTATTTAACTTGGAAACATTTGTGGTAGTCAGTTTGTTTGTTTAATGACATATCAACCTTCTTAGGTTATTTAATGCCAACACCATTCTTCTAGAAGAATTGTAGTGATACTCTTTAACCCATAGCTGGGAGGATAAGGGGGCTCATACTTTTCCCCAGGGTACTTGTCCGAAAGTGAACCTAATAGCACGACTGGAGTTTGAACTCGCTTACGACGATTCCGCAGTCCAGCGATATAACCGTTACACCACGAGGACATCCCATGGAGTCAGCTGGAGTTAGAGTAAGTGAAGTATATTGATCGTTAGGAATACTGTACTAATGGTTGACCATTCTGTGATAATGTTGAGGATATTATCCCTGCCGGAGGTGCCCGTGGTGTAGTCGTTATCGTCGTAGGAAATGGACACAGTGACACGAGTTCAAATCCTGGACGAGACTGATTGCATTTTCACATAGCACTAATACCCTTGGGAAAGGTATGAATCCAATTATTCTCCCTCCAGCTATGGGTAAATAGTAGGACAGACTAAGTTCTTCAGCCTTGGTTAGGCAACTAGTCTAGGAGAAGGAAAACTCTGAATTCAAACCTGTTAAACTCCGCTTAAAAATTGACCTTGTGTCATATCCTGCCCGAGCGGAGGGGTTGGTTGGTAAATAGTATCCCTGCCGGAGGAGTTAAGCTCTCGTTTCGTCGAGAGTTTTCCCCTTTAAAATGTCGGCTTGAATACTGGACGTTACGGCACGAAGAAAATGTTCCACGTTTAGATTTTTTTTGCATCTTCAAAATATTTGAACGCCTCATCAACTCCTCCATCTTTAAGGCAGGAAATATTTAGTCCGGAAAAAGTAATACACATACGAACACATTCACTCCCACCAACACACATTCACAGACGTGCCTATATATATATATATATATATATGTGTGTGTGTGTGTGTGTGTGGATTTCTGCATGTTCTCTTTATTTTTATTGGGCTAGTCAATTCATTACCCATAATTTGCTTTCCTTTGTACAGGCAATGAACACACACACACACACACACACACACACACACACACACACATATATATATATATGTGTATTGTGAATGAAAATATGTACCTTCCTGGGTTTTTGTGAAGAAAAATATATACATATATATAAATATATATGTGTGTGTGTGTGTATGTGTGTGTATATATATATTATTTCTTAGTCAACTAAACAGTTCATTCTATCCATAATCTTTTTTTACTTTCATCCCTTATTAAGAACAATAATTCAATTTTACATGGACTGTTACTTCCTCATATTTCTTTTTCTTTCATTTCTTCATTTTTGCAGTATAACATGAACGAGTGGGGCTTTGGAGGTGACTCCATGTGTAGCAACTACGATGTAAATATTCTTTTTTCTATTTCAACAATCACATTCAAATTTATTTTCAATGTTTTATTAAAATAAATAATATTAAGGCACCGATTAAATACTGTCGGATTTATCGATGCACATATTTTCAAAGATAAAAATTCTTTGTGATTGGTTTCTTTTTTAGAACTACATGTACTGGAGATACATGAACACTTTCAACAGGATTATGCCCTTCATGGAGAGGTCATTGTGCATGCGCAATAGTGGAAACATGTACTTCATGGGAGACATGGTAAGTTTCTATGATCTATATTATATGATCTTACATAAGCTTAAAAACTGCATTCAACTTTTTCGTATATATTTAGCAAAAATGTATAAATTTTTGATTCGTGTGTAAAAAATGACGGAGCAAATATATTTTTATGCCAAAAAAAAACGGTGTTAAAAAGAACAATGCGATATTCATATTTATTTCTAATATAGAAACATATTTTAAATTGAATTACCTTGATCAGAAAATCCTGCAAGCTTAGCGTAGGGGAGATCATGGTATACACTACTGATGAGACATAATTAATTCAAACCGCTGTCCAGTGTTTCTGTATGTCGTACGAAGTGCTTTCCAGATTTTCTTGTTGTTGTGGCCCCAAAAAGGGTCACTAATGAAAACGCAAACACGGATATTAGATAACAGATTATATTATACAAGAAAGATAGAGTTATATAGAAAAGGTAAGAAGTCTCGAACTGTTCGGATAACACCGATATTGATCTGCGGTATTTGTTGCTAGCCCTACCAAACGGGCAAGTGTGGCACAAGGCATTTTTAGGCCCCGTCGGTATTCCCCTTATTAGGGGCGCCACAGGTGCCGGGCGATGAACCCCCCACCCCCGAAGGGAGTAAAAGCCTGGTGGAGCCCTGAGGCCGAAGGAAATCTCCAGGTACCCAGACACACTCGGCCAGATCCGTGCCGCAGATAACACGGCCGGCCGAAGTGCTACCCGGCAACTGGAGAGGTTCAGACCGATAGTGATCTGCGGTATTTGATGCACGCCCCTCCTTACGGGCATGTATGGCACAAGGCCTTTTTTGGGTGGGACCGGGCGCACGGCCGTAGCCCACACGCGCCCGGAGTTTGCCAAAAATGCCCTCGGCCCCGTCGGCATTCCTCTTGTTAGGGGCACCTCAGGCGCCGGGCAATGACCCCCCCCTCGAAGGGGTAAAAGCCTGGGGGGAAGGCCCCCTGAGGCCGAAGGAAATCTCCAGGTACCCAGACACACTCGGCCAGATCCGTGCCGCAGATAACACGGCCGGCCGAAGTGCTACCCGACACCTGGAGAGGTGTCAGACCGAGATTGATCTGCCTGTCTGGCAGCGAAATCTCTCAGTCAAATAACGATGAGAAGAGCCCATTATGGTGAGATGGGTAAGACTCCCACAACACTTGTTAGGAAAATTGAATTGATAATGCTATATTCGTTTAAATTATGTTTTTAATAAAGTATTAAAATATAACATATAATTTTGTTCACTGAACTATTTTACAACGCTGGAAAATTTAGATTATTTTTTAATATAAAACATAATCTTAAATGAAAGTGTTTATATGTATTCATATAAAGTGGCGATGTTTTGTGTGTGTTCTATGTCTTTCCTTAAATATACCTTATCTCTACACGTCTTAAAACTCATAGAATTTAGATTTTTTTTCTGTCAAACCACATAAAAAAGCTGATTTTTTAAAATCAATTTCAGAATTAAAGATCCCTTAGGAGTGCATCAATTTAAAAATGTTTATATAACAGTTTAATTGTATGAAAACTGAATTGTTTTTGACAATTGAACTGCATACGAGGATCATCAAATAAGTTTCCAGACGTTTTTAGTATGGGCACTTTTATTGATAATACACATGAAACTCAAGTCCTCTTCGAAGTAATCTCCTCCAGCTGCAATGCACTTGTTGTACCGTTCCAAAAACGACTGGAAGGCCTCATGGAAGACCTCTTGTGTGAGCGTATCAATGACCTTCGTCACAGCCTCTTTCATCTCCTCGATTGTCTCATAATGACAGCACCTGAGTTTAGGGAATAACTAAAAGTCACAGGGAGCAAGGTCTGGACTATAGGGAGGGTGATAAACTGTCTTGATACTCATCTTGGTCAAATAGTCTGTGACAAGGATGGACGTGGTCTGGTGCATTGTTCTGGTGGAAATGCCACTGACCCGATTTGAAGTTTGCTGGCCTCTTCTGACGGAATCTCTTCCTGAACTCCCTTAAAACCTCTACATAGAATTCCATGTTGACTGTCTGTCTAGAGGGAACCCAGTGCATATAGATCATGTCAGTGCTGTCAAAAAAAGGGACCATCAAAAGTTTGTGGGTGGATTTGCTTTGTCTGGCCTTCTTCGGTCTGGGAGAGCCAGCATGCTTCCACTGGGAACTTTGTCTTTTGGTCTCTGGGTCATAGCAGCAGATCCTGCTTTTATTGCATGGCATTTTTTCCAAGTTTAAAACAGAATTTTATTGCATATTGTTCTTCCTCACGTCCAGATTGCATTTTGAAAATTCACCAGCTGTGACAATCAGGCTTTAGTAGGGTGTATTCTAATTACTGCTGTAGCTGTTCATTTGAACCTGAAATCATAAAAAATTGGTCTGTCATCTCAGAAGATGTATGGCAATAACAATTTTCAAAAGTCTACGACAATTTTAAATGCCTGTACAAAATAAGTCAGGAAACTTATTGAAGGCACCACGTACTTATGCCTAACTGAATTGTTCGAAATAAAACTGTTCATTTGAAGATTAAGTAACCTACAAAGGTTGATATACCATAAAACGCAAACAACCAACCAACGAACATAAAGACGTCTTAAGGAAATTTTGCAGGCAATGACGTGAAATTTGTTGCTCTTCTTGAAAAATCCATCATCCTCACTCGTGTTGAAACTTCTAAAATTTTTTTGAATTTTACAGATGACCTGGTGTGACATGATGTTCTATTGTTGCATGGAGAATATGTACATGCAGAACCAGTCCATGTTCAGCAACTACCCCAGAATGATGGGTCTGTACAACCGCATGGCTTCTCACCCCAAAATCGCTTCTTACCTGAGCAGCAGATGCAACACCTGCTGGTAAAATGAACTCATCAAAGATTCTTCATATCTTTCTTAATAAAAGACATTTTTCAAATTCCTATCATCAAGAAATAACCAGGTGGTTGCAATTTCTTTTCACAATGTAAGGAACTGAAAATACTAAATAAACAGATTTTTATTTCTAATATATATTCGTTATTCATTTTTTGACGTTATTTTGGGAGAGGGTTTATGAAAATTTCTCTGACCGACTATGCAGGAAATGACTAAAATCTCTGATAAGAATAATTTTGGACACTTTTCTTTCATGATTTTGAATTGCGTTATCGTATTTTAGCGATAATGAATGTTTGTTATTATTTTTAGCGAAGAAATGTGTTCTTTCGTGTGTATGTTATTCCCTCGTTGTAAATAAAGGATAGTGAAGAAGACGAAGATGCCGTTAGCTTTTATATGAAGGTTTTTAATGGCACCATGGAATAAAGAAATTCCGTTTATCATATTTACCCAACCCCTCCACTCGGGCAGGATATGAAACAAGGTCAATTTTTAAGCGGAGTTTAACAGGTTTGAATTCAGAGTTTTCCTTCTCCTAGACTAGTTGCCTCACCAAGGCTGAAGAACCTAGTCTGTCCTACTATTTACCCATAGCTGGAGGGAGAATAATTGGACTCATACCTTTCCCAAGGGTATCAGTGCTATGCGAAATGCAATCAGTCTGGTCTTGGATTTGAACTCGTGTCGCCGTGTTCATTTCCCTACGACGATAACAATTACACCACGGGCACCTCCAATTACACCACGGGCACCTCCAATTACACCACGGGCACCTTCAAATAAAGCTAATAGACATAGATAGCAATATTTGGAACCAGTTAATTGCGTGCCATAAGGACTCTTAATGCTAGATAGCAATGCTTGAGACTATCTGTGTGCAGTCGATAAATAGCAACACTTGTAAACATTTAACTGTGTGTAGAGGATAAATATGATCCTCTATTGTCCCGCGAAGTCAATGGGTCATTAGATTGGGTAATTGTACAATGTACACCATTTTTTCGGCTCATTAATTGTTGGAGAAATGCATCGAACATCGTGTAGCTCTTTATCAGATCTTTATTGATTTAACAAAAGATTTTGAGACTGTCAATAAGATCGCTCTGCAAACTATCATCGCTAAACATGGCTGTCAACATGATCTCGTCAACATTTTTCCGGCAGTTCCATCCTGGCATGAAAAATCGTGTTAACAACTCACCTTTGATTCCTATTTCTATTAACAATCAAGTTAAGCAAGACGCCATTACTGTCCCACTCTCTCTTTTTTTTTTTTTTACATATTTCGCTGTAATTCTCTCGTACATATATTTTATGTATATATAAAAACAGAATTTGGCATTAAATAACCAACACCTCGTGGTGTAATGGTTAAAGCGATGGACTGCAGAATCGTAGTAAGCGAGTTCGTACTCCAGTCACGCTATTACGTGGGAAAAGTATGAAACACCTTATCCTCCCAACTTTGGGTTAAATAGTACCATTACTGTTCTTCTAGAAGAATGGCTTTGGTATTAAATTACCTAAAAAAGTTTCATATGCCATTAAACAAAGAAACCAAACCAGCAAAGTTTGATATGCCATAAAATAAAACCTAACCATCAAACAGAACTGTGAAACCATTTCACATATTTTAAAGAATTGGCTAATGATAAATTGAATTGTTAGTGTCACGTACCAATACATGAAACCGTTTAACTGTTCGCAAGTGAATAAAGAGTGTTTATATATTTGTGTTCAATAGCAGTACTTGAAACCACTTAACTGTATGCAAATAAAAAAAAAAATTGCCAGTAATACTTGAAACCATATCACTGTATGCAAACAACAAAGAATCTTTGGCTTGTATAAAATTCTACCAACTTGCTTTTAAATCATCTAAATTTAATATGTTTAAAAAGGAGATGGCGTTCAATAACCTACACAGGTCAATATGCCATAAAATACAACCCCCTTCACACATACACATACACATATACACACACATATATAAATAAATACAAATTTCGTTGAACATAATAGACATTTTCTGTCGACATATTTTCTTGTTGATCCTTTCATATTGCCGTATTGATTTTATAGTATTCGGCGGGAATTGATTGATATATTTTCCATAATTGTTTATTTCCCAACTAATTTCTGCCCGACTTTGGGCCATCATTAGAGGAGGATGTATTACAAAAGGGACGTAACTTTTGTATGTACATTAGTACTTTATAAGAAGAAGAGCGTCTGTACCGTTGCAGTGTGTAGCGTTTACTTTTAAAATATTTCTATAAATAGTGTTAGTAGCTAAAGACATTTAAGTACATTAGCACTGGTTTGAAAATTAATTCTGGTAATTTTGGGTTGCATGTTTCTAATATGTAGTGCTTCGAGAATCTGTAGTTTTGGTTTGTTATTTTGATGTTCTGATATTGTTGTGTTTTCGGTGAGAATTTTCCGTAATTCTGTTGTTGGGTATGAATGTTTTTTTTTTAAATGTGCTATGGAATTTGTATCGGAAAGGTGCAATATGAAAGGATCAACAAGAAAATATGTAGACAGAAAATGTCAATAATGTTCAACGAAATTTGTATTAATGAAGAAATGCTACCAAAAAAAAAATATATATATATATGTATATATATATATATATCAGTATAGTCATCCACAGACAGATCTGTTTCGTTCTATCAGAACTCATCAGTGTGAATTGACATACTAGCTTCCCGTAGCTGGGATCGTAACCCGGTTGACTCAAACGCCAATCCAAGCCTCTAACTCTCAATCACGAGGAACCAGGAGCAGCAAAGTAAATTTTAAACGGTTATGAATCATAATTACTATTGTTTACATACATCCGTTTAACGGCTACCGAGACCTCAGGTCATCCATGAAGAGACTTGCAATAAACGCTAATGGCAACATACTTCATTCGCTAGAGAACTCAACCCTACTATATAGTAGGGGAGTATATATATATATATATATATATATACGTAAATTCCGAATTCGACTCCAATATTTCATTTCAATTATCTTCAATTTATTTTTACTCAATATTTGCTTCTGACAATTTTGCGTATTAATAATGAAATCTGATTTAGACAAGACGTTTGAATGATTTAGAAAATAGTTTTTTTTATCTATTTATAAGAGTGAATAATAATCAATTTTTATAGGTTTCTACCTTAAAAACCCAATGTACATGATGAGGTGTGACTACATCTGTGACTGCTTCTACGAATTCATGTACGATCATATGAGGTGGTACCACTGGACAAACTGACACTTCAGGGTGAGTAGTCAGTTATCTAGAAACTTCATTTAATCTTATAGCTAGATCTTTACATCTTTATCTTATAATCTCTAATCTATCTAGTAGTATGGAGATTATTCCTCAGAGAAAAGCATGTATTTGTACATCAAAAAATCCCACATATTTTGAGTGTACAGTGAGCGCGGACGATGTCAATTGAGGCCATTCATTTTCAAACAAGACAAATTTTGATAGTTCACGTTGAATTTTACCTCCCAAATGCCTCAGAATGGTTCTAAATTATAGATGGACTTTGAGGCTGAAGGCTAATTATGTCTTCGTGGTGTAATGGTTAACGTGCTAGACTGTGGAAACATAGTAAGCGAGTTCGATCTCCAGTGGTGCTACTACGTTCACTTTCGGAAAAATACTCTTGGGAAAGGTATGAACACCCTTATCCTCCCAGCTATGGGTTAAATAGCATAACTGCTGTTATTCTGGAATGATGTGCTTGGCATTAAATAACCATAGAAGGTTCATATGCCATTAAACAAAACCAAGCAAAAATATTGGTTTCTTTTTTTTTTGTACATAAAAAGAAATAGCAGTTTAAAATCAAATGCGCCTTTTTATTAAAAAACACATCTTTTTAAATGTATAAACTCCCTTATCACATCTGCAATGGATTAAATAATACCACTATCGTTCTATGGCGTTTGTAATATACCCATGATACGGATATGTGAAATAGACATAGGAAATCTAAAAACACGAAACTTAACAAAATTGGTTCAGTTACGAAACTTTTATTCATCTTATTGAGTTTAAAGGTTTTTCAAAATAAGGAGAGTGATACACAATCTTTCTATGCTGACTTCGTTTCCCTTAAGAATTTTTTTAGAATAAAAAATCATCATCAGCATTTATATTACTACCTTCAAGTCTGGCTGATGGTATAGAGTTCCTTCCCTTTCTTTACCTATCCAACACTATCGTCCATTGTTCCAGGTAGTTCCTCAAGACTGCTTCCAGCAGTAGCCCTTACTAGGATGGGTTGCGTGATGGGAGGTAGGTGGCCTTACATTTGCTGTTTTGTTGTGTGCTGTTTCCAGGATTTTATTCTTAAGATAAAGCACGATATGATAAGAAAAGTAATGGAATCATAAGTGCACATAAAGTAGGGCAATATAGAGAAATAGCTATTTTGCTATATAGCAGAGAAGACTGTTTTACACGGTTCGTCTGTGTGGGGAATTACGTGGGGATCGTAGGAGTTAGGATTTTTTTAAAATGCCCCCGCCTACTGATTTAATATCTTAACCTTTTAAACGATTTCTGTATATATTTTTAAAAACAAATGGACGAGAGGGTCCCGTCAAATTGTTATTTATTGTTTTAATTATCGTATTTGACGGCATATAAGTCGCACAGGTGTATAACACGCAACCCAATTTCTGTTGGGCTAATCAAGAAAAAAAGACAAAAAAGCAAAAACACACTTCTAATATTAAACGTGATGAAATAAATAAAAAGAATATTATTAATGATAACATTTAACCAGCACAATAGCCTTTTAAATAATGACAATAGATATATGAAAGTTATTCTTATGTCTTAGCTAATAGGAGTTGACAGGTAACTAATTTCAACCGACTATCGCCAACTTTAAACCTACAGATGACATACAAGACGCTGGCAAATTTTAAAAGATACTTTTAGCCAAAAAATACAGTAATTAATAGATATGATTCTCTTATTTTTGCTTATGATAAAATTATATATATATATATATTAAAGCTCTGTCATTGATATTGAGCAATATTTAATGTTACTGAAATTTTTGGTCCTCCATTAACTCGATGAATGTGCTACTGAGAACCATAAAGCTCGACTATATATATATATATATATATATATATATATATATATATATATATATATATAAATTCTACACAATATTTCTAATAAGTCAAATGATGTAATTTAAAACAACAAACGCTGATTCACTAATTAAACGGCCAACTTTTTCTTGTTATACAAATTTTCCAAAATTTTTGTATTTTGCATTTTTAAACATCCATCTTTTATTAAACATCACTTATATCATCCCTCATATTTCTCATAATGGTTCATCTGAACCAAAACGCTATTGTGTCGACTTTGCTTCTCATTAAATCTCTCCTTCTACTTGAATTACCTTGTTATCAATTTTTCTTTATATATATATATATATATATATATATATATATATATATATATATATATATATATGTATATATAATTGCGTTTTGTGTAACAGTTATCCTCGTCGGAAATGGAAATGTCAATTTAAATTCAAATCCTGGAAGAGGCTGTTTGCGCTCTACTTAGGAAAGCCATGAATCTCATTTTTCTCCTTCCAGTTAGAAGAAAATAATAGATATGATCTTTCTTTTGGTTGCGCAAGAAAACCCTTGAATTCAACCCAGCTTTACTCTACTTGAAAATTGACCTTGTGACACAGCCTGAACATGGCAAAAGGAGGGGAAAATTCATTATATCTCTGCCTGCCTGCGCACTTCCAATGGTATGTCTAATAAGCTTATCTAACAGGTTCTCGTTCCTAAGCCTTGTTCTTTCTCAGCGCGTCACTTTCCTGGCCTTGTGCCTAGCTAACTAAATCTATATTTTCTCTGTTACCTAATGGTAGTTACATTTGCATATATGTTTTATACAATAAATCATTGCCTAGTCAGCTGAGGCAGTAGAATACACTGATATCATCTCTGCAGAGGGGTAAGACCTCCCCCAATGAGTGTCCTGGATATGATACTAAACAGTCTGATGGAGAGATCCCAATAATGCTGGTGCCTTGGGGAATATGCACTCCTTCATTGTCATTGCTCCCAGGTCCACTCTTGCCCGGCGTGGTAGTACCTGATAGGGCCCTATCTAGGGGGTGAATAGAACTAACGGCATACTTATGCTAAACTGAATTGTTTGATTAAGCTGAATGGCTTGAAGTGGAAAGATTTTTGTCAATTAAAACGTACTTACATTTAAACTGCATGCTAGGGCTAAACTGAATTATTTGTTATAAAACTGTTTTTTGACATTTAAACTGTATTTAAAATCAACTGAATTGTTTAACATAGAACTGTTTTGACTCGTAACTGTGTGTAAACAAAATCTGTACTCGTACTAAACTGAATTAGCTGAATTAGAACTGCTAGACTAAACTGAATAGCTTTAAATAGAAATGTTTTTTACAATTAAACTGTAATTACATATAAACTGCGTGCTTATGCTAAACTGGATTATTTGAAATTGAACTGTTTTTGACCTTGAAACTGTAATTACACTTAATTGAATTGTTATATATAACTGCTTGAATAGTTTGAAATAGAAATGTTTTTGACAATTGAACTGTGTACTCATGCTAAACTGAATTGTTTGAAATAGAACTGATTATTTACATAAAAATGGATAACCTACAAAGGTGAATATGCCATAAAACCCAACCAACCAATAATAAATCATGCGCAAGTATATACTATTATCATATTTACCCAACCCCTCCGCTCGGGTAGGATATGACACAAGGTCAATTTTTTAAAGCGGGGTTTAACAGGTTTGAATTCAGAGTTTTCCTTCTCCTAGACTAGTTGCCTCACCAAGGCTGAAGAACCTAGTCTGCTCTACTATTTACCCGTAGCTGGAGGGAGAATAATTGGATTCATACCTTTCCCAAGGGTATTAGTGCTATGTGAAATGCTATCAGTCTCGTCGAGGATTTGAACTCGTGTCGCCGTATCCATTTCACTACGACGATAACCATTACACCACGGGCACCTCCATACACTATTATTACGGGAAAGACCAAAAATGATATACGAGGATCATTATACGAGGATCATTAAATAAGTTTCCAGACTTTTTTTCGTTGGCACTTTTATTGATAGTACAGTCATGAAACTAGTCCCCTTCAGAGTAGCCTCCTTCGACAATGCACTTGTTGTACCGTTCTAACAACTTCTGAAAGGCCACATGGAAATCCTCTAATGTGAGCGTGTCAATGACATTCCTCACAGCCTCTTTCATTTCCTCAATTGTCTCATAACGACAGCCAGTGAGCTTAGGGAATAACCAAAAGTCACAGGGAGCAAGGTCTAGAATAGACGGAGGCTGAGGAACTGTCTTGATGCCCATATTGGTCAAATAGTCTGTGACAAGGATGGAGTTGGGGACTGGTGTATTGTTCTGGTAGAAATGCCACTGACCCGATTTGAAGAGTGCTGACCTCTTCCGGCAGAATCTCTTCCTGAGGTCCCTTAAAACCTCAACATAGTAACCCTAACCTTAACCCTAACCCTTTGGCCAATGAACTCTGGTCTATTGACTTCCTTACTCCTCACACACCTCTCATCATCCCTCACAGACTCCCTGCCTTCCTTGAATCTCTTATGCCACTCAAAAACTGATGCTCGATTCATGCAAGATGGTCAAAATGCAGACTGAAGCATTCCTTACGCTTCTGTGGTATTTTTTACAAGTTTAAAACAGAATTTTATTGCATATATTTCTTCTAAAGTGTCAGATTGCATTTTTGAAATCCACCGGCTGTGACAATTTAGTAGGGTGTATTCCAATTGCTGCTGTAACTTTTCATTTGAACGTGAAATCATAAAAATTGGTCAGTCATCTCATAAGAGGTATAGCAATAACATAGTGAATTTTCAAGAGTCTAACACTATTTTCACTGCCTGTACAAAAACGTCTGGAAACTTACTGAAAGCACCACGTATATAATGATTTCCTAAGCTAAACTTACTCAATCAATATTACCTTTATTACCTAAAAGGATTTACATTTGTATATAATCTTTATACTCTAAATTATAAACTATGCTATTAAATACTATTATTCACTATTATTACGAGAAGGTATTATTATTTTCGGGCCATTGGCCTAACGAGTAGAATGTTTGCCAATGGTCTTAGAGATCGGGGTTCAATCCAACGTCGAGTCATAACAAATATTCAAAAATGGTACTTGATGCTGTCTGGTTTAACACATAGTATTATAAGGTAAGGGTAAAGTGGAGCAATCGAGGGAATGGAATTGCGCCCTCCCCTATACTACGATGATGTAGCTATTGAAAAGGGAGCCTTCAAGTCACCCTTGACTAAGGTCGCCAAATTTATTTTTTCTTTTATTATTAGACATGTAAAAGATGCTATATATAATGGTTTACTAAGCTAAGCTTAGTTGATGAATATTACCTCTGTAATCTAATAGATGTTACATTTGCATATATTTTATGTGTACTAATTGTATAAACCATTACGGGACAGACCTTGTCATTCATTTAAAAACAGTTTGGTTGGAAGAAACGAGAAATGTGTATGTTATTTTTGTCTACGTTCAGCAGCTAAGTTGAAGCAAAAATATATTCTAAAAAAGGGAAGTAAAGGACATTCAGGTTTTTTCAATTTATTTTTGTGATTTCAGCAAGAAATCTCTTTGTCTTAGTTATTTTATTAAAAAGATCTCCTTTGCTATTTGGGGCTGTTTTTTATGGGTCCAAAATACAAATCTACAATGATTTTTTATTCGTCTAAAGTTATGAGGTTTTGTATGGAAATTTATGTAAATGAACATTTCAAGTCATGTAAATAGAAGAATCTATAATTATCATCTTCAGCATCATCCTCTTGTCATGCCGCTGGTACGGATTTCCCTTAGTCATTCTCGCTACTCGTCCCTATCGTCCGTCGCTTCCGACAGGTTTTCTAGACTACATCCTGTGTCCGTACAGAGCTGTTGTATAAAAAGTTCGAACTGGTCGTCTAATACTTGGTCGTCCGTGTGAAGGGGTCTACAAAAGAACGTCGCTTATGAGTTCGTCCTGACTTCTCCAGAAGTGTCCCGCATGTCTTGTCCGATTAATTTAGATAGTTTTTGAGATGGACGGTAGGTGGTCGTACAGCTGTTGTTTTGTGGGATGTCGCTTTTCCTGAAAATCTGTTATAGCGAGTTAAAATGATTATTCATGATAATTCTACTCTGGATGTTGAGTCCAACCAAAGTAAAAGGCAAATTATTTCTTCTGACAGAACTTTTATATATATATATATATATATATATATATAAAAGTTCAGTCAGAAGAAATAATTTGCCTTTTATATATATATATATATATATATATATATATATATATATATATATATATATATATATATATATATATATATATATATATATATATATATATATATATATATATAAAATGTAAACAAACGAACGCTATTATTTAACACCTTATAATTCCCAAGTTGACGTGGTTCGCTTGTTAGCTGAGCGGTCTAATACTACGTCTTACGTAAAGTTGGGCGGGTTTCGATACCAGCTTCAAGCGTCCTACGTGTCTAGCCACACTGAAGACTTGCGATAAAACGAAACTGACTCTCTGTTGATGACAACATGTATATATATGTATACATATATATATATATATCATAATCACTATCAAAATATGTTGACATCACAAATTTTCTTGACTCTCTCAAGCCATGCCCCCCTACTGACGATCGCTCATAGTGAGTCCTCTTGACGGAACCCCGTGTCAACAGGGCTGATAAATGTAAGTTTTTGCTAATGGGTTCATTTTTAAATATAGCAATTCTTCTGCAAGGATGGCTTTAGCATTAAATAACCCACGAATTTTGACATGCCATTAAACAAAGCAATCAAACCGTAGCGGTGCTTAACATGTCCATCTCGTTTTGATCTGTAGTTTGTAAGATGGGAGGTAAGTAAACGTACAGCTGCTATTTTGTAGGGTGCAGCAGCCAGAATTTGTTCAAATCAGCACGCAACATCTTTAGCGAGCTCCAGTCAACTTGTTTTCCAATCGTTTTATTAGAGTCAGTGGGGTGCAATATACAGTAGTACTAACACGGTTGCAGGAATGGCAAGCGTAATATACGCAACAAAATCTAATTAATAAGGAAAGAATCATTTCCCCGTTTTTGTTTTAATATTTCACTGTGATATGACTTAAACTTATCTAGTGGAAACTTGCTTGAAGAGACTCTTGAAGCACCACTCCAACTGAGAAGCGAAAAAATTGTCTTACAACTTTCTCATCTAACCCAACTTACGTTTATATCTTCAAAGGTACAAGCAGTGGTGTATCATCTTGTAGCTCTTCTGCCGATATTTTTCGTTCACTGCTAGTCTCTGCCGGGGTCGAATAATTCCCTGTTTTATATGATTTCTCGAATGCCCACGCCAATCTTCGTGGACACACCTTCCGTCTCTGCGTTGCAAGTAGACACGCCTCCTGCCTAGCATGCCACCCATGCAACTTACGCGGTCCAGTTTGGCCTCCAATCGTTTTATTAGATTTCATGGGGTTCAATATACAGTGCTACTGACACAGTTGCAGTAATAGCAAGTCTAAGCTACGCGACAAAATGTAATTTATAAAGAAATAATTATTTTCCCGTTTAAATGTTTTTGTTTGAATATTATACTGTAATATGACTTAAACTTATCTAGTGGAAACTTGCATGCAGAGGTTCTTGAAGCACCCCTCCAACTGAGAAGCGAAAAAATTGCCTTAAAATACAACACCAAACTTAACTCCTGCTCATTTAACCCTAACTTAAGTTTGTATCATCAAACAAAGGTACACGCAGTGTTTCTTTTTTTTTTTTTAAAGAACAATCAATTAAATCTTTTGGCCTTCGGATAGAACTCATCCGCGGAGAATCTAAAACCTCTCTCACAAATAGGCACAAAACCATCATAGCAAAAACACCATCTTGGATTATTATAAAACCAAAAGTAATCCTCGAAGTAAGAGATCTCCTTCCTCCAAAAAACAATTCATCCCTAGACAAATTGCACCGTATCCTAGAAGACTACTCCATACACATCTCCATCTTTACAGATGACCATAAAAACAATGATAAAATAGAGTGTGCAGCCATTTTAAACTAGAAAATAACAAGAAAAGCCTTTCCAAAGCACACATCCATCTAATAAGCCGAAGCCCGTTAAATAGTCCTAGCGAAAGACATCATCTCTCAATGAAGCTACAAAAACATTATTCTATCCTCGGACTCGCTCTCCGGCTTAATATATCTAAAAATAATTAACGGAAGGCTCCTTAATCATTACACAACTTAATATATTAGACTCTATATCTAATTCTAAAGAAATTCTTAAATGCTAGATACCAAGCCACATTGGAATGAGGGGAAATGAAATCGCTGACTCGGCAGCCAAATCAGCTGGAAATTTGTTTCCCGACAAATTCAAGATTCCATATAATGACCTGAAACCTGAAAATAACGCATTTATTTATACAAAATGAGAAAAATTCAGAAACAACAATATTTGCAATAAGCTCTTCTTAATGAACCCCACTTTAAAAGACTGGAGAACAGCATTAAGACAATCTAGAAGGGAACAAGTCTCTATATCTTGAGTCCTCAAGACTTACACACTCCTTTATTCTCAATCAACCACCTCAGTTTTTAACATATCAAACACCCTTCACGGTGAAACGCTTTATCATAGAACGTAAAGCATTCACTTGCATTAGAAAAATACCTTTTTGATATAAATAATATGAAAGATCTATCTAAAAATACCAACTTATATAAAATTATGTCCCTTTTTGAGAGAAACAAAAATCATACCAAAAATATGAACTTAAACCAGGTTACTGCTATACAAAGTAAGCGTACAACATGATTCCCGTCAAAACCATCAACTCTAAATGTAATTGCAACCATACAATGTAACTTATTCCTTAACTTCTTGGCATAAAGTAACTCTGGTCGGGTTACCATGCCATTAAAATCTATTAAATATACTAAAATATGACTTAAAGAGGCTTCAAGCGTTTTAAATCAGCGTCACTCAAGGAGTCTATAGGACTAGATTTACTAGAATTCTTCTCGAATGGCTGGCCTTCTGGTTTATTCAAAGCAAGTGTCGGGGTAGGTTTCTTTTCCAACGGTATATAAACATTCGAGGGTTATTCAATGCCAAATCTATGCCTATAGAAGAAGAATATATATATATATATATGTGTGTGTGTGTGTGTGTGTGTAAGTATATAAAACTTGACATGAACTTCTAGATTAGTGCGTGCTATCTGAAACAAATCCTGGAAGCAAAACTTCACAAAGCAGTCGCTTTACACACACACACACACACACACACACATATATATATATATATATATATATATCAGTGGCGACTCTAGCCTATTTTTGCTACTCGTGCCCCCCCACGCACTCTGTCAACTTCAGTTCCCAACCCGTGGTCCGTGGACCCAGAGTAAGTCATCATAGTTGCTATTGCGTGATTCTCCATTGTATAGCACAGATTGACAAACCTACCTTGCATGGTTTTTTTTTTGTAAACAATTAAGATACTATATAATTTGTAGTCTTGTTAATACAGTAGATAAGATAATTCTTTTTCCTTTCAAAAGTATAGAAGAAAAGAAGATGTTCATTACTATGACGAGAAAATATGTTTATTAGAATAAAGAAACTGATGACAATATACACAGACACAGCTGGTAGTTTCAATTTCGCTTAAAATAAAGATCATTTGTTGAAAATGTATTCAAATAAACAAATTTTAGTTACAGAATGTAATATATGCAACATTCATTAAAGAAATAGACATCTGTTAGTGAAAAAACGAATTAAAACACGCCGTTTAACCAACATTTACCATAGCGATGATGATGACATCGGCGACTGCTCTAATCTGCTATCCCCTCTCTCTCTCTCTTACTCTCTCTCTCTCTGTCCCTCTCCCTCTTCCTAATATATCTATCAACAGTCACACGTGCTAAGATTTTTGAGCACAGTGTAAGGGTTGCTCTTGCTATTGGCTACAGTCAAAAGCGTATTTCTCTAACATTACTGCTATTATAAGGGTCTAGTGCCTGGCACGGATCGGGCGTTCAACTTTATTGCCGATTTTATGGGATGTTCAATGAATCTGACGGTGGTCGGACAAAGACCATCCGTTCAAAACAATATCGTTGTATTATTCCCAGATATATTTATGAACTTTTGGCTACTTAGTTATCGAAACATGAATAGATACGTAATTTAATTGAGATCAGACTAAATATGTTTGCTTGAAATTAATGGATGATTTTTAATCCATTTTGAATAACATTGACCGAGTTATTGGTCGTGCCGGGCACGAGTAGCACTAGTCCCGTCTCCGCCCCTGATATATATATATATATATATATATATATGTGTGTTGTGTGTACTCATACAGACACAAACACACAAACACATATTGTTGAATAGCCACATAATAAATATGCAACTATACACATATACATGCAGAAGCATATTGAACACAATAACGACGAGCGAAGACCCTTCTTTAGAAAAATATACCTCTCATTATATTGAAAGTGTTGTGTGAGAGGGAGTTGGAGACTGAACAAAGACTGCAACATATTGACCTCCCCAGCTCCTCCGGACATAGCAATGTGTCTTTCTGGTTCTGTTGGGCTGCTCAACCGGGGGCCTGGGGCTCAGCTCTCTGCTGAGGGTTTGTTCTCACTGCTCGAACTCGAACACTGCTTAAAGCTCAGAACTGCAACTGATCAAACCCCTCCGCTGGGTGCTATTCTATCTACAACATTCTATCTCCAACTGTCTCAAACTTCCTGTGCACCGATTTATATTATTGTTTTACGCCCACTCAATCACTTCCCATAACTGGCCTACGGAAAATGCAACTTCCGCCGTCCTTGGAATGGTATGTTTGATCATCATTGAGCAGAAATAACTGTTATGCAGTTCACAGATCACCCTCTTCCGGTGCATCAGTTTGTGACTGTACCGTGGGATTTTAACCCAGTCCCATATTGTCAGCCAAGCTCGCCTACGCAATTTCTTCCCAAAACTGGCCAACGGAATATGCAACATCCGCCGTCTTTGGAATGGCATGTTTGGCCGGGTCGGAGTTCAATATACAACAATATGCACTACCCCCCCCATATATATATATATATATAGTAACTGCTTTTTCTTTGCAAAAAAGGCCATCCCAAAGAATTGACACGAGTTACTTGCAGTTTGCTGTTGAAGGTCTTTTGAAAACAAGTTTTCATTAGTTTTCTTAATTGATATTTCATATGACGAAAAAGCCCTGCTTTGAGCAAACAGACACTACTATACATGTTACAAACATATTCGGGCTGTGAAGAGTCCGGGACCGAGATCGAATCCTGCTTTCTAAATGTTCATTTTATTATGGAATATATAATTCTCCACGTTTTAAACGTTTTACAGTCGTCGTAGATCAGTTTTTCTAAGTTGATTGATTTACTGTCATCTGTTCCTAGTCTCTAATATCTATAACGAGCAAAATATTTTTACGACAATTTTGAAATTTTTCGTAGGTTTGTACTTTGGGCGTCTGCAACTCTCCTGAAAAGTGCTGTTTGTGTAACGTAATTTCTTGCGTCCTTTTAAAGTACTCAAACCAACACGTACGATTGCGTGCGAGGAGAAATTCAACAGTGAATGTCTTGGATCTTTGAAGAAAATTGGTGTCTGGTGTCTAGTGTTAGAGACTGTAATTTGGAGTATAGGATATTTCTAACCAAGCTTGATAGATTATTTCCTGGGTTTTTATGTGACAGCAAGATGTACAAGTCTCACAATAATGCCTTGAATATACGAGCTTAAACCGGCGCCAGTAGGTGTCGTCAGTGATGTTTAAACTTCTGGGTCATTCGGGAGTTTTGGGTCTTGCAACATCATACTCCCCTCACCAGAACAACCCCCCTCAGAGATGATCAAATACTGAGTCACCTACCCTTTAGTACGCTGACACAAACTTATGGCTTGGACGGCTCGAAATAAATCTTATTTACCAACCCCCACCGCTCGGGCAGGATATGGCACAAGGTCAATTTTTAAGCGGAGTTTAACAGGGTTGAATTCAGAGTTTTCTTTCTCCTAGACTAGTTGCCTCACCAAGGCTGAAGAACCTAGTCTGTCCTACTATTTACCCATAGATGGTGGGAGAATAATTGGATTCATACCTTTCCCAATGGTATTAGTGCTATGTGAAATGCAATCAGTCTCGTCCAGGATGTGAACTCGTGTCGCTCGAAATAAATAATCCCTCAGACTAGGCCGAGCATTCTATTGGCTGTTGAAACCAGCCAATCGTACGCTCGGCCTAGTCTATTTAAAGCTGAGTATGCGACTTTTCACTGTTTTAAAAAAATTTACAAGAGGATTATGATGTTTGGCGTGGAAGGTGCGTTAATTCTTTTTTCTACCACATTTAATGTTGTTTTAATTTTCATTTTATCTCTCTTATTCATACCCAACTCCTTTCTCTCCCTCTTTCTTTTTTCTGTACATATTTACATAATATTTTAAGACAGATATAATGCATTCTTCGTTGGTTGTGATGACGATATCAATATCAAACTACAAAAAAAAAAGAACTTTCCTTTTGCTTTTTGACTTTTTTATCTTTAGATTTACTTTGAATCAAACGATTCATCTATAGAGACAATGCTGTCAAGGTATATGAAATAATAAACCTTATACATTTTTTGTATTCTGAACAAAGATTTATAGAGACTGATATTAGGTGTTTGGAGGCGCCCGTGGTGTAATGGTTATCGTCGTAGGAAATGGACACGGCGACGCGAGTTCAAATCCTGAACGAGACTGATAGCATTTCACATAGAACTAATACCCTTGGGAAAGGTATGAATCCAATTATTCTCCCTCCATCTATGGGTAAATAGTAGGGCAGACTGGGTTCTTTAGCCTTGGTGAGGCAACTAGTCTAGGTGAAGGAAAACTCTGAATTCAAACCTGTTAAACTTCGCTTAAATATGGACTGTTATTAAGTGTTTTATATCCGTCTAAGACAAGTTTGATCGGGTATTTCCAGAGTTGTGATCTTATAGTACAAGTCTCACAATAGAATTTTAGGACAGATGTAACACTATGTAGTTGGTCCGCCAAGCTGACGATCCCTTTGTCTGTTTTGGCGTGAAACTAAACAAAGGCCTGAGCCCACGATCTCGACTTGACCGAAAGTGGGTGAGGGAACGCGAGTAGGAATTGGACAAAGGAACCCGGAGAAGGCAGTTGGCGAAGGGTGACCCGAGTGGCGAGTCAACACCGGACAGCAGAGAGACCAGTCGGCATGAGAGAGGGTCCATGGGGGAATCTTACCTCTCTGCAGATATGCAGTCGGTGTATTCTGCAGCTGTAATATAGCCATAATATACGGATATACAAAATATACGAATATACATAAAAACGTTCCCATGCATAGGAATCCAATAACACGAAACACTGACGACTCTCTTGGTTCAGGTACAATACTTTTATTACCTTCTTGACTTTTAGGTTTTCAACACGAGGACAGAACAAGACAATTTTTATTATGCAGACTGTTCCATCTGACCCGATAACGCGCGGCGCACCCCCTAGACCCAACTGGTCTCAAATCTCAACTCGCTTCGTCCAGTCTCAAATCTCAACTGACTGCTTTTTTCAAAATACCCAAGAATCCCAGCACATCACTTCCGGGCATGACATCATTCACAACCTCAGTTCATTTCCTATCAGGGATTTTTTTTATTACATCTGTGATTGTCACATCCTCCTCGTGCAGGTGTGAACACCTGCGCTTAATGTGTGCACCAAACTAACTCGAATGATAAGATATATACGACGAAGAATGATAATATAAAAAAATCCTTCCGCAATTATATAACACTGCCCCAGCCCACAGGAAACTGGCTGAGGGGAGTCTTACCATTCTACAGATATGCAGTCGTTTTATCTTACAGCCCCAACGAACTTGGCTATAGGAGGTGCCCGTGGTGTAGTCGTTATCGTCGTAGGAAATGGAGACGGCGACACAAGTTCAAATCCTGGACGCGACTGATTGCATTTCACATAGCACTAATACCGTTGGGGAAGGTATGAATCTAATTATTCCCCCTCCAGCTATGGGTAAATAGTAAGACAGACTAGGTTCTTCAGCCTTGGTTAGGCAATTAGTCTAGGAGAAGGAAAACTCTGAATTGAAACTCTGAATTGAAACCGCTTAAAAATTGACCTTGTGTCATATCCTGCCCGAGCGGAGGGGTTGGTAAATAGTACCAACTTGCCTATAGGACATTCATTGGGGGACGTCTTACCCCTCTGGAGAGATGCGGTCGGTTTATTTTACAGCCCGAACCAACTTGGCCATAGGACATTCATTAGGAGAAGTCTTATCCCTCTGCAGAGATGCAGTCAGTGTATTTTACAGCCCCAACCAACTTAGCCATAGGATTTTCGTTAGAGGAAGAATTACCCCTCTGCAGAGATGCAGTCGGTGTATTTTACAGCCCCAACCAACTTGACCACAGGACACTCTTTGGGGGAAGTCTTAGCTCTCTGCAGAGATGCAGTCGGTGTATTTTACAGCCCCAACCAACTTGACCACAGGACACTCTTTGGGGGAAGTCTTAGCTCTCTGCAGAGATGCAGTCGGTGTATTTTACAGCCCCAACCAACTTGACCACAGGACACTCTTTGGGGGAAGTCTTAGCTCTCTGCAGAGATGCAGTCGGTGTATTTTACAGCCCCAACCAACTTGACCACAGGACACTCTTTGGGGGAAGTCTTAGCTCTCTGCAGAGATGCAGTCGGTGTATTTTACAGCCCCAACCAACTTGACCACAGGACACTCTTTGGGGGAAGTCTTAGCTCTCTGCAGAGATGCAGTTGGCGTATCCGGTAATTCCAGCCGACTAAGACATCTATTGTTATAGCTCTTTTATGTCATTAATCTTGCATGCTTCGTAAATGTTTTCATAAGTGATCAACCACCTCTGTTCTTCTATTTGTCGTAACTTTCATTGTCGACAGAAAAGATATTTAATCAGTATCTAATGCTCCTAGGTATTTCTGGTGCAACATATTCTCGTCTCCGAAAAGTTCAGTGATCTGCCGATGATTTTTGCAACACCAGTCACAATGTTTCCTTACCATGAATTTCAATCTCGGTAGTGTAAAACTCTGCTTTAAAATTCTCTTAGCTTCCACCGAATTCTATTTCCCCGGAAAATTTTTGAAGTTTTTAAACCCCCGGAGAGTGTTTAGAGAAGATATATATATATATTTATGTGTGTATGTGTGTGTGTGTGTGTGCCGTTTAACTGGGCCGTTTCAGCGAACTAAAAACTGTTGTAGAAGTTGAACATGGCGGTAATACTCATCCTAAATGCTATGTAGCCTTTGGAACTACTCTCCCGTACCAAGAACCTGGAAAAGAGGGTTGGACAACTGGAGATCTGAGGCAGAATCGAGACCGTCCAAATGACGGTAGTGTTTAAATCGACGGGGATACAAATTAATATCCGGGTCATCCATAGACACTTGCGAGCACTCGGACTCAAGTGAAAAAAAACAGTCAATGCAGGTGTGAAAAGCTCCCAAGGAGTATTTAATAATAATAATAATAATAATAATAATAATAATAATAATAATAATAATAATAAGACTCTTTCTGAAGTGGACCAGAGATGATCTTAAACAAATGGAGCGAAGAACAAGAAAACTAATGACCATGCACAAGGCATTACATCCTAGGGACGACGTTGACAGACTATATGTATCAAGAAAATAGGGAGGAAGGGGATTTGCCAGCATCGAAGACAGCGTTGACGCATCGATACAACGGCTCGAAGACTACATAGGAAAATACGAACGAGGACTGATTACATCCATCAGAAACAATACCGAAAACACGATAGACAACAGAATGACAATAACTAAGAAACCAAAATAGGAAGAAAAACAACACTATGGGGGTTTTAAACGACTAATAAACAACATCTCACAGGAGAAAACCTGGACCTAACTAAGAAAAGGAAACTTTAAGAGAGAAACAATCTCTCCTAATAGCATCACAAAACAACTCCTTAAGCAACTAATCATATCAAAGCGAGAATAGATAAGACGCAACAAAATAGCAAATGTAGGCGATGCAGTGACAGAGATGAAATCATCAATCACATAATAAGTGAATGCAGCAAATTAGCACAGATGGAGTATAAGACTAGACACGACTGGGTCGGCAAGGTAATTCACTGAGAGATGTGCAAGAAATTTAAATTTGACCATATAAACAAATGGTATATGCACAACCCAGCATCTGTCCTAGATAATGACACACATAAACTCCTGTGGGACTTTGACATACAGAGGGAAAACCTAATCTCGGCCAAAAGACCAGACCTTATAATCATCAACAACAAAAAAGAGATTTTGTAAAATTGTGGACTTTGCTCCCGGTTGACCACAGAATAAAACTGAAAGAAAGTGAAAAGAAGGATAAGTACCTCGACCTTGCTAGGGAATTGAAAAAACTATGGAACATGAAGTTGGCAATTATACCAATTGTGATTGGTGCTTTTGGTAGAGTAACTAAAGGATTATTAAAGGAACTGGAGGACTTGGAAGTTGTAGGACGAGTGGAGACCATCTAAACTACAAATTTATTGAGAACGGTCAGAATACTGAGAAGAGTCCTGGAGACTTGAGGAGACTTGTTGTCACTCAAACTCCAGTGAAAGACCATTAGCTAACGCTGATAATAAAAACTCTCAAGGAGTAAGTAAGTAAGTAAATAATAATAATAATAATAATAATAATAATAAGAAGAAGAAGAAGAAGAAGAAGAAGAAGAGTAGAAGTCATCCAAACGACAGCAGTGTTATGTTCGGTCAGAATACTGAGAAGAGTCCTAAAGATTTGAGGAGACTTGCTGTCATTCAAACTCAAATAAAAAAAAAAACTATCAATTTATACTGGTGTAAAAAACTCTCAAAGGAGTATAATAATAATAGGGCATACTAACCATTGTAGGTCAATTAATACCAAATCCTTTTTATACATATATCAAATGTATGATTTCTATACACATTTTGTTGATGATATGTTTTTTACAATCCTGAGATCATTTATTTGCACACAGTTAAATGGTTTCCCTGAATTCTAAATAATTCAGTTTAGCATAATTATACCATATTTTATTGCAAACAGTCTAATTCCAATCAATTCTGTTTAGCATTTCAACAAAGTCGAATGGTTCCCAGTATTGCTACGTATCCCTAACAATTCAATTAAACATCAGTCATTTTGTTTACACAAAGTTAAATAATCAAACAGTTCTATTTCAAATAATTCAGTTTGGCATATGTACCCAGTTTAAATATCAAAAAGTTTTATTTGACCTATAGTTAGGACCCTATCAGTTGCTACCACTTCGGGCCAGAGTGGACCTGGAAGCGATGGCAGTGAAAAGGCATTCCGCATTCCCCAAAGGTCCAGCATTACTGAAACCATACTATCAGATTGTTAAGCGTACTATCGAGGGCACGTGTCGTTGTGTACTGGTAAAATCGCCGGACTGTGGAATTGTAGTAAGTGAGTTCAAACTCCAGTGGCGCTATTACGTTAACTTTCGGACAAATGCCTTTGGGAAAGGTATAACCCTTCTTATCCTCCCATACGTGGTGCATTCAATAAGTTTCCTGACTTTTTTGTACAGGCATTTAATATTGTCTTAGACACTTGAAAATTCAGTATGCTATTACTATACATCTTATGAGATGACGGACCAATTTTTATGATTTCAGGTTCAAATGAACTGCTACAGCAGCAATTGGAATACACCCGACTAAAGCCTGATTGTCACAGCTGGTGAATTTCAAAAATGCAATCTGGAGGTGAGGACACTTTAGAAGAGCGATATGCAATAAAGTTCTTTTTTAAACATGGAAAAAATGCCAGAAAAACGTATGGAATGCTTCAAACTGCTTTTCGACCATATTGCATGAATCGAGCATCAGTTTTTGAGTAGCATAAGAGATTCAAGGATAGCAGGGAGTCGGTGAGGGATGATGAGAGGTGTGGAAGGAGTAAGGAAGTCGATACACCAGAGTTGATTGGCCAAAGGGCTAGGGTTAGGGTTACTATGTTGAAGTTTTAAGGGAGTTCAGAAAGAGATTCCTGGGAAAGATTCCAGCACTCTTCAAATCAGGTCAGTGGCATTTCCACCAGGTCAATGCACTAGTCCACAACTCTATCCTTGTCACAGACTATTTGACCAAGATGGGCATCAAGACAGTTCGTCATTCTCCTTATAGTCCAAACCTTGCTCCCTGTGACTTTTTGTTATTCCCTGAGCTTACAGGCTGTTGAGGAGATGAAGGAGGCTGTGCCGAAGCTCATTGACACGATCACACAAGAGGATTTCCATGTGGCCTTCCAGAAGTTTTTGCAAGAGTACAACAAGTGCATTGCAGCCAGAGGGGATTACTTGGAAGGGGACTAGAGTTTCATGTGTGTACAATCAATAAAAGTGCCCATACGAAAAAAGTCTGGAAACTTATTTAAAGATCCTCGTTTTTGGTTTAAATAGCATTACTGCTGCTCTTCTTGAAGGATGGCTTTGGCATTCAGTAACCCGCAAAATTTAATATGCCATTAAACGAAGAAACCAAACAACCAACCGGTTCATTTATAAAGGGAGTCTCACCCCTCCGCAGAGATGCAGTCAGTGTAATCTGCAGTCTCAGCTAAATTGGCTATAAAGAGAGGGCTTGTATCTTTTGTTTCCATATTGCAAGAAAAAACCAACTTTTTCCGTTGAGTTAAGGTCGTGAAACCGTTGGCAGAAGTTGAATGATTACTTAAAGAGGCATTTGATATAAACATTGTTTCGATTTCTAAAGTACAAGTGGAATTAAACTAAACAACCGAAGAATATTGAATAGGCGGCCTTGGACAGGATAGTGTTTATCTATTCATTACGGCTAACAACTTGATTGACCTGACTGTATAAATTCCGGGTAGATCTGTGCTTTTTCCTCAGTGAAGACTTCCAGTGTTTAAAACCTTCGTCTCTCTTTGGTAGTCGACAAGCAGAAAGCAAAGTTACAATGCCTAACTACACTCTCCATTACTTCAATGGCCGTGGCCGTGCCGAGATTCTCCGTATGATGATGACCATGGCTGGCGTCAAATACATGGACAAGAGATATGAATTCTCTGACTGGGATCGTTGCAGAAATGGTAAGGAATTTTTATTACATCTTTTAATCTAAGTTACTCTTCAATAATACTTCTATTCTTGGTTGAAAAATTATGTTCAAATAATTTTGGGCGCATATACAGACTGTATTAAATATATCCATTGAATTGGAAGAGGTCCTGTTATTTTTGGTGTTATTGATTCATATCAATACCCATAACAGGATCGAAATAAATCTATAATGCTAAAGTGACCAGATTTTGTTTTTCTTAAAGGAATCGTTCGTCTGTGATGTCAGTTACATTGAGCTTTTTACTAGGAATATTTAAATGTTCATAGTTGAATAATTTAGTTGTCCTAACGGAATTATTCCCAACACCGGTTTAACTAGACTGAATATATATATATATATATATATATATATATATATATATATATATATATATATAGTATGGACACGACGGCTGTTTGGAAACAATTGCGTTTAATTCTATCGAATTAGACTGACTACTATATGGATGCACATCATGGACTCTGACTAAGCGCATGGACAAAAAGCTAGGCGGCAATTGTACAAGAATGCTTCGAGTGACATTGAACAAATCCTTGAAGCAGCATCCCATTAAACATCAGCTTTAGGGTCACCAACCTCCCACCATTAAGATCATTCAAATCAGACGAACAAGACTTGAAGGACACGTCTGAATGATCGGTGCGATTTTATAAGTGATGATTTCCTGTAGACTCCTTCAACCGGACCAGCAGGTGTCAGACGTTTGGCTAGAACTTATCTATAACAGCTCTGTACAGACACAGGATGTAGTCTAGAGGACTTGCCAAATGCGATGGAAGATAAATATGAATGAATGGAGAAGGAGAGACAGAAATTCATTTTCTTCTCGCGGCATGATATGAGGATATATATATATATATATATATAAACACACACGCACACACACACACACACACATATATATATATATATATAATAAATAAATGTATATTAGATATATATATTTAATTCATGGAATTTAGACTGCGACTCCTGGGTTTCATGTAGTTTTTTACGAAACAGCAATCATCAAGCAGTAAGCAAAATGAAATGAATCGAAAATCGAAAAAATACAGCAAAAAAAAAAAAAAAAACCGTTGGAATTTTGTAGGAATCTTAACGTGTAATGGAAAGTGTGTTCGTGTGTGTTTGTTTGTATTATAGTTGCGTATTATTGTGTGTATGTGTGGGTGGCATATTGTGTATATGAAGTTACAAACGCAGCGTGTTGTTTTAACCGGATATAATTTCGTCGGTGTATCTTATTTTTGCTACATTATTTTAATTCTATATGTTGGTGACTATAGCTAAGAAACAATCATCTTTGCATGTTGAGGGGAATGAATAAAGATTTGATTTGTAAGCGTATTTAAACGGTTATAATATGGTAGACCAGAATCACAATGGGTATAAGTAGGGATATATTTTATTACAATATAATATTGTACAATGTTGGTATTATATTCAGGAAAGAGAATTGGGATAAGATATAATAATAAATCTATGAAATGTTGCATAAATATTATATATATTATGGTTATCTTGGATAGTACTCGCGTTATATATATATATATATATATATATATATATATATATATATAGTGCATTATTTTCATAATGAACGTACTATCAAATATAACTATAATATATATATATTTACGCAACATTTCAGCAATTTATTATATATATATATATATATATATATTGAACTCTACCAGCCGCGTTCAAACCCTGAGCGAGGCTGTTTGCTCTTCGATTCGTGGTAATGGCCTCGGGAATTTTATGAAACGCTTCTTCACGCACTATTATGAATATATAATAGAGACGACTATGCTTTTTCAGCTTTGGGATGGCAAATGGTATTGCAGAACAAAGAATTCTGATTTCTAGTTCTAAGAAACTCCTTTAGGACAATCTGAGAAGTCTCAAAAAAGAAAAGTACACCAAATGATAAGAAGTATACAGATCTTATATTCTTATTTGAGTACCGGAACAAAAACTCCCAAAACAAATAAAATATAATTGATAATAATTGCATAATAAATAAAGATTATTTTGTCTCTAGATTTAGGAAGATATTTTCGTCTCCGCAATGTTGTGACTAACCGAGCCGTAATATTCAATAAGTGAGTGCGAACTCTACTTGCACAATAACGTTCATTTTAAGACTTATTACTGGGTACGGAAGAAAAATAAGTGTTATATAATCAAGGAATGATAATTTCAATATTAATCATTTTTCGTTAATTATATTTAATCATTCAGTTTGTTCGGGCTTTGAACTATTTGGCTTAAGAGTTCAGGTGCATAGTCATTGGGTGCAGTTTTACGCTCGTGCGCAAAGGATATGACAATCACCATTGTCATAATAAACCCCAGACAAGAAATGGGCTGGAGTGTAGATGACGTCATGCCTAGAAGAGATGGTCCTGAGAATTTGAAGCTTTTGAAAAAGAGTAAGTTGAAAGTTGACATTGGACCATGGAGGCAGACAGTTAAGTTCCTGCCATTGAGGATAGAGTTGAGTTTTTTTTTACCGCAGCGGCGGCGGTTAAGTTTTTCGGATCTCGACCGGCGGAGATGAATTGAGATCTTAAACATCACGTGATGTGCCAAACGTTGGGGGTGGGGTTAGCATAGTAAGAATTGTGTGTCTCTTCTCGTGTCGATGAACTGTCAAGAAGTTAATAAAACCGTTCGTACCTGAATAACAGAGTCCCCCTGTTTTTGCCTGAATACGAATTTGTACATGAAGTGTTGGGATTGATTATGATTAAGGCTATACAACATAAGGAATTTTTAGGATGATAATAAACGATTCTATTATGAAATAAGATTAATTTTAATTTTGAAAAATAGATAACAAAATAAGAAGAGAAACACAAAACAGTAAATTTATTAAATATAGTCTCCATTTTTTAAAAATTATTGTATCAATGCGCCTTCCAAACGATTTGTATGCCTTCCTCCTTAATAACAGTCTTAAGCAAACCAATATTTTGATGGGATGTTGAATTTGTTTTGTTTTTTAAAATGCCCCATATAGCGTGATCAAGGGGTTAAGGTCTGGGTTGTTAGTGGCCCTAATGAAACTCATTATACCAGATTTTTTTTTTTTTTGGTTTTATTTCTGCATTAAGCAAATTCTTGGTCATTTCTTTTCTTGCTCACTCATATTGGGCTGAATTTTAATGAAAAAGTGCTTTAATAATAGAGCTTATCAAGAAAATTTAGATTCATCTCATTTCTTTTTTTTTTTTTTTTGATAGGACTAATAAAATATTTTTAAAAAGTTTTAAAAGTTATTCCTTATTTTGCTTCCTCTCCTTGTACGTTTTAGAATGGTATGAATACAATTATCCCATTTACTATTGGTTAAATAACATTTCTTTCCTTTTTCTAGGATAAATTTGATATTAAATAACCCACGGATATTTATATGGCATTAAACGAAAAAAATAAAAAGAAAACGTAACCAGATTCTCCCAATGTAGTCAAAAGAGGATCGGGGTCGCGAGAATCTAAATAGATATTTGCTTTTTCTATTAAATACTTCATATGCAGGTGGTTTTGAAGAGTTCAATTCGAAATCTGGGAATTGGTCAGTGAAATTTCCTGCGTTGTTTATTGGACTATTATCTTTATTCTCAGATATTTTATAATAACATTTCGGCTGACGGCTTCTAAGTATTGGAATACCAACAGGTTTCATCATCATCATCATGTCGTGCCGCTAGCACGGATATCCCTGACCCTCTCTCGTCACTTCTCCCTATCATTCATCGCCTCCGGTTGGTCTTCAGGGCTACATCCCTTATCCTCACAGAGCTGCTGTATGTAAGTTCGAGCTGGTCGTCCTGCTTTTGCTCGGCCATATGTGGGGGTCCATAGGAGTACATCACTTATGCGCTCGTCTCTGTTTCTCCAGCAGTGTCCTGCATGTCTGGTTCGTCTAAATTGGATAGTTTTCATGATGGGAGGCAGGTGGCCGTATAGTTGCCGCCAGGATTTGTTTAATATTGCTCGCAGCATTCTTGTGTAATTGCCGTCTAGCTTCTTCTCCAGCCGTTTAGTTAGCGTCCAAGTAGTGCATCCATACAGCAGTATCGATACGACCGCTGCCTGGGAAAAGCTGCGTTCCATTTTATCGGTCAGGTCTGATTTCCATATGATCGATAGCCTATCGATAGCTGTCCATGCCTTTGTTAGCCGTGTGTCGATGTCTTTTTCTGTTGATGAGACACTGCTTCCTAGGTAGGTGAATTTGTCTACCAGTTTCAGAGAGGTTCCGTCTAGTGTGGAAATGTCGCCTGTTTGATTATAGCACATATATTCAGTTTTGTGTGCTTTGACATGGAGGCCAATGCCTGCAGCGGCCCGTTCCAAACTATGCAGTAGTGTTTCGGTCTGGTTGGATGTATTCGCCAATATCGCTATGTCATCGGCGTAGTCGAACAGGTTTAATCAGATTTTACTTTTAACAACACCGTTCGTGAGGTACCTGGGGTGGTGAAATGGTTAGTAAAGTATACTTGCAAACCTTTATGAGTGAGTTCAAGTTTCATTACGAGCTCTATCGATATGGCCTTGTGCCACATCTAAGCAAAAACCTCTGTAAACTAACCACAATGGTCGACCGACTACGATGATGTATTTTCGTTAACCTATGAACATTTTTATTAGGAAACTGAAACTTAGAAAAATGTTTTTCTTGTTAGGTTTTACTCTTTTAAGCTCTTTGGATTTTATATGGGAAATCCACTCACAGGCACACTGACATACACACACACATACATACATACACGCATACACATACGCACATATACCTTTATTGAAGTATTATTATATAATGACAATTGACATGGATTTTAGGTTCGTTCCTGGTGACCCCATGTGCTTTGACAAGCTGTCACGTTGTGATTAGTGAACAGGGGGATGGCAGTGCGTCAGGGTAGGTCGGTCGAGCATATGTGTAACCCGAAGGAGACCACGTGATATGAGAACCACACTGTAGTTTGAGACAGTCAGTCCAGTCAGAATCGAGAGTCGAACCAGGTATACGAAGCCGATCAGAGGTGTTAGGTCGTATCTGACGATACGGCTTTCAATGGGGTGCAAGCATTGACACCCGCTGGCTCCAGGAAGAAGGTATGGGGTAAGAAAAAGTCCCTTCTCTGAGTATATGTCTCTCCATCTATCCCTCAAACTTACAACAAACTGTGTACCCCTTTCGAGAATGAGAGAGATATATTTTTATGAAAAAGTGTGTTTCGTTTCGTTAATTGAAGTTCGTTCATTATCTTTGATTATGTTCTTGGTTGGCTCTATGAGAAGTATACCACAGTATGGGTAAAAATATTTTTGCCATATTAATATACATTATATTCCTTTCATCCAGATTTCCCCTGTATGTATTTGCCCTGTCTACAAATGGACAATGGTGACATGATGCCTGAGACCATGGCTTGTTGCAGATATTTAGCTCGCCAATATGGTAAGTAAAAAATAATTTTATGATCTTTTTAATTTGAGACTCAAACTAACATTCTATATCTTGTATTGATTATCAATAACTCGAAGACTAACAGAAAAGTTCAATTCAACATAAATTGATAAATTGACCCAATTTTACATTCAATTATTCATCAAAATTATTCATCATAGTTCAAATAAAAAAATATCTCTCAGGATTTTGCAAATTATGAAAGAAAATAGGATTTAGAAAAGACGTTAAAATGACATGGACGAAAAAAACGCGTTTATTTAGCATATAAAATTTTTAAACAGAATTCATTAATTTTTGTAGGTTTTTATCCTAAAAGCCCCATGGATATGATGAGGTGTGATTACATCTGTGACTGCTTCTATGAATTCATGCATGATTACATGAGGTACTACCACTGGAAGAACGGAAACTTCAGGGTGAGTCAGTTATTTTATATCCAGAGAATATCTTAAAGGCATATTTCTACATCTTTACCATATGGCTATCAATCTATCTATCTATCTATCCGTCTGTGTCTCTCTGTCTGTCTCGGTCTCTCTCTCTCTCTCTCTCTCTCTATATATATATATATATATACATATTTACCAATTGAATATACATGGGGAATATTTTTTTCGAAAAAAAGCAAAATACACTTTTTTCAGAAGTTTTTGATAAGCGTAAACTCTGAATTGTTTAAAATTCGTTTAAACCAAAACTTATTTAAAACATGCCAAAATCGGAATATGCCGACAAAACGCCTAGCCAATCAAATTTAACCAAGTACACGATAAAATAATTCAATCAATTTGTTGACAAAGTTACGAGAACAGTATTATTCAAGTAATTTTAAACAACATGAATTTATCGCAGCTAAGCGACAAACTATAATCTGTGGAAAATGTGATACAATTCTGCCAAGAAAAAAACTTATTGGCAAAATTAAAAGTTGCTGGACATGCGGGCATCCTTGCCATTAAAAAAAAAATGAGAAAAAGCTATGCCTGGAGATGTCGAAATATCAAATGCAGGACGTGGACTGCATTGCGCGAAGGGACGTTTTTCTCCCGGTCCAAACTGGCCATTGCTCAAATATTAAAATTGATATATCTGTGGTCGCACGAGATGGCTTCAGTTAAAAATATAGGACGAGACTACATCATTAACTCAGTGCATACCGTGACGGACTCGTCTTCGTGCGTTTTGTCGGCATTTTCCGATTCTTTCCGTTATCGGCCTGAAAACGCTCGTGAAAATTCTGCTTTATCGCGATAGCATAGATGCATAAGTACCAAATATTTCTTTTGAGGTTATTCAAAATGGTGGTGAAATAAACAGAATACTGGAGATCTTAAACAGAGGTGTGTCTTCAAACTTTTGTTAGATGTGAAAACCACTTGAAATTTACAAAACAATGCGTAATATCAGCTACGAAGCATGATTTCGTTAAAAGAGGTTTTAAACAATCTTAGCCAATGTCGAAAAGACAGTCCGTGCCGTGGAAACGTACTGATTCTCTGGTAAAGAATTTTCTGGTTCAGCGATCAATAAAGGTCATGCTGACAGTCTTGTGGAACATAAAAGCTGGGTTCTCTTGATTTTCTCGATAAAGGGATGCAACTGCAAACTTTTCTTACTATTGCCAACTCTTTAGGCAATATTTCGCCTTATCTATTGAATGTCCCTTTTATATGAATATAGCGTTATCAAACACTGAAGAGATCCGATGTGATAGTTTTATTGTTACTTTAAATGGGCTAGCACTTTCTTTAAATATTAATTTCCAGTGAACTCAAAGCCCGTAAATTCTAGAACACAACGGGTGAAATCTAGTCTTCCAGAGACCACTGAATGGTAGACTCACACCTGAATAGATTCTCAGTCGTTGAGCTAATTCAGTGGGACTATGTAATTACCCTATTTACCCAACCCCTCCACTCGGGCAGGATATGACACAAGGTCAATTTTTAAGCCGAGTTTATCAGGTTTGAATTCAGAGTTTTCCTTCTCTTAGACTAGTTGCCTCACCAAGGCTGAAGAACCTAGTCTGTCCTACTATTTGCCCGTAGTATGAGGGAGAATAATTGGATTCATACCTTTCGCAAAGGTATTAGTGCAATGTGAAAATGCAATCAGCCTCGTCCAGGATTTGAACTCGTGTCTAAGACGATAACCATTACACCACGGCCACCTCCGGGACTATCTAATTACTTTATCTTCTCGTAACCAAAAACTATGCTTGACCGTGCAATTACAATACTGATACTTTCACCAGGTTTATTTAATTGCCGTAGGTCATTTTCATAATCTTAAGGTTCTTTAAACTTCAGACTGTTTGGGCTTATTCTCTGAAAAATTTTAAATAGGAATCTGAAATCTCAAATAAAGCTATGAAAATCCCGGCTTTTAGATTATTAGTAACTGGAACAATCTTCGAATTATTTCGTTATTTCAGTTGTTTTAGAGGCATATCAACCCTTGTGGGTTATCTAACACCAAATCCTGCAATATATATATATATATATATATAGTAAAGTAAAGGCGACTGTAGAAGAGGGCGACCCGAGGCTCTCTTTTCAGATGCTACTACACCAAGGTGTAGAGGAGGGTGATCCTACTTTCCCTGAATTGCTCCACTACGTGCCTTATAATACTGAGTGTTAAACAAGGAGGTATCAAGTACCATTTTTTAAGTCTTTGTTATGATTCGAGCTTGGATTGAACCCCGGTCTCACGGACCATCGGCGAACACTATACCCACTTGACCAATGAGCCGGTATATATATATATATATATATATATATATATATATCATTGGTCTAGTGGGTAGAGTGTTCGTCAATGGCCAGGGAGACCTGGGTTCAATCCCAGGTCGATTCATACCAAAGATTTAAAAATGGTACTTGATACCTCCTTGCTTGACCCTCAGCACACAGGTACGTATCAAGTGGAGCAATACAGGGGAAGGAGTAACGTCCTCCCCTACACCTTGTAGTAGTAGCTATAGAAAAGGGGGCTTTCGGGTCGCCCTTCACCATAGTCACCGACTTTATATATATATATATATATATACGTGTTAGTGAATAGTTTGCTGGTAAGTTTATTTCTAAACGAGTTAGCGAACTATTACAACGTACCATTTATATTCGTCCATTATCGTGCCCGGGAAATTTGGGTCAGTTTTTGAGCCTCGTCAAAAAAAAAAAAAAAAAAAAAAAAAAAAAAAGGACCTCTTCAACGTATCCCTTATCCCTCACTCTTAATTTCATTAAAGTTTTCCGTTGATCGAGAGAATAATATATATGTTCGGATGGATCAAAGAAAGTAAGAATTTCAGAGAATTTTCGAGGTATGGAATTTTTATTAAATTCTTTGTCTGCAATTTTATTTCTTTGTAAAATAAACAATTAAATACATTCTTAAATTTATTTGCATTCATCAGTTGTAGGAGACATTAATTCATTTTTAGACTAACTTTACTTACATATGTTTGCGCATTTTTTTTCATTTTTGCAGTACAACATGAACGACTGGGGCTTTGGAGGTGACTCCATGTGCAACAACTACGACGTAAATATTCCTTTTTTTTATATTCAAAACTATATCTTTCTTGTTTTTCTTAAAAATCTCATTTAAAACGTCCAAGCCTCGATTATAGGCCATGTGGTTTAACGATACAGATATTTTCAAATGTTGAAATTAATCCTTTGTTATCGAATTTTTATTTTAACAGAACTATATGTACTGGAGATACATGAACACTTTCAACAGGATTATGCCCTTCATGGAAAGGTCACTGTGCATGCGCAATGGTGGAAACAATTTCTTCATGGGAGACATGGTAAGTTTCAACGACTAATATCAGTTAATAAGAATTTATATAACGCAGTGAATTGCATTTAATTTTATAGCTCATATTCATATTTATCAAGCCCTCCGCTCGGGCAGGATATGACACAAGGTCAATTTTTAAGCGGAGTTTAACAGGTTTGAATTCAGAGTTTTCCTTCTCCTAGACTAGATTCCTCACCAAGGCGGAAGAGCCTAGTCTGCCCTACTATTTACCCATAGCTGGAGGGAGAATAATTGGATTCATACCTTTCGCAAGGGTGCTATATGAAATGCAGTCAGTCTCGTCGAGGATTTGAACTCGTGTCGCCATGTCCATTTCCTACGACGATAACCATTGCACCAGCTTATATTAGTCAAAATATTTTCGTTTGATGGTTAAAATTTTTTTTTAAACAAAAAAAAAAATTAGATGATATATGAAATGCAAGTTATTTGCCTGTGATTTATAAGGGTAGAAATTAATCAATATTAATTAAAATTATCAAATAAATAAAAATTAAATAATTCAATCAATTAATTAATATACAACAACAGTAAATTTATTTTATTTTTAAAAGTATTTATTACAAGTGATATTAAATATGAAGAAATTGAAAAAGTAGATTAATTTTTTTACGAAATCTTTCACAATGTCACTAAATATACTGGATGTTCATAAAATATGGCAGCAGTTTTAAAATTTAAAAAATCATTATTTAATGTGTTAAGGAAAAACATTTACTAAAAACTCTATGAAAATTCAACACTTGATATTCAATTCTTGAAGACATTTTGATTATTCCACTTTAACATGACCGCCATCTTGGTTGAGACATTTAAAAAACGAATTCAAGCCTTTATGGTCCCATAGAGTTCTTTATTTAGTAGATAGTCGATAAAATTGTTTCTTTGTTTGTTTAAGTTTATGACGTACCACCCTTTCTGGGTTTTTTAATGCCAAATCCATTTTTATACAAATAATCAGTTCTATTTCAAACAAATCAGTTTAGTATAAGTATACAGTTTAATAGTCAAAAACATTTCTATTTCAAACTATTCAGTTTAATGAAACAGTTCTATTTAAAAAAAAAAATCAGTTTAATAGAAGTATGGTTTTTGTTTACACACAGTTAAACGTCAAAACAGTTCTGTTTCAAACAATTCAGTTTAGCATAAGTATGTCGTTTAGTTCTATTTTATGCATAGATAGAACCTTATCGGGTGCTACCACTCTGAGCCAGAGTGGACCTGGGAGCAATAGCAGTGAAGGAGTACTCCACATTCCCCAAAGCTCAAGCATTACTGGAACCTCACAATAAGATTGTTTAGTGTCATATCCAGGACACTCGTTGGGGAGGTCTTACCCCTCTGCAGCGATGCACTCGACTGGGTCATAGAAACTCTTCGAAGGAGTCTTACTCCACGGCAGAGAAGCAATCGGTGTATTCTTCTTGTATTGGTCAAAATAGATGAAAGTTTCTACATAAGTTAGTATAAAAATTCTTGATCCTAACTCATTTTGAAAATAAGAGTTTGTAATACGAACATACAATCCTTTTCTGATTGATTTTTCTTTAAAACGATTTTATCTCCATCCGAAATACTAAAACTATTTCAAAAGTAAAAATTACGCACCTGTTCGTAATATTAAGTCAGTTATCTATCACGTGCCCCACTGAACGAGCGAATTTGGCACAAGGTCATTTTTATAGTGGGTCCGGTCGCAGGGCCGAAGCCCACACGCGTCCGGCATTGCCAAAAATACCTTCGGCCCCGTCGGTATTCCCCTTATTAGGGGCGCCTCAGGCGTCAGGCAATACCCCCCAAAAGGTGGCAAAAGCCTGGGGGTGTCCCCCTGAGGCCGGAGGAAATCTCCAGTGCTGAGGGAACACCCGACCGAGCTGCACTGACCAAAACACGGCCGACCGAAGTGTGCTTCAAACAACAGGAGAGGCAGACCAAACATAGGGATTTGACGAATATTAAGTCAAGACTCAGTTTGTTTGCATACAGAATTAATAGAGGTATGAATCCAGTCATTGTCTATTCAACTTTGGTATGGCAACCAGTCTGTGAGAAGGAAAATTCTAAATCCAAACCTGTTAAACTCCGCTTAAAAATTTATCTTGTGTCAAATTCTGCTCATGTAGAGAGACTGTATTTGTCATACGCCCCACCAGCGTACAAGTATGGGATAGAGACGTTTTTAAGGTAGGTCCGGTCGCAGAGCTGTAGCCCAGACGCGTCCAACAATCCCCTAAAATTCATCGGGCCCCGTCGGCATTCCCCTTTTTGAGGCGCCTCAGGTGCCAGGCGATAAACCTAACACCTCCGAGGAGAGTTTAAGCCTGGGGGGACGGCCCCCTGAGGCCAGAGGTATATCCAATGATGAGACACACCCGACCGAATCGTGCAACGCGCAACACGGCCAGCCAAAATGTGACCCAAACACTGCAGAGTCGCTACTCAAATGAAATAGGGGCTGGTTAAGTACATATCTTTCGCATTGACTTCTCACGATTTACAGGGTATCGATGGTAGGGTTTAGCAAACCAATTGTTGTGGTTAGCGTACTGGACTGTGAAATTGTAGTAAGCGAGTTCAAACTCCAGTTTCGTTTTTATGATCTTTATCACTAATAATAATAAGGAGTTATGATCCAGCCGATTTTAACAGGTAGGTTCCTGAAGTTAAGCGTTTGTGAATTTGATCAGTTTTAAATTGGTGACAATTTAGTAACAGCATAATATTGAACGATAACTATGGCGAGTCCACCCGACAAAACGAAACTTAGAATATAAGATGAAAATATACTTCTAAAAATCGGAACGAATCTGGAATTTTAACAGCCCAGTCGGCTCCGGCTGTAGAAAATGCCAACTGCTTCTTTACTTCTTATAATAACCAAATAACATTATATAAAAATAGAGATAATGAGGCATCTATGTTACCGTAAAAAAGCCGAACTTTCCCGAGCGTTGCCGGGTCGATAACGGAAAGAATCGAAATATTCCGGAACGAAATTTAAGCAAGCAGACGATAAAATAAGTCAACCGATTTGGTGACAAAAAAAGAAAAAAAAAGAAAAAAAGAAAAAGACAATTTTTAATGGAATGTGGTACCAACCTTTTCAAGAGAAAAAGAATAAATCAACAGTCAATGTACAGTAATTTTCAATATGAAAAGATAGTTTAAATTTTTATTTTATCTTTTATGGTGGATGGGTGGGTGTAGGGAATGTGTATAATTTTTTTGTTTTTTAAATAATTTCTTTCATATTTATGCACTTATTGAACCGTGCAGAAGTAATAACGTGTTAATTTCGAAATCCATGCTTACCATGGGGGAGGGGGAGTGTTTTGTAACTATTCTGTAGTTTCACCTAACAATTTAATAATAATCCAGGTCCTATATTTGGTGTTACGGCATCTCCAGGCATAACTTTTCCTCGTGATTTTTTTAGGTGGCAAGGATGCTCACATGCCCGGCAACTTTTAATTTTGCCAATAAGTTTTTTTTTTTTTTCTTGGCAGAATTGGATCACCATTTCTGCACATTGTAGATTATCGCTTAGCTGCGATAAATTCATGTTTACAATTGTTTGTAACTTAGTAAACAAATTGATTGAATTATTTTATCTTAAATTTGATTAGCTAGGCGTTTCGGCATATTCCGATTCTTTCCGGAAATGCTCGGGAAAGTTCGGCTTTTTTGCGGTAACATAGATGCATAAGTCCGATAATGAATTTCAACTTCTTGTTTTCCACTAAAAATTCTTCATTTTTATTTGTGTTGAAAATTCAAATATTTCTTTGAATTTTGCAGATGACCTGGTGTGACATGATGTACTATTGTTGTATGGAGAGCATGTGGATGCAGAACCAATCCATGTTCAGCAAATATCCCAGAATGATGGCTCTGTACAACCGTATGGCTTCCCACCCCAAGATCTGCAGTTACCTGAAGAGCCGCTGCAACACCTGCTGGTAAACTGACCTCTGATTCCTCAAATCTTGATAACGACTTTTCCTCAAGAAATAACCCGGCGACTGTCATTTATTTCCATGATGTAAAGAAGTGAAAATAATAAAGAAAGCAATTTCCAATATATATTCGTATTCATTTTTTTTAACATCGCGTCCAAAAAAGGCAACACACACAAAGCGTTATGGATCCAACTCCATAGGTTTGAAATAAGGCAATAATTAGAAGCATGCCTCCCGTTAAGTGTTGTCACTTTCATTAAAAGGCGCCTGAGGCGCAGAGCAATAAATCAGCTATTAAATTATGTAGATGAGGGAACAAGTGCTGGTTGACAAAAAAGCTGCCAGAAAATTAGATCATTAATTACTACACTGAATGACGACACTCAAGCTCAATGCCAAAAGTGTCGCAAGGGACGAAACTCTTGCACATGCAAGGGGGCAGTACCACTCAGGTGAGATTGTTAAAGTAACATAATGTAACCGAATCCTGGTCGATGCAATATTTATCTCTGTGTGTGTGTGTGTGAGTGTGTTTGTCTGTCTGTCAATGTCAGACAGACAGACATACACACACACACACACACACACACACGTATATGTGTGTATGTGAGCATGTATGTGTGTACGAATGTTTGTGTGTGCATTTCAGTTAGTGTAGGATTTTATCAAAAAAACACCCGAGCAAACATGAATATACGTAGAAATACATGTACTTACCTATATATATATATATATATATACATACATTATATATATATATATATATATATATATATATATATATATATATATATTGACTCAGTAGGTATTTATATTGCGCTCTGCTTAGTATATTGAGCAATCTTAGCAATCCTGGGAAAGGAGTAGCGTCCTTACAGATATGGAAGATTTTTGTGTACCTCAGTGTAGTAGCTATTGAAAAGGGAGCCTTCTGGGTACCCTCAACTACGGTCGCCAACTTTACTTACTTACGTATCAATTTAGAAATTTGTCGGTAATTTTTTTTTTATTTGGCGTATTGGTTGATTATTTTCAAGTAGTACATACGTTTTTAGCCTTCTTTTTTTTAAATGGAATTTTTTCCTTGATATCAACTTGTGTAATATTTTCTATTTGCAAGGTGTATCATCTGCGTTTTTTTTTCACGCCAATCGAATCATAGAATAGTTATGTGCTATAATCAAACAGGTGACATTTCTACACTAGACGTAACCTCTTTGAAACTGGTAGACAAATTAATCTATCTAGGAAGCAGTGTCTCATCAACCGAAAAAGACATCGACACGCGGCTAACGAAGGCATGGACAGCTATCGATAGGCTATCGATCATATGGTAATCAGACTTGACCGATAAAATGAAACGCAGCTTCTTCCTGGCAGCGGTCGTATCGATACTGCTGTATGGATGCATTACTTGGACGCTAACTAAACGACTGGAGAAGAAGCTAGACGGTAATTTCGCAAGAATGCTGCGAGCAATATTGAACAAGTCCTGGCGGTAACACCCCACAAGGCATCAACTATACGGCCACCTTCCTCCCATTACTAAAACTATCCAAGTTAGACGAACCAGTTATGCAGGACACAGCTGGAGAAACAGGGACGAGCTCATAAGTGATGTACTCCTATGGACCCCCACATATGGCCGGGCAAAAGCAGGACGACCACCTCGAACATGCATACAGCAGCTATGTGAGGATACGGGATGTAGCCCTGAAGACCTACCGGAGGCGATGAACGATTGGGAGAAGTAACGAGGGAGTATCAGGGATATCCGTGCGGGCGGCACGACATGATGATGATGATGATGACGATATGTATATATATATATATATATATATATATATATATATATATATGTGTGTGTGTGTGTGTGTGTGTGTGTGTGTGTGTGTGTGTGTGTAATTTAAGTGAAAGGAGAGATTTATTGAGAAGTCGTCACTCTAGTGTTTCGGTTCTACTGAACCATCATCAGGACCATGAGGAGTGATATTAGCGATGGTTGTCAGTATGGTTTTTATGGCATATCAACCTTCATTGTTTATTTGATGCCAAATTAATTTTATACAAATAATCAGTTCTATTTCAAACAATTCAGTTTAAAATAAATGCACAGTTTAATTGTCAAAATCATTTCTATTCTAAGCTATTTAGTTTAGTCAAACAGTTCTAATTCAAACAATACAATTTAGTATAAGTATAGTTTTAGTTCACTCACGTTTAAACGTTTAAAACTGTTCTACTTCAAACAATTCAGTTTAACATAAAAAGCTGTTCCCTTTCAAAACTATTCAGTTTAACATAAAAACAGTTCCCTTTCAAACAATTCAGTTTAGCTTAAGTACAGTGTTATTGTCAAAAACAGTTCTATTTCAAATAATTCAGCTTTGCGTAAGTACGCAGTTTAAATATCAAAACAGTTCTATTTCAAGTAATTCAGTTTAGCATAAATACGCAGTATAGTTCTATGTGAACTGTAGATAGGACCCTATTAGGTGTTACCACATCCTACCAGATTGACCAGGGAGCGACGGCAATAAAGGGGCACTCCACATTCTTCAAAGCTCCAGCATTACTGGAGCCTCACAATCAGATCGTTTAGTGCATATCTAAGATATTCATTGGGGAGGGGTTCTTACATCTCTGCAGAGAAGCAGTTGGTGTATTCTACTGCTCCAGCCGATTGGGCAGAATTTCTTTGTATTTCATAATTCAAGTATTCGATATCTTTTTTCATAAGATTTAGCCAAGTCGATCGATTCACAAAAAAGACGGTTGAAAGCTGCTCGAACAAAGTTTCACTCTCATCATACAGATATAGTTTGTTGGTTTAGCTTCTTTGTTAAATAATATATCAACTTTTGGGATACTATCAAACCTCTTGATGGGGGAGGGGTTGAGAAGAGGTTTTCCCAAGGGTATTTACCTGAAAGTGAGTGGTATAGCCTGAATGGAGTTCGAACTCGTTCCCTTCGTGTCTGCAGCATTTGAGCCTCGAGAACTCGCTCCTCACAGATATGAAAGATTTTGAAAAAGTAGATAGATAAATATAAACGTTTATATATATATATACAGAGAGAGAGAGAGAGAGAGAGAGAGAGAGGGAGAGAGAGAGAGAGAGAGAGATTAACGGCTCCATAGATAGATGAATATGAACTTTTAGATGGAGACAGAGAGACAGAGAGAGAGAGAGAGAGAGCGATACAAACGTTTGAACAGATAGATAGATAGATAGAGGAGCAGACAAACAGAAGTAGAGAGAGAGAGAGGGAGAGATAAGAACATTTCCATAGACTGAGAGAGAGAGAGAGAGAGAGAGAGAGAGAGCGAGAGCGAGAGCGAGAGCGATGCAAGCGTTTGAACAGATAATTAAACAGCGTGATAAGAATTAACAGATAGATAGATAGATAGATAGATAGATAGGCCGAGAGACAGAAACAGAGAGAGAGAGAGAGAGAAAGAGAGAGAGAGAGAGAGAGAGAGAGAGAGAGAGAGATACAAACGTTTCTATAGATAGATGAATAGGAACGCTTACACATACGCAGAGAGAGAGAGAGAGAGAGATACAAGCCTTTAGATAGATAGATAGATAGATAGATAACGATATATATATATTAACGTTTAGATAGATAGATAGATAGATAGAGGGAGAGAGGGGGAAGACAGACAGAAGCAGAAAGAGAGGGAGAGATAAAAAACATTTCCATAGATTGAGTGAGAGAGAGAGAGAGAGAGAGAGAGAGAGAGAGAGAGAGAGATGCAAGCGTTTGAACAGATAGATAGCGTGATAAAAATTAACAGATAGATAGATAGATAGATAGATAGGCAGAGAGACAGAAACACACAGAGAGAGAGAGAGAGAGAGAGAGAGAGAGAGAGAGAGAGAGAGAGAGAGAATCAAGCCTTTGAAAAGATAGATAACGAGATATATATTAACGTTTAGATCGATAGAAGATAGATAGAGAGAGAGAGAGAGAGAGAGAAGTAGAGAGAGAGAGAGAGACGAACGTTTCCATAAATTGATATGAACGCATTGATAGGTTGATTGATGAAAAAAAAATTTTTTTGAGAAGACACGTGTGTAGAAACGAATGTAGTTGTGTTGATTGGACAAGACTATTCAAATAAAGCCAGATATGAAGGAGGATTTCTTTAGGAAAAATCTTAATTGTCCTTGTTAAATGTACTCAAAACTCAGAAGGTAAAGATTAGTTGACTGTTAAAAACAAATAAATAAGTGAATAAATAAATAAAAGCAGATTCTCTGGAATCTCCATGGGACTTATGAGCTTTAAGAAATAACAGTATACCCTCTGGGGTGCCCCTTTTGGGTGGTGCCGACGGAGTCGAAGGTATTTTTGGATTTCGCCGGACGCGTGTGAGCTGCGGCTCTACATCCGGACTCACTTTAAAAAAGGCCTTGTGCCGTACTCGTCCGTTGGTGGGACGGAGAATAAATAAATAAAAAGAAATAATGTAATATAATTGCCGAGGGATTTCGTTTTATATATATATATCGCTTTTCGCTTTAGTTAGGCTGAGAACCTTTCGCTTAGCGCATGGGTTAGTTAGGTGCAACATTAACGCTGGTGTTCACGCGCACGCGGAAAGGATGTGTCATTCAGAGATGTCAAAATAAAAATCGCAGGGTATTTGGGTGACGTCACGCACCGGAAACTTGGGCTGAGATTTGAGAAAAAGCAATCAGTTGAGTTCTCGCCTTGGAAGAAGAAGGTTGACTTTCAGAGCTGGGCGAGGCCAGATGACTTTGTGCGCTACGGGAGCCGCGCGTTGATTGGATTGAGAGCTGACGATGTAAAAACAGTCAGCATAGAAAGATTGTGTCTCTCTCTCTCGTCATGTCGAATAACCTTTAACTAAAAGGTAATAAAGTTTCGTACCTGAACTTTTCGTAAAGTTTCGTGTTTTTAGATTCTCAATGTCTATTTCCCATATCCGTATATTATGGGAATGTAGCAATAACAGTATACTTTCAACTTGTCCCCTGAGGATTGATCACATGAAGCTCTGATTTATAATTTTTAACTGTTTTATTTTATACGTGAAAATATTGGATCAGTCCCAAAATAGGTAGACCTCCTAATGTGCCACATGGACGCTGACTGAGAAAAAAAAAAAAAAAAAGACTGGAATTACACAAAAATGCTACGAGCTATATTGAACGAATCTTGGAAACATCACTCAACAAAATGTTACGTCCCACTCTCTGGTCAAACAAACGACAACACGGAATATATATATATAACAATATATATTTATTTTCTCGACGGACGCTTGTGTGAAGTAGGAGCAGTCAGAAGAGGAATTAGAATCGTTCGTCTATGAGGCTTTTTATTAAAATAAACTTTTTATTAAAATACTGGGTGGACTGTACTTATGAGATAAGATGAAGAAGAAAAGAAGAAGGAGGAGGAGGAGAAGGGTTCAGCCTGTGTGTTTTGTTTTCATATTACCATCAAAACTGGCGTTTTTTGCTTGTTTCAATGTCCAATATTTTTAGGCAGCGTTGTTTATTTTAAATCAGAAAGTCCGTAATTCTTCCAAAGGAGTTGATGCTCTTACCAAAATTTGAAAATTCTTGCCCAAGAGTAAAACGTTGACATGTGTGTAATTAAAATAGCAGTTAGTATAGTCTTGTTTAAAATTAGTAGTTTTGGAGAAAATGAAAAAAACAAAAAACAAGTTCAACTAGTAAAGTTCTTTAACGGTATTTCCTTGGCCATTAGAAAAATATTGGCTAAACTAGAAAACTTTAAGACAGTAAGAAAATGTTAAATAATTAACTAAATAGTTCTTTAGTAAATACATTCTTTCAGTTTGTAAAGTACAAGTGAAATTAAACTCAACAAGCGAAGAATATTGAATAGGCGGCCTTGGATAAAATAGTATTTACTGATAAATTAGTGATAACAACTTGATTGACTTAAAATGATAAATTCTGAGCATTTCAGTTGTACCATATTCGCAATTAACGCTTTGTGCGAAATGGACATATAATGTTCATTACGATAGAACATATAAAGAACATAGGAATCTCAAAATTCGAAAACACGTAAAGACTTCTTGTTCAGACTTCTTACTTCGATGTAAGTAGACGATGGCCGAGATTACGCACACACAGAGTAACGGCGGGATCAGCTTTCGTGGACAGCGGAATCTTTTCACTGTCTTCTGTTCAATTCTTCAGTCTTATATTACCTTCAAACTCCCCCGCGGAGATATGGACACGCCTCCACACGGCCGCAATTTCTTCCGATATCTGGCGATCGGGATGTGTCACTTCCGCCATCTTTGGAATGGCATGTGTGATCATCATCGAGGGGAAATAACTGTCATGCAGTTCACAGGTCACTTTCTTCGGGTGCATCACTTTTTGACGGCACAGTGAGAATTTCTTTTTACCTTGTCTCATATTGTCAGCCAAGCTGTATTTTACAACAAAAAAAACAGCAGCTGTACGGCCAACTCCCACCCATATCTAAAACCATCAAAATATGTGGGAAAATTCATGCAGGACCCTGCAGGAGAATTAAAGACGAACTCATAAGCGACATTGTCCTATGGACCCCCTTCAAACGGATTTGCAATTTTTGGACGATCAACTAGAACATATCTACAACAGCTCTTTGAGGACGCATGATGCCGTCTAGAAGACCAGCCGGATGCGATGGATGACAGAGACGAATGACAAGAGAGGGAGAGAGAGAGAGTGTGTGTGTGTGTGTGTGTGTGAGAGAGAGAGAGAGAGAGAGAGAGTCAGGGAAATCCGTGCCTGCAGCTCTCGATGATATATATATATATATACAAATTTCGTTGAACATAATAGAAATTTTCTGTTTAGATATTTTCATATATCCCTTATATAAAATTATGGAAAATACATCAATCAATTCCTGCCGAATACGATAAAATAATATGGCAATACGAATGGATCCAGAAGAAAATATGTAGACAGAAAATGTCTATAATGTTTAACGAAATTTGTATAAATGAAGAAATGCTGCCAATATATATATATATATATATATATATATATATATACATATATATATATATATATATTATATTACAGTACATTATTCATGTATATATGTATATATATTATATATATATATATTATAGACATATATTATATTAAACATATATATATACATATATATTACATTATATATATATATATATATATATATATATATATATATATATATGTGTGTGTGTGTGTGTGTGTGTGATTACGCAAAATCAAGAAACGGTTGCTATGACATCGACGGCCGTAAGTAAACGCGTTTTTAAATCACAAACTGCACTAAAATAAAGATGAACGAACATCCAATGTAATGTCTGTTTTTAGTTGATCAGGTGTATATATAGATATATATTTCTTTTGAATACTCTGTCCGGTGGCGTAAACTGCTTGGTAGGGCCAGGAGTGGCAATACCGCCTTGAGGTTCCGAAACTGTGTAACCACCCTGGTTGGCGGCTGATGAGGATGTTGTATGATAAATATATATATATATATATATATATATATATATATATATATTGTAAAATATAAAAAACAAATCAAAACAAACTATGTTCATATATATATATATATATATATACATATATTTTTTTTTTATCATACAACTTGTGAAAGCGCGTGTGATACTCTAACCTCATCAGCTACCAACCAGGGGGATAAAACAGTTTTTGAGCTACCCAAACTGTGTTATCACCCTTGTTGGTGGCTGATGAGGTTAGGGTATCGCACGTGCTTTCACACGTTGTATGATGAAATATATATATATATATATATGTATATGAACCTTTTTTGGTTTGATCTGTTTTTTCTGTTTAAAAATTCAAGGGTTACTTAACGTCAAAACAATCCTTATTAAAAAAACAGGGTGCGGTCGGGGGGCGGGGTTCAAACGTACTGAAAATTGAACGTAAAAGCAAGACTTGAATTCAAACTCACGTTTTTCAATGCCGTAGTCCAACAAAATAGTCTTAACGCAGGGGGACTTCCTGTTCTTTTTTGTTTCAGAACATTTGGAATTGTATCTTGAGACACTGCTTTAAAAGAAAATCAACTTTTTATTAAAATACTTGGTGGACTGTACTTATGAGATAAGATGAAGAAGAAAAGAAGGAGGAGGAGGAGGAGAAGGGTTCAGCCTGTGTATTTTGTTTTCATATTACCATCAAAACTGGCGTTTTTTGCTTGTTTCAATGTCCAATATTTTTAGGCAGCGTTGTTTATTTTAAATCAGAAAGTCCGTAATTCTTCCAAAGGAGTTGACGCTCTTACCAAAATTTGAAAATTCTTGCCCAAGAGTAAAACGTTGACATGTGTGTAATTAAAATAGCAGTTAGTATAGTCTTGTTTAAAATTAGTAGTTTTGGAGAAAATGAAAAAAAAAACAAGTTCAACTAGTAAAGTACTTTAACGGTATTTCCTTGGCCATTAGAAAAATATTGGCTAAACTAGAAAACTTTAAGACAGTCAGAAAATGTTAAATAATTAACTAAATAGTTCTTTAGTAAATACATTCTTTCAGTTTGTAAAGTACAAGTGAAATTAAACTCAACAAGCGAAGAATATTGAATAGGCGGCCTTGGATAAAATAGTATTTACTGATAAATTAGTGATAACAACTTGATTGACTTAAAATGATAAATTCTGAGCATTTCAGTTGTACCATATTCGCAATTAACGCTTTGTGTGAAATGGACATATAATGTTCATTACGATAGAACATATAAAGAACATAGGAATCTCAAAATTCGAAAACACGTAACGACTTCTTGTTCAGACTTCTTACTTCGATGTAAGTAGACGATGGCCGAGACTACGCACACACAGAGTAACGGCGGGATCAGCTTTCGTGGACAGCGGAATCTTTTCACTGTCTTCTGTTCAATTCTTCAGTTTTATATTACCTTCAAACTCCCCCGCGGAGATATGGACACGCCTCCACACCGACGCAATTTCTTCCGATATCTGGCGATCGGGATGTGTCACTTCCGCCATCTTTGGAATGGCATGTGTGATCATCATCGAGCGGAAATAACTGTCATGCAGTTCACAGGTCACTTTCTTCCGGTGCATCACTTTTTGACGGCACAGTGAGAATTTCTTTTTACCTTGTCTCATATTGTCAGCCAAGCTGTATCTTACAAAAAAAACAGCAGCTGTACGGCCAACTCTCACCCATATCTAAAACCATCAAAATATGTGGGAAAATTCATGCAGGACCCTGCAGGAGAATTAAAGACGAACTCATAAGCGACATTGTCCTATGGACCCCCTTCAAACGGATTTGCAATTTTTGGACGATCAACTAGAACATATCTACAACAGCTCTTTGAGGACGCATGATGCCGTCTAGAAGACCAGCCGGATGCGATGGATGACAGAGACGAATGACAAGAGAGGGAGAGAGAGAGTGTGTGTGTGTGTGTGTGTGTGAGAGAGAGAGAGAGAGAGAGAGAGAGTCAGGGAAATCCGTGCCAGCAGCTCTCGATGATATATATATATATATACAAATTTCGTTGAACATAATAGAAATTTTCTGTTTAGATATTTTCATATATCCCTTATATAAAATTATGGAAAATACATCAATCAATTCCCGCCGAATACGATAAAATAATATGGCAATACGAATGGATCCAGAAGAAAATATGTAGACAGAAAATGTCTATAATGTTTAACGAAATTTGTATAAATGAAGAAATGCTGCCAATATATATATATATATATATATATATACATATATATATATATATATATATATATTATATTACAGTACATTATTCATGTATATATGTATATATATTATATATATATATATTATAGACATATATTAAACATATATATATACATATATATTACATTATATATTTATATATATATATATATATATATATGTGTGTGTGTGTGTGTGTGTGATTACGCAAAATCAAGAAACGGTTGCTATGACATCGACGGCCGTAAGTAAACGCGTGTTTAAATCACAAACTGCACTAAAATAAAGATGAACGAACATCCAATGTAATGTCTGCTTTTAGTTGATCAGGTGTATATATAGATATATATTTCTTTTGAATACTCTGTCCGGTGGCGTAAACTGCTTGGTAGGGCCAGGAGTGGCAATACCGCCTTGAGGTTCCGAAACTGTGTAACCACCCTGGTTGGCGGCTGATGAGGATGTTGTATGATAAAAATATATATATACATATATATATATATATTTTAAAATATAAAAAACAAATCAAAACAAACTATGTTCATATATATATATATATATATACATATATTTTTTTTTTATCATACAACTTGTGAAAGCGCTTGTGATACTCTAACCTCATCAGCTACCAACCAGGGGGATAAAACAGTTTTTGAGCTACCCAAACTGTGTTATCACCCTTGTTGGTGGCTGATGAGGTTAGGGTATCGCACGTGCTTTCACACGTTGTATGATGAAATATATATATATATATATATATATATATATATATATGAACCTTTTTTGGTTTGATTTGTTTTTTCTGTTTAAAAATTCAAGGGTTACTTAACGTCAAAACAATCCTTATTAAAAAAACAGGGTGCGGTCGGGGGGCGGGGTTCAAACGTACTGAAAATTGAACGTAAAAGCATGACTTGAATTCGAACTCACGTTTTTCAATGCTGTAGTCCAACAAAATAGTTTTAACGCAAGGGGACTTCCCGTTCTTTTTTGTTTCAGAACTTTTGGAATTGTATTTTGAGACACTGCTTTAAAAGAAAATCAACTTTTTATTAAAATACTTGGTGGACTGTACTTATGAGATAAGATGAAGAAGAAAAGAAGAAGGAGGAGGAGAAGGGTTCAGCATGTGTATTTTGTTTTCATATTACCATCAAAACTGGCGTTTTTTGCTTGTTTCAATGTCCAATATTTTTAGGCAGCGTTGTTTATTTTAAATCAGAAAGTCCGTAATTCTTCCAAAGGAGTTGATGCTCTTACCAAAATTTGAAAATTCTTGCCCAAGAGTAAAACGTTGACATGTGTGTAATTAAAATAGCAGTTAGTATAGCCTTGTTTAAAATTAGTAGTTTTGGAGAAAATGAAAAAAAAAAAACAAGTTCAACTAGTAAAGTACTTTAACGGTATTTCCTTGGCCATTAGAAAAATATTGGCTAAACTAGAAAACTTTAAGACAGTCAGAAAATGTTAAATAATTAACTAAATAGTTCTTTAGTAAATACATTCTTTCAGTTTGTAAAGTACAAGTGAAATTAAACTCAACAAGCGAAGAATATTGAATAGGCGGCCTTGGATAAAATAGTATTTACTGATAAATTAGTGATAACAACTTGATTGACTTAAAATGATAAATTCTGAGCATTTCAGTTGTACCATATTCGCAATTAACGCTTTGTGCGAAATGGACATATAATGTTCATTACGATAGAACATATAAAGAACATAGGAATCTCAAAATTCGAAAACACGTAACGACTTCTTGTTCAGACTTCTTACTTCGATGTAAGTAGACGATGGCCGAGATTACGCACACACAGAGTAACGGCGGGATCAGCTTTCGTGGACAGCGGAATCTTTTCACTGTCTTCTGTTCAATTCTTCAGTTTTATATTACCTTCAAACTCCCCCGCGGAGATATGGACACGCCTCCACACCGCCGCAATTTCTTCCGATATCTGGCGATCGGGATGTGTCACTTCCGCCATCTTTGGAATGGCATGTGTGATCATCATCGAGCGGAAATAACTGTCATGCAGTTCACAGGTCACTTTCTTCCGGTGCATCACTTTTTGACGGCACAGTGAGAATTTCTTTTTACCTTGTCTCATATTGTCAGCCAAGCTGTATCTTACAAAAAAAACAGCAGCTGTACGGCCAACTCTCACCCATATCTAAAACCATCAAAATATGTGGGAAAATTCATGCAGGACCCTGCAGGAGAATTAAAGACGAACTCATAAGCGACATTGTCCTATGGACCCCCTTCAAACGGATTTGCAATTTTTGGACGATCAACTAGAACATATCTACAACAGCTCTTTGAGGACGCATGATGCCGTCTAGAAGACCAGCCGGATGCGATGGATGACAGAGACGAATGACAAGAGAGGGAGAGAGAGAGAGTGTGTGTGTGTGTGTGTGTGTGAGAGAGAGAGAGAGAGAGAGAGAGAGAGTCAGGGAAATCCGTGCCTGCAGCTCTCGATGATATATATATATGTATACAAATTTCGTTGAACATAATAGAAATTTTCTGTTTAGATATTTTCATATATCCCTTATATAAAATTATGGAAAATACATCAATCAATTCCTGCCGAATACGATAAAATAATATGGCAATACGAATGGATCCAGAAGAAAATATGTAGACAGAAAATGTCTATAATGTTTAACGAAATTTGTATAAATGAAGAAATGCTGCCAATATATATATATATATATATATATATATATATATATACATATATATATATATATATATTATATTACAGTACATTATTCATGTATATATGTATATATATTATATATATATATATTATAGACATATATTATATTAAACATATATATATACATATATATTACATTATATATATATATATATATATATATATATATGTGTGTGTGTGTGTGTGTGTGTGTGTGATTACGCAAAATCAAGAAACGGTTGCTATGACATCGACGGCCGTAAGTAAACGCGTTTTTAAATCACAAACTGCACTAAAATAAAGATGAACGAACATCCAATGTAATGTCTGTTTTTAGTTGATCAGGTGTATATATAGATATATATTTCTTTTGAATACTCTGTCCGGTGGCGTAAACTGCTTGGTAGGGCCAGGAGTGGCAATACCGCCTTGAGGTTCCGAAACTGTGTAACCACCCTGGTTGGCGGCTGATGAGGATGTTGTATGATAAAAATATATATATATATATATATATATATATTGTAAAATATAAAAAACAAATCAAAACAAACTATGTTCATATATATATATATATATACATATATTTTTTTTTTATCATACAACTTGTGAAAGCGCGTGTGATACTCTAACCTCATCAGCTACCAACCAGGGGGATAAAACAGTTTTTGAGCTACCCAAACTGTCTTATCACCCTTGTTGGTGGCTGATGAGGTTAGGGTATCGCACGTGCTTTCACACGTTGTATGATGAAATATATATATATATATATATGTATATGAACCTTTTTTGGTTTGATCTGTTTTTTCTGTTTAAAAATTCAAGGGTTACTTAACGTCAAAACAATCCTTATTAAAAAAACAGGGTGCGGTCGGGGGGCGGGGTTCAAACGTACTGAAAATTGAACGTAAAAGCAAGACTTGAATTCAAACTCACGTTTTTCAATGCCGTAGTCCAACAAAATAGTCTTAACGCAGGGGGACTTCCTGTTCTTTTTTGTTTCAGAACATTTGGAATTGTATCTTGAGACACTGCTTTAAAAGAAAATCAACTTTTTATTAAAATACTTGGTGGACTGTACTTATGAGATAAGATGAAGAAGAAAAGAAGAAGGAGGAGGAGGAGAAGGGTTCAGCCTGTGTATTTTGTTTTCATATTACCATCAAAACTGGCGTTTTTTGCTTGTTTCAATGTCCAATATTTTTAGGCAGCGTTGTTTATTTTAAATCAGAAAGTCCGTAATTCTTCCAAAGGAGTTGATGCTCTTACCAAAATTTGAAAATTCTTGCCCAAGAGTAAAACGTTGACATGTGTGTAATTAAAATAGCAGTTAGTATAGTCTTGTTTAAAATTAGTAGTTTTGGAGAAAATGAAAAAAAAAACAAGTTCAACTAGTAAAGTACTTTAACGGTATTTCCTTGGCCATTAGAAAAATATTGGCTAAACTAGAAAACTTTAAGACAGTCAGGAAATGTTAAATAATTAACTAAACAGTTCTTTAGTAAATACATTCTTTAGTTAGTAAAGTACAAGTGAAATTAAACTCATCAAGCGAAGAATATTGAATAGGCGGCCTTGGATAAAATAGTATTTACTGATAAATTAGTGATAACAACTTGATTGACTTAAAATGATAAATTCTGAGCATTTCAGTTGTACCATATTCGCAATTAACGCTTTGTGCGAAATGGACATATAATGTTCATTACGATAGAACATATAAAGAACATAGGAATCTCAAAATTCGAAAACACGTAACGACTTCTTGTTCAGACTTCTTACTTCGATGTAAGTAGACGATGGCCGAGACTACGCACACACAGAGTAACGGCGGGATCAGCTTTCGTTGACAGTGGAATCTTTTCACTGTCTTCTGTTCAATTCTTCAGTCTTATATTACCTTCAAACTCCCCCGCGGAGATATGGACACGCCTCCACACCGCCGCAATTTCTTCCGATATCTGGCGATCGGGATGTGTCACTTCCGCCATCTTTGGAATGGCATGTGTGATCATCATCGAGCGGAAATAACTGTCATGCAGTTCACAGGTCACTTTCTTCCGGTGCATCACTTTTTGACGGCACAGTGAGAATTTCTTTTTACCTTGTCTCATATTGTCAGCCAAGCTGTATCTTACAAAAAAAAACAGCAGCTGTACGGCCAACTCTCACCCATATCTAAAACCATCAAAATATGTGGCAAAATTCATGCAGGACCCTGCAGGAGAATTAAAGACGAACTCATAAGCGACATTGTCCTATGGACCCCCTTCAAACGGATTTGCAATTTTTGGACGATCAACTAGAACATATCTACAACAGCTCTTTGAGGACGCATGATGCCGTCTAGAAGACCAGCCGGATGCGATGGATGACAGAGACGAATGACAAGAGAGGGAGAGAGAGAGTGTGTGTGTGTGTGTGTGAGAGAGAGAGAGAGAGAGAGAGAGAGAGAGAGAGAGAGAGTCAGGGAAATCCGTGCCAGCAGCTCTCGATGATATATATATATATATACAAATTTCGTTGAACATAATAGAAATTTTCTGTTTAGATATTTTCATATATCCCTTATATAAAATTATGGAAAATACATCAATCAATTCCCGCCGAATACGATAAAATAATATGGCAATACGAATGGATCCAGAAGAAAATATGTAGACAGAAAATGTCTATAATGTTTAACGAAATTTGTATAAATGAAGAAATGCTGCCAATATATATATATATATATATATATATATACATATATATATATATATATATTATATTACAGTACATTATTCATGTATATATGTATATATATATTATATATATATATATTATAGACATATATTAAACATATATATACATATATATTACATTATATATTTATATATATATATATATATATGTGTGTGTGTGTGTGTGTGTGTGTGATTACGCAAAATCAAGAAACGGTTGCTATGACATCGACGGCCGTAAGTAAACGCGTGTTTAAATCACAAACTGCACTAAAATAAAGATGAACGAACATCCAATGTAATGTCTGCTTTTAGTTGATCAGGTGTATATATAGATATATATTTCTTTTGAATACTCTGTCCGGTGGCGTAAACTGCTTGGTAGGGCCAGGAGTGGCAATACCGCCTTGAGGTTCCGAAACTGTGTAACCACCCCGGTTGGCGGCTGATGAGGATGTTTTATGATAAAAATATATATATACATATATATATATATATTTTAAAATATAAAAAACAAATCAAAACAAACTATGTTCATATATATATATATATATACATATATTTTTTTTTTATCATACAACTTGTGAAAGCGCGTGTGATACTCTAACCTCATCAGCTACCAACCAGGGGGATAAAACAGTTTTTGAGCTACCCAAACTGTGTTATCACCCTTGTTGGTGGCTGATGAGGTTAGGGTATCGCACGTGCTTTCACACGTTGTATGATGAAATATATATATATATATATATATATATATATATATATATATATATGAACCTTTTTTGGTTTGATCTGTTTTTTCTGTTTAAAAATTCAAGGGTTACTTAACGTCAAAACAATCCTTATTAAAAAAACAGGGTGCGGTCGGGGGGCGGGGTTCAAACGTACTGAAAATTGAACGTAAAAGCATGACTTGAATTGGAACTCACGTTTTTCAATGCTGTAGTCCAACAAAATAGTCTTAACGCAAGGGGACTTCCCGTTCTTTTTTGTTTCAGAACTTTTGGAATTGTATTTTGAGACACTGCTTTAAAAGAAAATCAACTTTTTATTAAAATACTTGGTGGACTGTACTTATGAGATAAGATGAAGAAGAAAAGAAGAAGGAGGAGGAGAAGGGTTCAGCATGTGTATTTTGTTTTCATATTACCATCAAAACTGGCGTTTTTTGCTTGTTTCAATGTCCAATATTTTTAGGCAGCGTTGTTTATTTTAAATCAGAAAGTCCGTAATTCTTCCAAAGGAGTTGATGCTCTTACCAAAATTTGAAAATTCTTGCCCAAGAGTAAAACGTTGACATGTGTGTAATTAAAATAGCAGTTAGTATAGTCTTGTTTAAAATTAGTAGTTTTGGAGAAAATGAAAAAAACAAAAAACAAGTTCAACTAGTAAAGTTCTTTAACGGTATTTCCTTGGCCATTAGAAAAATATTGGCTAAACTAGAAAACTTTAAGACAGTCAGAAAATGTTAAATAATTAACTAAATAGTTCTTTAGTAAATACATTCTTTTAGTTTGTAAAGTACAAGTGAAATTAAACTCAACAAGCGAAGAATATTGAATAGGCGGCCTTGGATAAAATAGTATTTACTGATAAATTAGTGATAACAACTTGATTGACTTAAAAGGATAAATTCTGAGCATTTCAGTTGTACCATATTCGCAATTAACGCTTTGTGCGAAATGGACATATAATGTTCATTACGATAGAACATATAAAGAACATAGGAATCTCAAAATTCGAAAACACGTAAAGACTTCTTGTTCAGGTACGAAACCTTTTTATTAACTTTGAGTTAAAGGTTTCGACGTAAGGAGGAGAGACACAATCTTCTATGCTGTCTTATTCATTTGGACTCCATCTCGTGCGGCCCCCCAGAGGGCGCAAGTTCGCCTCGTGCCTGCGAGCTCCAAAAGTCGATCCTTCTCGTTTGGTGTCTAGTACTCGACTCTGACTTTCTTCAGATTCTCACACAAACCTCCACGCGCTTCCGGTGCGTGACGTCACCCGCACCCCGTCACCCGTTTTGTCTCAGAGTATTGTGACATCTGAGTGACACCTGCATCCGCCCGTGCGCGCCCGCGTTAACACCTGCCTCAATGTTGTACCCAACTAACCCATGTGCTGCGCCGAAAGGTTCTCAGCCTAACTAAACTCAAAGGCATGAACCGAAATCCCTCGGCTGTTATATAACACTGTGTCATGTCGTCAGAGAAGATTTGAACCGCAATACTCTATTCTCTTCGGTAGTCAAAAAGCAGAAAGCAAAGTCACCATGCCTAATTAGACTCTCTATTATTTCAATGGCCGTGGCCGTGCTGAGATCCTGCGTATGGTGTTCCATATGGCTGGTGTCAAATACAATGACAAGCGATATGAATTCTCTGACTGGGACCGTTGCAGTAAATTTTACAAACTCTTTTAATTCTTACTTATTCTTCAATAATAATTTGGTCTTATAATGTTCTACTTTGAAACTCTAGTTTTGAATTTATTTCATTTTTATCAACAAAGATTTATTTTCACATCGTGCAGTCGGCTGGGGCTGTAGAATACACTGAGTGCACGTCTGCAGAAGGGTAATAGCCCTCCCCAATGAGTGTCCTAGATATGACACTAAACTATCTGATAGTGAGGTTCCAGTAATGCTGGGGTTTTGGGGAATAGGGAGCACCCCTTCATTACCATTGCTCTAAGGTCCACTCTGTTTCGGCGTGATAGCACCTGATAGGGCCCAATTTATGGGTTAAATAGAACTAATAGCATACTTATGCTAAACTGAATTGTTTGATTAAACTGAATAGCTTGAAATATAAAGGTTTTTGACCCTTTGGCCAATCAACTCTGGTCTATTGACTTCCTTACTCCTCCCACACCTCTCATCATCCCTCAAAGACTCCCTGCCTTCCTTGAATCTATTATTCCACTCAAAAATTGATGCTCGATTCATGCAAGATGGTCGAAAATTAGTCTAAAGCATTCCATACGTTTCTGTAGCCTTTTTTCCATGTTTAAAACAGAATTTTATTGCATATCGTTCTTCTAAAGTGTCAGATTGCATTTTTGAAATACACCAACTGTGACAATCAGGCTTTAGTCGGGTGTATTCCAATTGCTGCTGTAGCCGGTGGAGACCCGAAAAACTTAACCACCGCCGCAACGGTATAAAAAATACTCTATGCCTCAATTGTCCAAACTCAACTGACACTTTTTCAAAATCCTCAAATTCTCAGGACAATCTCTTCCGGGCATGACGTCATCCACACTCCAGCCCTATTTCCTGTCTTGGGGTTTATTACGACAATGGTGATTGTCGTATCCTTTGCACGCGAGCGTAAGCTGTGCCAATTGTCTATGCACCTGGGTTCTTAACCCGAACAGTTCAAAGCCCAACCAAACTGAATCATAAAATATAATTAACGGAAAAGGATTAATATAAAAAAATCACTCCTTATTATATAACACTACGTGTCGCAAAATTTATGAAGTTAGATTACTTAGAAGATGTTTACCTTTTTTAATATTTTATTTAAGACTAAAATAGATAAGGCGAAAATATTTTTTCTTTCATCGCTGAATATTCTGGCTTTGTAAGATATACCTTATACAAACGTGATCTATTCATTTAAAGCAATGGTATATTTTACAAGCTAAATCCGGGAAAATAATCAAGAATAATTATTTATCCATTTTATTTAAGGTATATCTGATGAAACTGGAATGTTTATTTACTTCTAAATAAAAATGTTTGGTGCCTTATCTATTATTTGTTTATTTACTGCTAAATAAAAATGTTTTGTGTCTTATCTATTATTTGTTTATTTACTGTAAAATAAAAATGTTTTGTCTTTTCTGTTATTTGTTTATTTACTGTTAAATAAAAATTTTTTGTGTCTTATTTGTTTATTTACTGCTAAATGAAAATGTTTTTGACTTATGTGTTATTAGTTTATTGAATGTTAAATGAAATGCAGGGATGGACATATGATAAGTGTGCAAATTCTATATTGTTTGACGGGAGAATAAAATATATATATATCATTTTAAAAGGTGATCCTAATACATATAATATCGTATATAAGAACACTCAAATATAGTAATTGTCTATATTTTTGGGATGAGGTGTTTTCATTGATTATGCTTTTCGGACTGACTTCCTCATCTAGGTTGTTTTTTTCACAAGGTTTCGGCCGTCTGATCCTCCGGCCTTCTTCAGGTTTATCTCGAACTCGCAGGAACTTCTTCAGGTTTATCTCGAACTCGCAGTAACTTCTTCAGGTTTATCTCGAACTCGCAGGAACTTCTTCAGGTTTATCTCGAACTCGCAGCAATGGCCTTAATGGAATAAGAACATGGTACCCCCGGAACAATAAAGGGTTGGGTTCGAAATTCCAGAGTTCCCGAGTTCGAGATAAACCTGAAGAAGGCCGGAGGATCAGACGACCGAAACGTTGTGAAAAAAACAACCTAGTTGAGGAAGTCGGTCCGAAAAGCATAATCAACTCAAATATACTTTTCCAATAAGTGTTTTACGCATTGATAAACTGATTAATCGACTTAAATAAGTCGCCAACCTGTGTAATATATCCACGTCCAAAAATACGACCAAGATACAAATACTTGAAATAGACATATTCATACGGACACGTTAAACGTTCACAATGTTCTTGACGCATATAGGAATCCGAAAAACACGAAACACTTACAACTCTCTTGGTCCAGGTACGAAACTTTTATTACTTTCTTTGAGTTTAGGTTTTCGACACGAGGAGAGAGAGACATACACACACAATTTCTTTTCTATGCTCACAGTTCGTACATTGTCAGCTCTCAACTCACTGACTCAACCAACGTGCGGGCACCCCGTAGACCCAATTGGACTGGTCTCGCCCAGATCAAAAATCGACTTCCTTCCTCTAGCGTCGAATCTCAACTAACCCCTTTTTTCAAATTCCAAAACCCTCGATTCCGGGCATGACGTCTTTCACACCCCCAGTACATTTCCTATTTGGGGTTTTTATTGTGACATGTGTGATTATGACGTCCACCCCGTTCGCGCGTGAACACCTGCACTCAATGTGTGCACCTGTTGTATACTCATATGCAGATGCATGCAGAATCATAACGACACAATAATAAAGACGAGTGACACAGTTCTTACAAACATATACCTCTCACTTTATTTGAAAGTGTTGTATGTGTGAGGGAGTTGGAGACCGAACAGAACTGCAATATATTGACCCTCACTCTATTGGCCATAACCGCGTTTCTTTCCCGTTCCCCTGGGCTGCTCAACCGGGGGCCTGGGAGCCCAGCCTCTCTGGGACATGCTTCTTAATCCAGCATCTTCTCTCCAACTGGTCTGATCTCCAAACTCTCAATCGGGGGTCCCGAGGCCCCTTCTGCCGGGTGCTGGCTTTCTCTACCGCATCTTGTCTCCAACTCATCTGGTCTCCTAACTAACTGACTTCCTGTCTTCACCTGGTTGAATTTCCTGTGCACTGAGTTATATAATATTTCAACGCCTCATTCTTCTTGTGGGCGTCACAAATTGCACTCATTCAACCCATCCACGATAAGGCTACACTCTGCTATTCCTCGACCGGATGCACCTGTTATTTACATAGATGCATTTCCTATTTTGACAGCTCGGCTTGGTCGTAGGTCAATATACAACACACCTAACTAACCCATGCACTAAGCTGAAAGGTTATCAACCTAACTAAAACGAAAGGTAAGATATACAAAACGAAAATTGATAATATAAAAATAATCCTTCCGCAATTATATAACACCTGCTTGTTTAGGAATTCTATTCTACGATTAAATTTACGTTTTCGTTGTTGATTTTTACGAGTTTTTGTACATTGTTATCTATCATATATTTTTTTAATAGAAAAGATTTGTAAACGAATTTATTTGAGCCACAACTGAGGCCCTAACTGGACCTACCACTGTGAGTCAACGTCGAACTGGAAGAAATAGAAATCGGTAAAATTATAAACTGATTAAACATGCTGGACACGCAGGGCACTGTTGGAGAAGCAGAGACGAGCTCATAAGTGATGTACTCCTATGGACCCCCATATATGGCCGAGCAAAAGCAGGACGACCAGCTAGAACATACATACAGCAGCTCTGTGAGGATACGGGATGTATCTGACCTGACCGATAAAATGAAACGCAGTTTCTTCCAGGCAGCGTTCGTGTCGATACTGCTGCATGGATGCACTACTTGACCGCTAACAAAACGGCTGGAGAAAAAGCTTGACGGCAATTACACAATAATATTGCGAACAATAGTGAACAAGTCATGGCAGCAACACCCCAGAAGGCACCAACTATACGGCCACCTGTCTCCCATCACGAAAACTATCCAAGCTAGACGAACCAGACATGCAGGACACTGCTGGAGAAGCAAGGACGAGCTCATAAGTGATGTATTCCTATGAACCCCCGCATATGGCCAAGCAAAAGCAGGACGACCAGCTCGAAGATACATACAGCAGCTCTGTGAGGATACGGAATTTAACCCTGAAGACATGCCAGAGGCGATGAACGATAGGGAAAAGTGGCTAGAGAGGGTCAGGGATATCCGTGCTAGCGGCACGACATGATGATGATGAAATATTGTATTAATTAGTTCATTTATTTGATAAGATTGTGAAGTAGCTAAGGACCTTGATTGTAAGTGTTAGTTTCTCGCAAAGGTCAAACGCGTGCACAGGTGGTAACCAGATTTAACACCTTACGTCAAAATAACGTTTGGGAAGAAACGATATGGATAATAAACAAATCAGGACTTGTCGAGCGTCGTGGGTAAATAATGGTTTGAGACATATGTGCTGATTATATAAAGTATGATGCATGTGTGATCCAGCAGGACACATAGCGTAACGGTTTTAGGCGTTGGTTCCCAAAGCTTCTAAGGAGACAATCATCTGGAGGTTGCAGGTTCAATCCTGATTGGAGGCGAGTAACAATACAGGAATTCCTGACACTTGTACCCGGTTATGGTTAACGAGATCAGAACAGGCGACCCCGTGGATTCAATAAAGGAAGTAGTTTGAAGTTCCGTGTAGATTTACGAGTTCGACAAACACCTGAAAAAGGCCGGAGGACATATCGACCAAAACGTTGTGGAAATAGCAATAAAGATGAAGACAATAGTCTGAAAACCCTTAATAATAAAAATCCTCAAGCTTCGTCACAGAAATTTAAACAACAAACACCTGAAGAAGGCTGGAGGACATATTGGCCAAAACGTTGTGGAAATAACAAGAAAGATGAAGAAAATAGTCTGAAAACCCTTAATGATAAAAATTATCAAGCTTCGTCACAGAAATTTAGACAACAAACCCCTGAAGAAGGCTGGAGGACATATCGGCCAAAACGTTTTGGAAATAACAATAAAGATGAAGACAATAGTCTGAAAACCCTTAATGATAAAAAGTATGATGAAATTAGAAATTTAAACAAATAATTTGAAGATTAAAGCTTTTGAGTTTTGAAATCTAAACAGAAAAGTTTATTTTTGGTCGGCGTGGGGGAGAAACGAGGGTGCGTATGGGTGGGGTTGCTGGAAGTGAGATTAGCACATAAAACCTTACAAGGTCTTACTCTCTCCTCGGATTGCGTCGGACTGCTATAAAATGTAGATAATCCGTATAGAGTCTTTTCATATTCTGAATGACCGATTTTTTAAAATTCTAATATTCAAGAAGATAACGTTAATGCTACAAATGAAGAGGCATGCCATACTCCCCGAAACCCTTGAACCACCACCAGATTCAGTTTAGTATCATATCGAGAATGTCCCCTTTTTTGGAGAGCATCTTACCACTCTGTAGGATATATAGTCAGCATATCGAAGCCCTGTCGACAGAGCTGAGAGTATGATATTAATCCGATATCCTATTGTCAGATTTGCTGTCGAATTATTTTATTGTGACTCCGGGTGCACTCATAATTCCAGACTTATGCTCGGCCATCATAAAAAAATGATTGGTTCCTTCAGCAATTTCTATTTTGGGTCACATCAGGCGATAAACTCAACACTGCCTAGTAGGTATTGCCTGGGAGAAGGCCGCTGGGGGCAGACGATCATCTTTTAATAGGCCATCCGCTGAAAACGCCAAATGCTTCCTGGCTCTTTTGTTTCTATAAGTTTCTCCGGGGTATTTATCTCCCGTCATATAAACCATCAAAATAAGACAAACAAGACACGCAGGACAGAGCTGGAGAACTAAAAACGATCTCATAAGTGACGTTCTCCGATGGTCCCCTTCACACGGGTGTGCAAGTGTTGTCCGACCAGCGAGAATGTTTTACAACAGCTCCGTACAGACCCAGGATGTAGTCTAGAAAACCTATCGGAAGCGATGGGTGATATGGACGAATGTAGAGAGTGAGACAGAGAGACAGGGAGAGTCAGGGAAATCCGTGCTAGTAGTGCAAGATGAGGATGATGATGGCTTCGTAAAGTAAAATGTGTCAAATCCGTTTCTGGTTTGTTTGTGTATATATCTGGGGAATTGCAATCATTCAGACATGAGCGGAAAACCACGGCTCTGTGCTTGAGGGAAAAAGTTGATATGAGTAAAATAATAATAATAATAATAATAATAATAATAATAATAATAATAATAATAATAAAAACAACAACAAGAAGACATTTAAATTTGACCATACAAACAAATGGTATCTGCACAACCCAGCACCTGTCCGGGAGAATGACACACACAAACTCCTATGTGATTTTGACATACAAACGGATCACCTAATCTTGGCCAGAAGACCAGACTTTATTGTAATAAAAAAAAGAACTTGCAAAATCCGAGATTTCGCTGTCCCGGTTGACTACAGAAAAAAACTAAGAGCATGTGAAAAGAAGGATAAATACCTCTACCTTGCTAGGGAATTGAAAAAAAAACTATGGAACATGAAGGTGACGATTATACCAATCGTGATTGGTGAATTCGGTACAGTAACAAAAGACTAGTAAAGGGACTGGAGGATTCGTAAGTTGGAGGACGAGTGTAGACCATCCAAACTACAGCAGTGTTGGAATCGACTAGAATAGTGAGAAGAGTCCTGGAGTCTTGAGGAGACTTGCTGTCACTAAAACCCCAGTGAAATACCATCAGCGCTAGCTGATGTGAAAAACTCCAGAAGAAGAAGAAGAAGAGAAAACAAAAACTTCAGGATGAAGAAGAAGAAGAAGAAGAAGAAGAAGAAGAAGAAGAAGAAGAAGAAGAAAGTAGGGTATGTAAAGATGAGAGGAAAAGAAAAAAAAAGTAGAAAATGCGTAAATATATCAGAAAGAACTCTATATGACAATAAAATATATGGTAATATACATATAAAAGTAAGTAAAGTTGACGACCGTTATGGAAGGAGACCCGAAGGTTCCTTTTTCAATTACTACAATATCGAAGTATAGAGAAAGGGGATACTCTTTTCCCTGAATTACTCCACATTACCATTGATCCGTACCTTATAATGATAAATATTAACCAAGGAATTATCAAGTACCATTTTTTTAGTCTTTGTAATTGAACCCAGATGTAATATGTAATAAGTAAGTAAAGTTATCTCCCTTTAGTCGAGGGTGACCAGAAGGCTCTATTTTCAATAGCTTCTACAACGAGGTTTAGGGGAGGGCGCTACTCCTTTCCCTGGATTTCTCCACTCTACCCTTGATACGTACCTTATATCTGAGTGCTAAGCAAGGAGGTATCAAGTAACATTTTTAAAAGTCTTTGATATGACGCAACCTGGAACCTCCCGGACCATTTGAGGAGGTTCCCGTGGTGTAATGGTTATCATCACAGGATATGGACACGGTGATACGAGTTCAATTCCTGGACAAGACTGACTGCATTTCACATAGCACTAATACCCTTGGGAAAGGTATGAATCCAATTATTCTCCCTCCAGCTATGGGTAAATAGTAGGGCAGACTAAGTTCTTCAGCCTTGGTCAGGCAACTAGTCTAGGAGAAGGCAAACTCTGAATTCAAACCTCTTAAACTCCGCTTAAAAAATTGACCTTGTGTCATATCCTGCCCGAGCGGAGGGGTTGGGTAAATAGGATCAAGTACCATTTTTAAAAGTCTTTGATATGACGCAACCTGGTATTAAACCCCTATCTCCCGGACCATTTGAGGAGGTGCCCGTGGTGTAATGGTTATCGTCACAGGATATGGGCACGGTGATACGAGTTCAATTCCTGGACAAGACTGACTGCATTTCACATAGCACTAATAAAGGTATGAATCCAATTATTCTCTCTCCAGCTATGGGTAAATAGTAGGGCAGACTAAGTTCTTCAGCCTTGGTCAGGCAACTAGTCTAGGAGAAGGCAAACTCTGAATTCAAACCTCTTAAACTCCGCTTAAGAAATTGACCTTGTGTCATATCCTGCCCGAGCGGAGGGGTTGGGTAAATAGGATCAAGTACCATTTTTAAAAGTCTTTGATATGACGCAACCTGGGATTAAACCCCTATCTCTTGGACCATTTGCGATCACTCTACCCACTGGACTATTAGCCGGTTAATATGTAATGAAAGAGGAGAATATGTGTAAAAAGAAGGAAAGCAAAGAGGACTATATACGTATTATATAACAAAGAATGAAAAAAAGTACTACTAAAGATGGTGATGATGATGATCATTATCAATGTAAAGAAAAAGAAGAGTTTATTTTTCACATTTAGCCAACCCCTCCCCTCGGGCAGGATATGACACAAGGTCAATTTTTAAACGGAGTTTAACAGGTTTGAATTTAGAATTTTTCTTCTCATAGACTGGTCGCCTCACTAAGATTGAAGAAATCAGTCTGCCCTACTATTTACCCATAGCTGAATAATTGGATTCATACATTTCCCAAGGGTATTAGTGCTATGTGAAATGCAATCTGTCTCGTCCAGGATTTGAACTCGTGTCGCCGTGTCCATTTCCTACGATGATAACCATTACACCACGGGCAACCGAACAAAAGAATAGTGTATTTATAGGTAAGAAAGAGAGAAAAATAATGAGAAGATGTAAGCGGGAAAACAGAAGAAGAAGAAGAAGTCGGCAGGTGTATTTTTAAAGTGCAAACTAAAGTACCGTTTAAGGTGTTGTTTAAATTATTCAATGAAAAGATGCCAAGGTGAAAAACCGAAACAAAAGCGAAAGCGTGAATGATTAACTAAATAGTACTTTAGTATATTCATTCTTTCAGTTGGTAAAGTACAAGTGGAATTAAACTAAATAAGCGAAGAATATTGAATAGGTGACCTTGCTTAGGATATCCATTAGTGGTAACTACTTGATTGACCTGACAGCATAAATTCAGGGCACACCTGTGTCTCTTCGTCAGTGAAAACTTGAAGTTCCTCAATCCACAACACTCCGTTCTCTTTGGTAGTCAACAACCAGAAAACAAAGTCACCATGCCTAACTACACACTCCACTACTTCAATGGCCGTGGCCGTGCTGAGATCCTCCGTATGATGATGTCCATGGCTGGCATCAAGTACATGGATAAGAGATATGAATTCTCTGATTGGGATCGTTGCAGGAATGGTAAGGAAGTCTTTAAATATTTAGTTATGTCTCAACCATATTATTGGTTATATATATATATATATATATATATATATATATATATATATATATATAACCATTGTGTATTGTTGTAATTATCTCACTTGGTGGGTTTGTGACAGACCAAATGTCGTATAATCTGAAGAGTGCTCGATATCTCTGATATAGCTATTATATAAGTTACTAAAGTTGGCGACCTTAGTCGATGGTGACACGAACGCTCCCTTTTCTATAGCTACCACACCGAGGTGTAGGGGAGGAAGCTACTCCTTTCCTGGATTGCTGTACTTTATCTTTGAGCCTTACCTTATAATGCTGAGTGCTAAGCAAGGCGGTATCAAGTACCATTTTTTGAGTCTTTGGTATAACTTGACCTGGGATAGAACCCCGGTCTCCTTGACCAATGGCCTGGTTGTTTTAATATATATCTAAATGCATGGGTGCTTATCTGCGACGAGTGGTTTCATGTCGGTTTCATAAAGAAGGCACGAAACTTGTGGTCGCACCTTAGCTTCCTCGCTATTAAATATATAATAAAAACTACTTACCGAGATCTGATTAAATATTCGTACTACTTGAAAATAATCAACTGTTGATTTAAAATTTATATTACAGTGACCTTTCCCTATAATAATTTTGAAACTATAAAACCAAAACGAACCACGCTGAATCTGTTCAGCATTAAGATGGGCAACCACTTTGTGATAGCAGCTATTCATATTTACCAACCACGCCGCTCGGTCAATACACCACGGACACCTCCACTCTACCAACCCCTCCGCTCGGGCAGGATATGACACAAGGTCAATTTTTTTTAGCGGAGTTTAACAGGTTTGAATTCAAAGTTTTCCTTCTCTTAGACTAATTGCCTCACCAAGGCTGGAAGAATACAGTCTACCCTACTATTTACCCATAAGCTGGAGGGAGAATAATCGGATTCATACCTTTCCTAAGGGTATTAGTGCTATGTGAAATGCAATCAGTCACGTCCAGGATTTGAACTCGTGTCACCGTGTCCATTTCTTACGACGATAACCATTACACCACGGGCAGCTATTAAATGTTAGCTAATACCTGTGTGTCTGATGAAGTTAATATCAAGAAATCATAACGACGGTGATAATGAACTTGAAACATCAATTCATTTTTTCGGTATTTCTCAAAATCTGGAAAAATATAAGAACAAAAAATTATAATTTTTACAATTTCCCTAAAGAAAACTAAAACAAAAACTTTTTAAAAAGTTTATTTATTAAGAAAAACTTTGTAAATGATATGAACAGTAATACTAAAAGTAATATATATCCTGTAATGTCTGCTACAAATCACTACACTTATATTAAGGAGAACAATCTCAAATCTGCCGCGAGACACAGGTATCGTCATATAGACATACTAACGTTCAAATATAGTAATTTACAAAGCTCTTTGCTTCGATGTGGCACAAAGCCGAATGAATGGGATGCCCAATGAGACTCGAACTCACTCGTGTAGGTTTGCTAGTCTAATTTGCAAACCGTTACACCACCAGAGGTGCCCTTAACGTTCAAATATAAGACTACAAACAATAATATGCAAATATAATCTACACACACACACACACACACACACAAAGAGTTATATACAATCTCAAATTCGTTTGACTGTTTTTTACTATTGCTCTCATATCTTTCTTTCTCTGCCGGATGATTGTCGTATAAAGACGGTATAAAACCAGTGCTCCCAGATAAGAATCAATGCTATTAAATATACATAAAATCTAATATTTATTTATTTATTCATTTATTATTTACTCATTAGAGTTTTGCACATCAGCGTTAGCTGATAGTCTTTCACTGGAGATTATGTGACAGGAAGTCTCCTCAAATCTCTAGGACTCTTCTCAGTATCCTGGCCGTTTTCAAAGATTCTGTTGTTTGGGTAGTCTCCACTCGGCCGCCAACTTCTAAATAATCCAGGCCATTTACTAACCCTTTAGTTACTGTACCAAAAGCACCAATCACAATTGGTATAATTGTCACCTTCATGTTCCATATTTTTTTCAATTCTATTATTATTATTATTGCTATTATATAATAGCTCTATCACAAATATTGAGCACTCTCCAAATTATACCGCATTTGGTCTGCAACAAATCCACCGTGTGATATAGAGACAAAAACATACTGCTGTAACGTGTGAGGGCGCACACGCACACACACACACACACACACACATATATATATATATATATATATATATATATATATGAATAATTCTAAGCAAACCTTACCAGATGATTTCTTTGTCAATCTGAAGATACGGTCTTGCAATATATATATATATATATATATATATATATATATATGACGTTTTGGTACAGGAAGATTCTAATTAAATGAAAAATACGGGAGTCATATTTATTGATAAATCAAAATACACAAAAGCAAATTGGTGGCACCCTTTCGTCCGGAGCGTTTTTGTTGCGTTTGTTTATCAAGAAAGATTTCGAATGAAAAGGAGGATGAAAAAAGGAAGACAAAAAGAAAACGATTGGTTTGGTTTGTTGGCATATCAACCTTTGTAGATTATTTAATGGCAAAGCTAATCTTCTCGAAGAATAGTGGTGGTGGTGCTATTTAACTTATAGCTGGGAGGATAAGGGGGTTCATACCTTTCCCGAGGGTATTTGACCGAAAGTGAACGTAATAGCGCGACTGAAGTACGAACTCGCTTACTACGATTCTGCAGTCCATCGCGTTAACCATTACACCACAACGACACCCCTCAAAAAGAAAACGAGAAAGCTTAAAGATTATGATATATATGGAATATGTTAACTAAAGATGGAACATAAATTGTACACAATATTTCTAATAAGTCAAATAACTCGTTATATAATATACCATTTCATTTCACCCGTTTTTAAACAGGCTTTTAATGAGGCTTTTGGTGATTGTTGCGTGGTTGGTGGGTGAATGAAATATTTTATAGAACGAATAGGAAATGACTGAACAATGAATTCCGGCGACGATTGTGACTAGCTAGGGCTCCAGAGAAAACACTATCTTTCGCCCCCTTCTCTTCCTCCCAATTTTTTGGGCCCTGTGCTCACTGGAAAGAACATATTTATATGTAAATTTTCAGAAATAAAGGCCAACATTTTTTAGTTTCACAAATTTTTCCTTGGTTTTTGTATTTTGCACTTTTAAACATCCCTCATTGATTTAACATCAGTAATATCATCCCTCACAGTCCTGGTGATGGTTCATTAGAACCGAAACGCTATTTGGTCGACTTTACTTCTCAATAAAAATACTCCTACTTGGATTACCTTGTTTCAAATTTTCTTTATATATTGTCGGATTACACTTCATTACTTTCTTCCATATATATATATATATATATATATATATTGAAGCACAAGCAGAAATATATTTGTGAAATTAAAGTAGCCTACTAATAGTCTTTGGTTTTTTCCAGATTTCCCCTGCATGTACCTGCCATGTCTTCAAATGGATAATGGTGACATGATGCCAGAGACCATGGCTATTTGCAGATATTTGGCCCGTGAATATGGTAAGTAGAAAATACCATTCTGAAGAGTTCTAGGCAAAATTATTAAAGGTGCATAGATTAATAATAGGTATCATACAATAACTGATGTTTATATAACAGCATTGCTTCGAACAAAGCCTTCATCAGATAATGACTCTTGGTTCAGGCATGGTTTCGGGGCCGAAGCATCATTACCACTAACCCAGAGCGTCCCAGCAGTATCTCACGACACTACCAGACTTTGTCAGATTGTTGTCGCTCTGTGGGATTGCCAGATCCACGCTGATGCAGTTAGAGCCTTATCTTGGATCTTTTCCATGTATTTTCTCTTGTCCGATGGAGGAAGTCCAAGATTAATTAAGAAAACGGAGGTTGAGTTGGCAATAAAACCTCTGCATCCGTCTTCGATAGGAAATACATTCGTTATCCAGCCATTTCTGACATATTGTTCTCGCAGATCTTCATATTTTTCCAACTTACGCTGATGTGCCCAGTCAAAATTTTCTTCAAAAAGGACCGTTAACTCAATAACGAAAACTTTTTTTGCTTTAACGGACCAAATGACAATATCTGGACGCTTTGTTGTTTACGCTATTTCAGTTGGAAATATGAAGTTATGTTTTAAATCGGTTGCGACGTGCCAGTCCGTGCAGCCCTCAAGCAATGATCCTTTACGCATATTTTCACGTGCAATTTTCGAAATATTTCCTTCTTCAACAAACTGAATTGCTCTGTTGTTGATAATATTTAGAGCTTTATTGGCAGTCTCACAACATGTTTTTGAAACCTCAGAAAAAAATCTCCAGGACTTCGTTATGTCTCCAAGTATAGCTTCTTAGAGCGTACTCACATCCAGTGAGAATATGTTGGAGGCTCGCAGTTTTCCCACGTATTAAAATTGTTTATGAAAATCATTTCTGGTTGTCATGCTTCTTATTCAGAAGATATAAAATATTATGAAACAAAATAAAGATTGACTATAAAATAAAAGAAAAATGTGTTAATGATATCAATTACTTTTTAAGGTTTCTACCCCAAGAGCCCAATGGACATGATGAGGTGTGACTACATCTGTGACTGCTTCTATGAATTCATGCATGATTACATGAGGTACTACCACTGGAAGAACGGACACTTTAGGGTGAGTTACTTGTTTCGAATCTACTCTCTATCAATTTGGTAAATTTACATTTATTCATTCTATAACTTTTATTCCACCCGCCCCCTCTCTCTCTTTCTATCTCTTTCTCTCTCTCACTTTCGGGGGTCTCATCGTGGTGTAATGGTTAAAATGCTGGTCTGCGGAATCGTAGTAAACACCCGCTTATCCCTCCATCTTTGCGTTAAATTGCATCACTGCTGTTCTTTTAGAAGGATGGATTCGGCATTGAATAACCCACGAAGGTTGATATGCAATTAAACCAAGAAACAAAAACCGCCCTTTCTCTCTTTCACTATAATGTATGTGTGTACGTGTGTTAAAAAAATCCGCGGGTTCTTATTTGGAATACTTATTCTTATTTTAAATAAATAAATACCTGCTATCCCAGGGATTTCCTTTCTATTGTGTTGGCGCACAGTTTTCATCATACAACGTGTGAAAGCACGTGCGATACCCAAGCCTCATCAGCCGCCAACCAGGGTGATAACACAGTTCCGGTAGCTCAAGGCGGCACTGCCACTCCTGACGCTACCGAGTAGCTTTTGCCACTTCTTATTTTAAATAAATAAATCCCTGCTATCTCAGGGGTTTTCTTTCTATTCTGTTGGCGCACAGTGTAATATTAAAACTCTTTAACTGAAACATGCCAGCGTTCTGATTGCTTACTCTAAAATTAATCTCTTAGATACCTCAGGAAATGTACTGTCCAACTTGGGTAGGACCTATTTTTAATCGCTGAGCCTATTCAGTGTGACTTTTTATTACGTTACCAGCTGATGAATTACAAAATCATTGGATCCTGCAAACATAAGCCCGAACGCTTCGCTCATGTCATTAGATCATTATTTTAAGGCTCTTCGTGAGTTACACGGACTTCTTTTTTCTGTGCAAAAACTCAAATTCTAGTTTGATTAGTTGTTTTTTTTTAACGGCGTATCAACCCTTTTCGGGTCATTTAACGCCGAATTAAATTTCAAATTATTCAGTTTAGTATAAGTATATTTTTGGTTACAAACTGTTAAATTTCAAAAACATTTCTATTTAAAAAAAATTCAGTTTAACATAAGTAGCCAGTTTAGTTCTATTTAAAAAATAATTTTACTTCAAACAGTTCAGTTTAGCATAAGTACGCAGTTTCAATGTCAAAGACAGTTATATTTCAAACAATTCAATTTAGCATAAGTACATTGTTTGGTTCTATTCGACTCATAGATAGGACCCTATCAGGTGTTATCACTCCAAGCTTGAGTGGACCAAGAGCGATGGCAGTGAAGGAGTACTCCGTATTCCCCAAAGTTCTAGGATTACTCGAGCCTGACCATCAGATTGTTTAGTGTTACATACAGGAGACTCGTTGGTGGGGGTCTTACCCCCCTGAAGAAAAGCAGTCGGTGTATTCTACAGTCCCAGCAGACTGGGCAAAAGATCAAGTTGAAATTTCAAATGAACTTAGAGACCTACTAACAGATGTTTCGCTTTCAGGTCTGTTCGACGAAAAAAATCACCACATCTTTTCATATCTTTTCATTGGTCAGTTTTTAGCCTTGACAGAAATACAAGGAAGAAAATAACTAAACACCTTACCAAGGTAATTTCAAAAACGATTTCTTTTTAAACCTTTTCATCATACAACTGGTGAGACCCTGCCCTCAGCGGCCGCCAACCAGGGGTGATAACACAGTTTCGGTAGCTCAAGGCGGGACAGCCACTCCTTGCAGCTTTTGCAACCGGAGAGAGTATTTAAAAGAATTATATATATATACGATAGATCAATTAATACCGTGCAATATATAAAGAAAGACAGAGACATTGAATGAAAGAAAGTAACAAAATCAGACTATTTTAGTTGCCCAGTCGGCTGGGGCTGTAGAATACACCGACTGCTTCTCTGCAGAGGGGTAAGACCCCCCCCAACGAGTGTCCTGGATATGACACTAAACAATCTGATGGTGAGGTTCCAGCAATGGTGGAGCTTTGGGGAATGCAGAGTACCCCTTCATTGCCATCGCTCCTCTATCCACTCAGGCCCAGAGTGGTAGCACCTGATAAGGGTCCTATCTATGGGTTAAATAGAACAAAACCGTGCTTCTTTCACTATACTCATTTTTGAATTTAAACTGCGTATTTATGCTAAACTGAATTGTTTAAAATAGAACTGTTTTGACATCGGAACTGCGTACTAGTGCTGAACTGAATTGCTGGAAATAGAACTGTTTTGACATCTAAACTCTGTACTTATGCTGAACTGAATTATCTGAAATAAAACTATCTGACATTTAAATCTTTGTATTGCCCAGTCAGCTGGGGCTGTACAATACACTGACTGCACCTCTGCAGAGGAGTAAGACCCCCCCTAACAAGTGTCCTGGATATGACACTAAACAATCTGATGGTGAGGTTCCAGCAGTGCAGTAGCTTTGGGGAATGCGGAGTAACCCTTCATTGCCATCGCTCCCAGATCCCATCTGGCCCGGAGTGGTAGCACCTGATAGGGCCCTATCTATGGGTTGAATAGAACTAACAACATTCTTATGCTAAAATGAATTGAGTAAACTGAATAGCTTGAAATAGATATGTTTTTGACAATTAAACCGTACATACACTTAAACTGCTTGCTTATGCTTAACTGAATTATTTGAAATAGAACTGTTTTTCGACATTAAAACTGTATTTACACTTAACTGAATTATTAAATACAACTGCTTAAATAGTTTGAAATGGAAATGTTTTTGACAATTAAACTGTGTACTCATACTAAACTGAACTGTTTTCAAGAGAACAGTTTATTTACATAAAAATGGATTTGGCGTTAAATAACCTACAAAGGTTGATATGCCACAAAACCAAACCAACCAACCAACCAGATTATTTTATAGATTTCGAATTATTCTTATATTCTTTCTTCGCAATTATATTTCATTGTCAAATTAATAATTATGTACATTTTTATCATTAAGAGTTTTCGGACTATTTTCTTTGTCTTTATTGGGTTTTTTTCACGACGTTTCGGTCGCTGTATCCTCCGGCATTCCTCAGGTGTCTCCTGTTTATCTTGGCATAGAAATGATTCAACCTGAGAAATATTTTTTAAAGTTTTGACTGTTGATAATAAAAGGCGTTGAAGAAATAGGATTAAGTGCATTAGTAAATTAATTTGCTTTCATTAATTGTAAGAGACATTAATTCAATATTAGACCGACTATTTCTTACTCATCTTTTTTCATTTCTTCGTTTTTGCAGTACAACATGAACGACTGGGGCTTCGGAGGTGACAGCATGTGCAACAACTACGACGTAAATATTCTCTTTTTTATTTTAACATTCATATCTAAAATTTAAAGTATTTTATAATTTGCTTGAAACATTGCACAAATTATTTTATTGTATTTGTTTAGAGGCCTATTGCAATGCAAAATAATTATTCGGGTCTTAATTATTTCGAAGTAAAAACTTCATCATCAGAGACAATTTTTTTTATATAGACTCAATGTCGTATGTATTCGCTTCGACATACTAAAAACTCTATATTTCTATTTTATACAAAATAGTGGGCACGAGGGCCAATGGTTTTGCGGGGGAGTCGAAGGGAGCGGTCATGCCATAATTATATTGTCTAAGCTTGCTTGCCACATTCGCCGACTCATTCAACAGTACAATATATAATCAACCATTCTTCAGCAAGCGCTGCAGCAACCAAAATACCACACTTGCTCTGAGAAAAGACCTAATTAAAACCCCGAATGGAATGGAATGATTTTATTTACAAAAAATCATTTTATATACAAAAATGTGATGTGTATTGGGGATGGGAGTAAAAAACGCGAAAAAATTCCCCTTTTGGTTACCCTCCCATCCCCTTTCTCCGGTATGGAGGCCAACTGTTTTTCGGTGTCCAAGAACACCGAAAACAAGCCGGACCTACGCTAAATGGAAGAAGGAATAATTTTCAGCTAGCAATAACCACGCCTCGGAAAATCCTCATTAGCTATAGTATCACCTCTGCGCAAAGCTAAATGGGAGAGGGATCTAATCAACTCGGACAAAAAGAAAAAGATTCGGTTTTGTACGTTCAGATTATTTTTTGAAGTTATAAGACGGTGGCACGTGGTGTGTTAGAATGTTATGTTGAGTGTTTTAAACATGGTGTCACGTGGGGTGTTGGAATGCTATGTTGAGTGTTGTAACCATGGTGCCACGTGAGATGTTTAAACGCCATGCGGAATAGACGTGATTTTAGTTGTCTAAGATTAATTTCATTTTAAATTTTAAATATTCATTTAAAGAATGTGTATATATATGTTCAGTATTTTATTCTAAGAGACTGTTAATCTGAGGATGTAAGTTAGCTATTAATAAAGCCTCCTTAATTCTGAGATTACCATCATTACGTACTATTACTTCTATTTTAATGGAAAAAAAAAACTATTATCATTATTTTAGCATTTAATTAAGTGTTTTTGGGATGAAGATACGCGCGTGTTGAGGCGTTCATTAATTCTGGTGTGGGTGGGTAAGATTGAAAATAGGTTAGAATTAAATATTGAATTTATCGTCTATTAGCATGCACATTTGTTTAATATATATTCAAATAAAAAAAAATGAAATTAATTATGACAACTGAAGTCTCGTTTCTTCCGCATGACATTTAAACACGTGGCACCATGGCTACAACACCCAACATAGTCTTCTAACATCCCACGTGACACCATGTTTAAAACTCAAAAAAAGAAATTAACGTACAACACCGTTATATTTGTCATACAAAAGAGGCAACGTTGGTATCATCCTTCCCTCTTGTTCCTGCCCTTGGCGTCTACGGTACAAGTCCTTCGGAACCCCATCCCAAGTAAGTAGGTAAAGTTTTCCTTGAAACCTAGTTAGCAATATATTGTGAGTCATCGTCCCCGTCATCTAGTTGTTAGTCTCCAAGGTCTTCCCCATCCCTATTATTTTTTGCACTTCAACCCTTACTCCAGCTCGCTTTTACTGAAGATCTTGGAATTTCACGTGTACAAAATCAATATTACCTGCCATTAACTTCCCATACCGCGCCCAACCCTGTCTTTTTTTGCTTCATTAGATTACGAACCCTCTCCCACTTTGGGTAGGTCCGGCTTGTTTTCGGTGTTTTCGGACACCGGAAAACAGTTGGCCTCCACTTCGTAGACAGGGGGATGGGAGGGCAACCAAACGGGGATTTTTTTCCTTTATATCGTCTTTTGTATATTTCGGGGTTTTTCTCCTGTCCCCATTGTATAACATTTTTGTATATAAACCATATATTGTAAATAAAATCATTCATTCCATTCGGGGCTTTTACGTAGGTCTTTTCACAGAGCAAATGTGGTATTTTGGTGTTTACAGCGTGGTTGGTGATGAATGACAGTCTATATATTGTACTGTTAAATGGGTCGGTGAATGCGGCTAGCTAGGTTCCCTTAGAATACATTGAAATACATGACCGCTTTCTTCCTCTCCCCCATAAAATTTCAAGGTTCATGCCTTCCTTAATCTACATTTAAGGCAATAAGCTATTATATTTATCACTGACTCCCACCAGACAGGATTTGACACAAGGTCAATGGCCCGAAGGTCGATTACAGTAAGGCCTGAGCGGAGAAGGTCGAGCTCGAGCTTCAGCTCGCGCCCTGCTAGACTATGATGCAGCTCGCCCACTAAAAATGGCCCTGCTGAAACCGGGGGCCTTACGGCCACAAATCTGACTTTGTTGGACAGTGACCGTACCAACGTGGTCATATTTTAAAAAAATCCCTGATGATGAAGTTTTTACTTCGAAATTAATTTGACCTGAATAATCATTTTGCATTGCAATGGCCCTCTAAACAAATACAATACAATACAATACAATGAAATATCTAAAATTGCTTTTTATATTTCATTGATACAATTTTATACAAAACTTCAAGCTGAAAAATTCTTGGCGTCACTCTTGTAATTTAACGATACAGATATTAATTAATTCGGCGTGATTGATTTCTTTTTCAGAACTACATGTACTGGAGATACATGAACACCTTCAACAGGATTATGCCCTTCATGGAAAGGTCACTGTGCATGCGCAATGGTGGAAGTCAATACTTCATGGGAGACATGGTAAGTTTCTGTACTCTATATAATAAATAATGAGAGAACTTTTTCGAGAAAATTGTATTCAAATTATGGTGCTTATGCATCTATATTACCGCGAAAAAGCCGAAATTTCCTGAGCGTTTCCGGAAAGAATCAGAATATGCCGAAACGCCTAGCTAATCAAATTTAAACAAGCAGACGATAAAACAATTCAATCAATTTGTTCACAAAGTTACAAACAATTGTAAACAACATGGATTTATCGCAGCTAAGCGACAAACTACAATCTGTGGAAAAGGTGATACAATTCGGCCAAGAAAAAAAATAAACTGTAACCCTAACCCAAACCCTTTGGCTAATCAACTCTGGTGTATTGACTTCCTTACTCCTCCCACACCTCTCATCATCCCTCACAGACGCCCTGGATTCCTTGAATCTCTTATGCCACTAAAAAACTGATGCTCGATTCATGCAAGATGGTTAAAAATCAGTCTGAAGCATTCCATACGTTTCTGTGGCATTTTTTCCAAGTTTAAAACAAAATTTCATTGCACGTCGTTCTTTTAAAGTGTCCTCACGTCCAGATTGCATTTTAAAGATTCACCAGCTGTGACAATTAGGCTTTAGTTGGGTGAATTCGAATTCCTGCTGTAGCTGTTCATTTAAATCTGAAATCATAAAATTTGTTCAGTCATCTCATAAGATGTATAGCAATTACATACTGAATTTTTAAGTGTATACAACAATTTTAAATGCGCATACGCAAAAAGTCTAGAAACATCGTATGCAGCTCGTATATATATATATATATATATATATATATATATATATATATATATATATTAGTTGATTCAAACAAGTTAAAAAGTCAAACAAATATTAAAATAAGTTTAAATCTAGCTACTATTGGTTTAAAATAATCAATTCATATTATTATCAACTCGTATATTGAGTTTTATCGTCCATTTTCAGTGTCACGAAATACACTTTATTTTCTTAAAAAAGGTTCTTCATCTTCGCTCAAAGTCAAAAGTTTGAAATCATAAGTAGTTTTTTATACAAATCCAGTAAATTTTATTTGTTTTGTATGAAAAATCTTTAAAACATCAGATACGTTTTTGAATTTATGTAAAATTAAATATCACTTCCCGATTAAATCTAAATAAACGTTTTAATGCCTTATACAAATATAGTAATACTGAACTGTAAGTAATTATCCTACTGTTTTCCTCTAAAAATCCTTCATTGTCCCTCGTGTTTTGACTTTTAACATTTTTTTCAATTTTTCAGATGAGCTGGTGTGACATGATGTACTATTGTTGCATGGAGAGCATGTGGATGCAGAACCAGTCCATGTTCAGCAAATACCCCAGAATGATGGCTCTGTACAACCGTGTAGCTTCCCACCCCAAGATCTGCAGTTACTTGAAGAGCCGTTGCAACACCTGTTGGTAAAAGAAACTCTTCTAGATTCCTCATATATTTCTACGTTTGTAAACGATCTTTTTCAAATTCCTTTTCAAGAGGGAAATAACCCAGCGTCTGACATTTATTCAAATGATGTAAAAAACTGAAAATATCAAATAAATCATTTTTTACAAGATATATTTGTTATTCTCTTTTGAAGTTACGTCCAATGAGGGGTTAATGAAAAGTTCTAAGCCTAACCAAGACATTTTAAAATTAAAGTAATTACTTAATTTGAACCGGCTCATTGGTCTAGTGGGAAGAGTGTTCGCCAGTGGTTCGGGCGACCGGGGTTCAATCCCAGGTCGCGTTGTACCAAAGACTTGATACCTCCCTGCTTTACACTCAGCATTAAAAGGTACGTATCGAGGGTGAAGTGGAGCAATCTAGGGAAAGGAGTTGCGCCCTCCCCTACATATCGGTGTAGTAGCTATTGAAAAGGGAGCCTTCGGGTCGTCCTCGACTACAGTCGCCTACTTTTTGCAGAATCATATTAATTATTCTATTTCTTTGAAAAAAATGTTAGTTAGCTAAGGACTTTGAATGTGCGTGTACTTCCTCGCAAAGGTCAAACACGAGCACAGGTAGCGACTAGGTTTAACACCTCAAAACAACTTTGGAGAAGACATCGTCATCATCATCATGTTGTGCCACCTGCACGGATATCCATGACCCTCTCTCGCTACTTCTCCCTTTCGTTCATCGCCTCTGGCAGGTCTTCCGGGCTCCATCCCGTATCCTCACAGAGCTGCAATATGTATGTTCGAGCTGGCTGTCCTGCCTTTGCTCGGCCATATGTGGGAGTCCATAGGAGTACATCACTTATGAATTCGTCCCTGCTTCTCCAGCAGCTTGGATAGTTTCCGTGACGGGTGGTAGGTGGCCGTATAGTTGGTGACTTGTGGGGTGTTGCTTCCAGGACTTGTTCAAAATTGCTTATATATATAAAAATGAGATAATTTGAAGATTGGGGAGTCGAGTTTTGAAACACAGAGAGAGAAGGGTTAGACGTCGGTGAAAATTGTTCAGGTCGAGCGGGTGGGTGTCTCTTTGTAGTAGGAAGAGAGATTCGTTCAAAAGTCCTCATAGGATCTTCCTCTCTCCTCGTGTTTGCGTCGGACTGTCATGAAAATATAAGCAAAGTTGGCGACCATTGTAGAGGGTGACCCGAAGGCTCCCTTTTCTATAACTACTACACCGAGGTGAAAGAGAGGGCGAAACTGTGCTGAGTATTAAGCAAGCAATTACCATTTTTTTGTCTTTAATGGTTAGAGTATTCGCCAATGGCCCGGGAGACCTGGGTTCAATCCCGGGTCGAGTCATACCAAAGACTTTAAAAATTTTACTTGATGCTACCTTGCTTAACACTCAGCTTTATAAGGTACGGATCAAGGGTAAAGTGGAGAAATCCAGGGAAAGGAGTAGCGCCCTCCCCTACACCTTGGTATTGTAGCTATCGAAAAGGGAGCCTTCGGGTCACCCTCGACTATGGTCGTGACCTTTACTTACAACTTAGTACAACTTGACCTGGGATTTACCCCTGGTCTCCCTGTCCACTGGCAAACATTCTACCCACACCAAATAACAGATTCGCTTATTGTTTTTAATTTTTAACATTCAACATTGTCCATCGTGTTACAAGAAGAATAAAATAAACATATGTAACATGAATATGTCCAACATTACGACCAAGATATTTACATGCATAAAACGTTCATAATGTTCATACGCATATAGAAATCCGAAAAACACGAAATTGGTTCAGGTACGAAACTTTTATTAACTTTTTTGAGTTTAATGTTTTTCGACATTTTTTCGAGAGAGACACAATTTCTTTCTATGCTGACTTTTCCCTCCGATCCTACCATGTGCAGCACCCCACCGCAAACAACTGGTCTGGCCTCGGCGAGCTCCGAAAATCGACTTCCTTCCTCTAGCGTCGAATCTCAACTAACTGCTTTTTTTTCAAATCCCCAAATCTCAGCCCGACGCTTCCGGGCATAACGTCATTCACATCCCCAATACATTTCCTATCAGGGGTTTTTATCGTGACATCTGTGATTATCAAATCCTCCCCAAGCGTTCGTGAACACCTCCAATCAATGTGTACTCCTAACTAACTCATGCACTAAGCCGAAAGGTTCTCAGCCTAACTAAAACGAAAGGTAAGATATATAAAACGAAAAATGATAATATAAAAAAAGATCCCTCTGCAATTATATAACACATATAAATACATTGTATTCTACACATTCTTCTAGATTTTCATCTTACTACAATTTTTTCTCAATTAAAACAAAAAAGACAGAAAAATAGTTTATTTAACTTTTTGGTTTAGCTGATAACATTTTAAATGCGTTTCGTAAACATTCAAAATACTGATCTCTCAAAATATTGTATTGCCATAAACACGATGATCTCAATCACGACTGTAATACAATACATACACAGGTGGACTCTGTTGTTCAGGTACGAACGGTTTATTAATTTCTGACTTTGGTTCTTCGACACGAAGAGAGAGACACAATTCTTAAAAGTCTTTCGCAATCATACAATCCTATCCCCACCCACAACATTCAGCTCATCTCTGCTGGTAAGTTGGCGACCGTTGTTGCAGACGACCAAAAGGCTCCCTTTTCAATAGCTACTATACCGAGGTGTAGGGGAGAGCGCTACTCCTTCCCCTGGATTGCTCCACCTTACCCTTGATACGTTCCTTATATTGCTGAGTGTTTAGCAAGGATGTATCAAGTACTATTTTTAAAGTCTTTGGTATGACTCGATCTGGGATTGAACCCAGGTCTTGCAGACCATTGGCAAACACTCTATCCGAAAAAATCAACCCTTCGACTCAATGGCCGAATCCCCTACTACTCGACTCCATGGTCCAATCTCAACCCTCAACTGACTCTTTTCAAAATCCTCAAATTCTCAGGACCATCTCTTCCGGGCATGACGTCATCCACACTCCAGCCCCATTTCCTGTCTGGGGGTTTATTTTGACAATGGTGATTGTCATATTGTTTGCTCGTGAGTGTAAAACTGTACCCAATGACTATGCACCTGAACCCTTAACCCGAATAGTTCAAAGCCCAAACAAAGTGAATGATAAAATATAATTAACGAAAAATGATTAATATAAAAAATCATTCCTCAATTATATAACAAAAAGATTCTTGAAATACTTCACTTCAATTACCATGATTTTTAAAATTAAATTTGTACTGATTGCTTGGAAGAGTTTGTCGTAAAATATATTTATGTCTTTCATACCTTAAAACAGCGGTAAAAAGACTTCTTAGTTGGGTAGAAATTGCTTGAAGAATTCAAAGCCTCGTGTATATAATTCATTTTTGCCACTGCAAAAGGAGGTTATAAAAAGTTTTTGACCCGACAGTGTTCCCTGAGTTCAACCGGAGACACCATTTTTCTAAATATGTTTTTTAAACAATATTAAAAAAAAAAGAAAATACAGGTATATTTTCTGTTCTTCGTTTGGCCGATAACATTTCACCTCTTTTTCGTATACATTAAGGAATTATATTTTGAATTCACAAAATACGCTTGTCATTTTTTTTATCACTTACAGTGTTTATATTATCAAATCATACGGATTCCTTGGAAAGGCTTTTTTTTTTGTGGCACGAGTATATAATTTTCGTATTGTTCCTTTAATACATCTGTGAAAATTCGACTTTTGTGTTGGCTAAAATTTGTTCGAAGAAATCAAAGCGTTATGGTTTGGTTTGGTTTCTTTGTTTAATGGCATATCAACCTTTTCAGGTTATTTAATGCCAAAGCCATTCTCATTGAAGAACAGTAGTGGTACTATTTAACCCATAGTTGGGAGGATAAGGGAGTTCATACCTTTGTCCGAAAGTCCGTAAAATACTGAAATTTATACTTGCTAAAATAAGTGAAAAATCGAGAAATATTTTGATACATTTTTAAGAGATAATTAAAAGTCGTGTACTAAAACCTTTCAAAACGTAATAGGCCGATTTCGCAGTATATCGCTTTAACCAATACACCACGAGGCCACCCTCACCAAAGCCTTATATATTCAAGTCCCTTGATGTAGAGATTTAAAACAAGGTTCAATAAAGCTGAGGCTGATTCATAAATCAATCCCCTCATAGTGGGGTGACCAAAAATACACCCCACTTAATTTAACATTGAATAGAAAAACACAGTGTCAATTCCGACATTCCCGAACTTCTTTTGTTATAATTTGATATAAATAACACCTAACTTCACACACATTAGTCATATTTTCAAAAACCTAAAATCATAGCTTTACTTCGTATAGGATGAGGGAATGATGAAAAGTTCTCGGCCTGACTATGAAGAGAATGAACTGAACATTTAATAATTACATTTTAATCCACATATTCTTCCATGATTTTAGATAGCTTCAACTATTTCTTAATTTTGAAAAAAATAAACATATAACAGTTTATTTTACATCTTCGTGTAGCTGATAACATTTTATATTATTTTATCTATATATTTTAAAAATAATATACAAACCTCCCAAAAGATACAAGTTATTCTTTTCTGTCATCCAAATTATCTATAAAATGAACTTATACTGATTTCTTTGAGGGTTTTTTTGCAACACATGTATGACTTACATAAGACAGCGGCAGAAAAGATGTTTTAGTTGGGTATAATTTGTTTGCAGACTTTAAAGTACAACCGTCGACGCGGGTGGTTGAGGTTTTTGGATGTGATAAGATCAGACCAGTTTGGGTCAACCGGAGGAGATGAGTTTGAGATCTTAGACACCACAGATTGCGCCGCGCGTGGGGAGGTGTCGGTATAGTATGGTTAGCATAGGCATTTATGATTTGTGTTTCTCTCCACGTGTCACCAAGGGCTTAAGGCAGAAACAAATAAACCCGTTCGTATCAGAAACTACAAAATTCGCTTGTATTATTATTACTGTGATCATCATGGCTATAAAATACTTTCTCAAGCCTTAAGACAGCGGCCAACAGACTTTTTTCATTGGGTAGGATTTGCTTAAAGAATTAAAGCATTGTCTATTGAAACTTTACAGTGCTGGAATGTAACTGTATATTGGTATCATTTCGTTTTAATTTGATCTTAAAAATATCTTACATCACACACATCATGTAGGATAAGGAAGCTCTGAAAAGTTCTCGGTCCGACTATGACATTTGATGATTACGTTTTATTCCACATATTTTTCTTAATTTTCCTGTTGCTACAAATTGGCCTCGTGGGCAGAGTATTCGTCAATGTTCCGGGAAACCTGGGTTCAATCCCAGGTTGCGTCATACCAAAGACTTTAAAATGGTTTCTTGATACTTCCTTGCTTAGCACTTAGCAATATAAGGTACGTACCAAAGGTAAAGTGAAGCAATCCAGGGAAAGGACTTGCGCTCTCAACTCAGTGTAGTAGCTATTAAAAAGGGATCCTTCAGGTCGCCCTCGACTAAAGGGAGACAACTTTACTTACTTTACTTTTACAAATTAAAAGAAATAAAATCTTTTTTTCGAAATAAAAATATTCCAGTTTATTTAATTGACCAACATTTCACTCTTGTATATTTTTAAAAAGAATATTCTAAACTTCTAAACAAAATCTGCTTGTATTATTATACCTGAGATCCACTTAATTTAGCCTAGGATTCTTCAACATCTGTGATTGTTACATCCTCCCCGCACGATCATGAACACCTGCTCTCAATGTGTGCCCCTGCACGTGCACTAAGCCTAATAGTTCTAAGCCTAACTAAACCGAAAGATAAGATATAACCAACGAAAATGATAATATAAAAAAAAAATCTTCCGCAATCATATAACATAACTTTCCCAAAGGTATTAGCACTATGTGAAATAGAAAAAGCTTCGTCCTGGGTTTGAACTCAGGTCAACGTGTCCATTTCATGCGCCTCCATGTAACCTCATTCAAACATTTTCACACACTGCTGATATATCATCTTCATCTTGTCGTGCCATCAGCACGGATATCCCTGACCCTCTCTCGCCACCCTCTCTATCGTTCATCTCTTTCGCAGGTCCTCAGTACTACACCCCGTATCCTCACAGAGCTGCTGTAAGCAGGTTCGAGCTGGTCGCACTGCTTTTGCTCGGCCAATTGTAGGGGTCCATAGGAGTACATCACTAATGAGCTCGTCCCTACTTCTCCAGAAGTGACCTACATGTTTAGTTCGTCTAATTTTGATAGTCTTCGTAATGGGTGGTAGGTGGCCGTACAGCTGCTGCTTTGTGGGGTGCTGTCTCCAGGACTTGTTCAATATTGCTCACAGCATTCTTGTGTTTGTAGTCAAGTCTTTTCTCCGGCCTTTTAGTTAGCGTACATGTAGTGCACTCACACATACACACACACACACACACACACACACATATATATATATATATATATATTCAAGCAAGTTTTGTTAAAGACGATTGATCGTTATTATTTTTTATTTTATTTTTTCAAGACTCCTTATTTTTCTAGTGCTGGGATCTAGATGGTTTAGGAATTGTCCCATATCTTCTGTCCAAGAGCTTTCGACCTTACTGTATGATATCAAACAATTCTTTTACCGTCTAGATACTGACACTAGAAAAATAACAAGGAATCTTGAAAAATAAATAAATTCAATAAAAATAAAATAAAAAAATAACAGCGTTCTATCGACTTAAAAAAACTTATTTGACTTATAAGTTGCTGTTTAAATATACAATCTTCAATATATATATATCTATATATATCATCATCATCATGTGCCGCTAGCACGGATATCCCTGACCCTCTCTTGCCAATTCTCCCAATCTTTCATCGCCTCCGGCATATCTTCAGGGCTACATCCCGTATCCTCACAGAGCTGCTGTATGTATCTTCGAGCTGGTCGTCCTGCTTTTGCTTGGCCATATACGGGGGTTCATTGGAGTACATCACTTATGAGCTCGTCCTTGCTTCTCCAACAGTGTCCTGCATGTCTGGTTAGTCTAGCTTGGATAGTTTTCGTGATAGGAGACAGGTGGCCGTATGGTTGGTGCCTTCTGGGGTGTTGCTGCCATGACTTGTTCACTATTGCTTGCAACATTATTGTGTAATTGCCGTTTAGCTTTTTCTCCAGCCGTTTTGTTTGCGGCCATGTAGTGTATCCAAGCAGCAGTATCGACACGAACGCTGCCTGGAAGAAACTGCGTTTCATTTTATCGGTCAGGTCTGATTTCCATATGATCGAAAGCCTATCAATAGTCGTCCATGCCTTCGTTAGCCGTGTGTCGATGTCTTTTTCGGTTGGTGAGACACTGCTTCCTAGGTAGGTGAAATTGTCTACCAGTTTCAGAGAGGTTCCGTCTAGAGTGGAAATGTCACCAGTTTGATTATAGCACATATATTCAGTTTTGTGTGCATTGACATGGAGGCCAATGTCTGCGGCGGTTCGTTCCAAACTACGCAGTAGTGTTTCGGCTTGGTTGGATGTATTCGCCAGTAAAGCTATGTCATCGGCGTAGTCGGCGTCGGTAATTGTTTTTGTGGGGTACCTCTGCTTCTTTTCTTTTTCAGCTCGAAGCCGTTTTCTCTGATTTTATCAATCGAAGCTCTAAGCACGTAGTCTAGACAGATGATAAAGAGGTATGGGGCTAGTGTGTCCCCTTGAAGTAGTCCTGCTACAATGTCGAAGAATTCTGTATCTCCATCCGGTGAACGTACTTTCACTTTGGTGTTTCTGTAGAGAATCATTATTGCTGCCATCTACATATACATATCGGAAAAGTTAGTTGATGATTCAATAAACATCAATTTTCAAATTTGATAATTTATTAAACTATGGGTCTTTGATTTAAGTGAAAAGTTTGTAGAAAAATAAATTACAAATTCTTTTCTTATCTGAAAGCTTAAAGTTAATCAGAGCGTAGATTTACTCCTATAAATTACATTACAAAAAAGACAATTTTAGGCATTTCATGTTGCAGTTTTGCGTTGCCTAAATCTATTTAATTTAATTTGTATGTAAAAGATCTTTAAATGAGTATGTTGCAAGAAACTATGTTGGGAGAAAATAGACATATCCGCGTATTTGACGAGTTGTTTGCAACAACCAATCGGGCACGGATGAGTTGTCTATAATCGTCTAAATAGATAAAAAGCCAGTTTAAATTAATTTTTTTCCTATGTCGCGTGAACTGGAGGGCGCATCAGAGACTGAGCATCTCTGATAGGGTCTGCAGGGTGAGGGGAGTATGACGTTGGAAGAGCCAAAATTCCCTAAGGAACCAACTAAAACTTCACTGATGACACCCTCCGGCGCTAAAGGTATTAAGGGGTATATTTAAAGTATAAAGTGGGCTAATATGTAAGTAGAAGCAACTAAAATAATCATCGGAAAAATAAATATTATAATTGCTGTATAAGCATGCCTATGCACTCAAAATATATTGGTGCCTTGTAAAATAATGATGTAATGTTGAAATAAGATGTATTCTTAGAAATAAATAATGTAGAATTTCACTCCAAAAAATAATAAATAAATAAAACGACATTTTTGGAGTTCGTACAGAATAAGCCCATATCTACTGAGGAAGTATTTTTATCGTCATTCATATGATTACAGTAGACTGTAAATTAGATAAAACAAATTCTGGTTTCTTTGTTTAAAGGTATATCAAACTTTGTGGCTTATTTAATGCCAAAGGTATCCTTCTAGAAGAGCAGCAGGGGTACTATTTAACCCCTAACTGGAGGATAAGATTTTAATTGAATCACTGCTGTCCAAAAGTGAACGTAATTGAGCGACTGGAGATCGAACTCGCTTATTACAGTTCCGAAAACCAGCGCTTTAACCATTGCACCACAATGACATCCCTCTAAAATAAGGTGATGGTTTATCATTAATTATAATTGTTTAAAAATGTATTTTCAAAAGATGAGAAAAGAATTTAAAAGTTATTTTGGGCTTCGATCCTTTTCCTTTTCTGTAGCAAGTCAAATATTGTCGTCTGTGAATCCCCAAATAAATTTTAAAATAAGCGCGTACACGCTGTTTGAACATTAAGTGCAAATATGTAAGTACAAAAATTACAGCTTCTCTATCCTTATTTGCAGAAAAATTAGTATTTCTTCAATACGGTAATTAATTGATTCTCCATATATATATATATATATGTGTGTGTGTGTGTGTGTGTGTGTGTGTGTGTGTATTTGGGCTGCATTTCTTCATAGGTACATATTTGATTAAACAATATAGACATTTTTGTCTACATATTTTTGTTCTTGTCCTTCCTATATGCTGTAACGATTTTATGATATCAGGTGGGAATCTATTAATAAACCGTCCATAATTAATTGTTTCCCTCGTACTTTCTGCCCCGTTCTTACGAAAACACAACAATATTAGAACAACAAAATAACAAGAAAAGCTATCAGATTCACGAGACGCTACATATTAGAAATAAACAACCCAAACTTAATAGAATTAATATTAAATCCAGTGCTAATATTCTTAAATGTCTTCAGCTACTGCTGCTATTTATAGAGCCAAAATTTGGAAAATAAAGGCTACACAGTACACCAGTAAACCAGTATAAACATTCATACTTACAAATTAGTAATGTACCTAGAAATGTTACATCACTTTTGCAGTATACACACCCCTGATGATGGTCCAAGATTGGGCAGAAAGTACTCTGGAAATAATTAATCATGGACGGTTTATTAACTGATTCCCGCCGGATATCATATAGAATCGATACAGCAAATAGAAGGAATAAATACAAAAATACGTTGACGAAAATCTCTCTCTCTCTCTCTCTCTCTCTATATATATATATATATATAGTGTGTGTGTGTGTATGTGTGTGGACATGGCTGCCTTTTTTTTAAGATGAAGGCTATCTTCTCAATCCCGCAAAAAGCGTCCGTGGAAGTGCAAGTGTCTCCTCAGGCCAACCTCACTCTTACACGTTTTGTCACATGTGGGACAAGAAAATGAATTGTCGTTGACGTTTACACTAACTCTTTGCACTCTAATAGGTATTTTCAGACCTTCGGCAGGCTTTCATATTTTGTCACATTATTGACCAAAGTTACTTGCAGTCTACTAAATAGTTTTATGTCTTTAGCTTTTAAGTTTAGTTCATTCATAATGTATTGTATCCCCCCATGACGCCTTTGCTGTCGTGGATTAAACCTTCTATTGAATGAACAATAGTGTTACGTTTCGCTCAGGCCAAACAAACGACAACACGCAATATATATAAAAATATATATTTATTTTTTTTTGACGGACGCTTGTGTGAAGTAGGAGCAATCAGGAGAGGTATTCGAATCGTTCGTTTATGAGGCCTGGACACTTCGGTGTAAGTTAGAAGATGGCCGAGAAATCGCACACGGGGTAACGACGGGACAGGCTTGAGTGAAGAGCGGAATTTCACTGCCTTCCGTTCAAAATCGTCGAACTTATATTTCCATCAAACTCCCACGCGGAGATATGGACACGCCTCTTCGCCCACGCAATCTCCTCCCATAACTGGTCAACGGAACATGCAACTTCCACCCTTTTTGGAGTGACAGGTTTGATCATCATCGCACCCATACGCGGGGATATGAACACGTCTCTTCGCCCACGCAATCTCCTCCCATAACCAGCCAACGGAACATGCGACTTCAGCTTTTTTTTTTCTGAGTAACAGGTGTTGATCATCATCGGGCGGAAATAACTGTCATGCAGTTCACAGGTCACCCTCTTCCGGTGCATCACTTTGTGACGGCACCGTGGAATTTCAACTTCGTCCCATATTGTCAGCCAAGCTGTATTTTACATCTATATATATATACTGTGTGTGTGTGTGTGTGTTTGCTTTTCTTTACAGATGAAAGCTATCTTCTCAGTCACGCAAAATGCGCCCCTGGAAGTGCAAGTGTCTCCTCAGGCCAACCTCACTCATCTGATTTGTAATTGTCTTTATTGGGAATCCTTTTTGAGATGAGGCTTCTTAATCTGAGAATTCATTTTTTATTTATTGCGGACTTTTTGTCCTTATTTTGGTAGTTTTTTTTTTGTCGTTTCTTCTTCACAACGTTTCGGCCAAATTTCCCCTCTGGCCTTCTTCAGATGATTAACCGGGACCTCGGATAGGAATGCTGAGTCTTGTAACCGTATCCTTTGTAATTACTGCCTACCATAGTTGTTGTCTATCGCACCTCTGGCCGGCTTTGGGTAGGAATTGAAACCGCTATCTTCTGACAATGCTCACCTGGAACCGTAGAGAAGAAGGCCAGAGGTGAAATTTGGCCGAAAAGTAGTGAAGAAAAAACAACAAAAAACAACCAAGATGAGGACAAAAAGTCCGCAATAAATAAAAGATTATCTGATTCAGTTGGGCCGCAAGTTTTTGGTTAGCTGTTAGCTGAAATTTCTGAGCAAAATGTTAGTTAAATTGGAAAGTCCAAGCGAGTACACCAACACTGGAAGACCCAAATGTAAAGAAAATAGATTCATATCTTGTTACAAGTTTGACGAAGTAAATGAAAACAGTTACTATGGACACGTGTGTGTGACGCAATAACCTAACAATATGACATCAATCCTACCGATATCCTAAATTTAGATATATAAAAATTAGTGAATTTTGAAAAAGTGGTCAGTTAGCCGGAGGGGCAGTTGTCAGTTGGAAGTTGGCGTTTAGAGAATTCGGTTGGGTGGTGGGGTCACTTTGTGTCTGTTCATATACCCTTAAAGATTTTTTTCTTCCTCCCTCTTGTGCTGCTGTATCCACTCTGAACATCGAACAATAAATGATTTTTAATTGTTGACGGAGAGTTCTTCTTGTTTTTGAGTTGTCAATACCCAGTCAATTTTGTTCCAACGGATTACCTCAAACGTTAGAAATTCCAGATAGATTGTGTCATTCTCTATCTGAGGATCTTTCAAACACAGTGTGGGCACAGAAACGATTGATAAACAAACCACCTGGAAACGCATTTGGGACCGCTACCTGGATAAGACCAAAATAAAAGTACCATAACAACTATAGAACCGAATTTAGCGCTGTTACCAGGACAAGACTAAACATTATAATTATATTTGATACCACGAATGTTCTCGTGCCCTATAGAATTACATTTAGCGCTGGTATTGGTGTTGGGAGTCGTAACCGCGATATTGTTACACAGGTGCCATACCAAGATATTTTTAAATTTATTACCGTACCCAAACCATAGCGTTACAAATGGTAACCGACTCCAGAAAATAGTATCACATTTAGTACCATACCAAGCGATAGTGTTATAACTTTTGCTGGGCAAAAACATATAACTATATTTGGTACCGTGCCTAACATGAGTGACCAAATGGTGAAAACCATTGTGTTACATTTGGTGCCGGACCATACGATAGTATTTCATTTTGTACCTGAAAATCCACAGCACAGTTAGACGCATGATTTGACCAGAAAAACCAATGACCAAGAGAGGTTATAACATTTGATTCCATGTAATAATATTAAATATATTGTTTGGTACCTGTAACCAAACCAAAAGTAAGTAAATTTGGCGATTTTTGTCGAGGGTGACCCAAAGGCTCTCTTTTCAATAGCTGCTACACCAAGGTGTAGAGGAGAGAGCGGCTCAATTTCATGGATTGCTCCATTTTACCCTTGATCCTTACCTTATAACGCTGAGTGTTAAGCAAGGCGGCATCAAGTACCATTTTTGAGTCTTTGGTAAGACATGACCTGGGATTGAACCCTGGTCTGGCGGACCGTTGGCGAACATTCAACTCATTAGGTCCGGTGTAATCATCATCATCATGTCATGCTGGTAGCACGGATATCCCTGACCCTCTCTCGCCACTTCTCCCTATCGTTCATCGCCTCAGGCAGGTCTTCTGGACAACATCCTGTATCCTCACATAGTTGCTGAATGTATGTTCGTGCTGGTCGTCCTGCTTTTGCACGGCCATGTGTGGGGGTCCATCAGAGTACATCTCTTATGAGTTCATCTCTGCTTCTCCAGCAGTGTCCTGCATGTCTGGTTCGTCTAACTTGAATAGTTTTCGTGATAGGGGGCAGGTGGCCGTACAGTTGGTGTCTTGTGGGGTGTTGCTGCCAGGACTTGTTCAGGATTGCACGCAGCATTCTTGTGTAATTGCCGTCTAGCTTCTTCTCCAGCCGTTTTGTTAGAGTCCATGTAGTGCATCCATATAGCAGTATCGATGCGACCGCTGCCTGGAAGAAACTGCGTTTCATTTTATCGGTTAGGTCTGATTTCCATATAATCGATAGCCTATTGATAGCTGTCCATGCTTTCGTTAACCTCGTGTCGATGTCTTTTTCGGTTGATGCGACGCTGCTTCCTAGGTAAGTGAATTTGTCTACTAGTTTAAGAGGGGTTCCGTCTAGAGTGGAGATGTTCCCCGTTTGATTATAGCACATATATTCCGTTTTGTGTGCATTGACATAGAGGCTTATACCTGCGGCTGCTTGTTCCAAACTATGCAGTAGTGTTTCGGTTTGGTTGGGTGTTTGTTATATAGAGGCAATCTAATCTACAATAAAATATATGTTGCTAATCCATGACACCAAAAAAACAAAAAACAAACAAAACAAAACAAAACAAGACAGTGATCTGGAATCTAATTTAATATGTTAGCAAAATTCAATTACTATATTCGTGAATGTCAGGGTTTTAGCGTGTTTTCGCCTTTAGTATGTGTGCTGGTCTTCCCTCGCACTTGTTTCTTATTTTCGATCGGTGCACAGTCTGTTGGCATTCCCGAAATTGAGCTGAATCTATGCATAATCATCTACCCACACATCTAAATTAAAGCTTCTAATCACAAGACCAAAGAGAATAATTGAACTGTTTGAAATAGAAGTGTTTTGACATTTAACTGTTAGTAAACAAAAACTATACTTATACTAAACTGAATTGTTTTGAAATTTAAATCGGTGTTAAATGACCTGAAAACGGTTGCTACGCTGCAAAACCAACCAACCAACCAACCAACCAATCAACCAAAGAAAACAAGAAAATTCTATGGCAAGTTCCATGACCTTTGAAACAACAAAGGTGACCTTCGTGAACGAAGCAATGAGCTGGATGAAGTCTTCTAGTATATGTTGTAAAGCAGAGAAGGACAGCATCACTGAGATTCAAGGGATTCAAATTTGACGATACTAACTAATGGCTAATGCACAAACCAGGATCCATCCAAGAGAAAAACGCATGTGGAAATTTTGTCTCTGCCCACTTAGAAGCAGATGCTGGGTGCATACAAATGAAATTAAGAGTCAAAGGTAGAGTTTCCTAAGAGTCAAAAGCAGTTAAGAAAACAACGAGAACATTAAAAAATCTTTCTACTTCGAAAAGAAGATGTTCATACTCAACAGAATTTATCAATGGCTGAAAAGATAAAGTCTACTTGACTTCATCGGTGTAAAAAATAAATTCATACAGAGTCTCATCGGAAGAGATCCAGCCATTTCATATATCACAAAGACCATTTGCGAGGCCTTGATGCAAATTGGCAGCCAATCAAAGGCAACCTTACCGTGTATGCGTAAATAATATCTCGTAAAGTTACCTAGTAACCAGTAGAACGCCACTGTGTAAGCTTATGTATTGTCTGAACATTGACAGCCTTTTACTTATTTTTTGATTTTACAAAGCAATGCAGAATCGAAATAAACCGACGTCCTAGAATCCAAATTTGTCTGGTTAATGGCATTTGATACATGATTATATAGGGTGTCCCAGTATATATGGTTATATAGGGTGTCTCAGTATATATGGTTATATAGGGTGTCTCAGTATATATGGTTATATAGGGTGTCTCAGTATATATGGTTATATAGGGTGTCCCAGTATATATGGTTATATAGGATGTCCCAGTATATATGGATATATAGGGTGTCCCAGTATATATGGTTATATAGGGTGTCCCAGTATATATGGATATATAGGGTGTCTCAGTATATATGGTTATATAGGGTGTCCCAGTATATATGGTTATATAGGGTGTCTCAGTATATATGGTTATATAGGGTGTCCCAGTATATATGGTTATATAGGGTGTCCCAGTATATATGGATATATAGGGTGTCTCAATATACATGGTTATATAGGGTGTCTCAATATACATGGTTATATAGTGTGTCTCAATATAAATGTTTATTTTGGGTGTTTCAATATACATGGTTATATAAGATATCTCAATATACAGGGTTATATAAAGTGTCTCAATATGAATGGTTATATAAAGTGTCGCAATATGAATGGTTATATAAAGTGTCGCAATATACAGGGTTATATAGTGTGTCTCAATATAAATGTTTATTTTGGGTGTCTCAATATACATGGGGCCCAAGTGACAACTAATAGTTCTATTAATAATAATGTTGTTGTTGTTGTTGTGAGACCGAAACTTACCTGCATCATGTACTCTTCCAGCACTATATTACTAGCGCAGTTATATCCTAAAACGGAAGCAGTAGAACCGCAGTACGACTACCAATATTGGACACTATCCGAGTAACCTTTGTTAATAGATCTTACCTCTAAACCGTGTTCCGTGTTTTCCTTCTGTGTACTGACTTTGAGTCCAAATCAGCTGTGCTCCATTTTTTTCAGATAAGAAAATAGTATACTATAACAGCTATTAAACCTCGGTCACAATGCTTTAGACAAAAAAAGGAAAAATATTTGGCATCTTTAATTAGTTGGTGACAATATCTTTCAAAACTGCCTCAAAATCAATACAACCCATTAATATTGTAATGATTTATTACTGAGAAAAGAAACTAAAAAAAAAATAGCATATCCTGAAAGCTGATATAAAGATTTAAAAAACCTTGATTTGATGTATCTAGCTCAAAGGATCCATTTTTTACAGGACGTATTCCAAATGACCGCCATTTTGCTTGTCTCAGTTATAAAGCATTATAATATTGATGGGTTGCATCTATTTTGAGACAGTGTATTCCCATTAGATAGGAATACTTGAAATGTTAGAACTATCGCTAAATTACACGCTGTTTCAATAGACATATGAACCATGTGATTGCTAACTCTACAAATTATAATGTGTTGTTTTTTTGTTTCAGATTTGACAATAGTATACTATAACAACTATTAATTCTTGTCCCCTTCGAAGTAATCTCCTCCTGATGCAATGCTCTTGCTGTACAGTTCCAACAACTTTTGGAAGGCCCCATGGAAGTCCTATTGTGCGAGCGTGTCAATGACCTTCGTCACAGCCTCTTACATCTCCTCAATTGTCTCATAACGACAGCTTCTGAGCTTAGGGAAGAGGGAGGCTGAGGGAGGCTGAGGAACTGTCTTGATGCCCATCTTGCTTAAATAATCTGTGACAAGGATGGAGTTATGGACTGGTGTATTTTCCAGGTGGAAATGCCATTGACCCGATTCAAAGAGTGCTGGCCTCTTCCCAAGGAATCTCTTCCTGAACTCCCTCAAAACCTCAACATAGTAACCCTAAACCTAACCCTTTGGCCAATCAACTCTGGTGTATTCACTTCCTTACTCCTCCAACACCTCTCATCATTCCTCACAGACTCCATGGCTTCCTTGAATCTCTTATGCCACTCAAAAACTGATGCTCGATTCATACAAGATGGTCGAAAAGCAGTCTGAAGCATTCCATACGTTTCTGTGGCATTTTTCTAAGTTTAAAACAGAATTTTATTGTATATCGTTCTTCTAAAGTGTTATCACGTCCAGATTGCATTTTTTACATTCACCAGCTGTGACAATCAGGCTTTAGTCGGGTGTATTCCAATTGCTTCTGTAGCTGATCATTTGAACGTGAAATCATAAAAATTGGTCAGTCATCATAGAAGATGTATAGCCATACTATAGTAAATTTTCAAGAGTCTACGACAATTTTAAATGCCTGTACAAAAAAGTCTGGAAACTTATTGAATGCATATATATATATATATATATATATATATATATATATATATATATATATATGAATACTCCACGTATTTGTAGTTCTGGCAAGTGAATTAGAGAATAAATAGTTTAGGGTTTAAACATTCAATATTAAAAGCAATAAGATCCTTGTTGCATTTAAGTTCTTGTCAAAAACCTTTACATAGCGTAGAAGTATCAAAAAGGAAACAAGAAAAAAACAGTTGTCTAATTTAAAAACAAAGGAATTTTAAAAAATGGGGCTGTAGAATACACCGACTGCATCTCTACTTAAGAGTAAAAGCCTAAACAAGTGAGATTCCTGGAGCTTTGAAGAATGTGGAGTACCCCTTTACTGGCCATCACTCCCAGGTCCACTCTGACCTGGAGCAGTAGCACCTGATAGGGTTCTATCTATGGGTCAAATAGAGCTGTTTGGCAATTCACCTGAGTGCAAAGAAATGACGTATGCTAAAGAGAATTGCCTGAAATAGAACTGTGTGATCATTTAACTGTGCGTAAACAAATGACTGATGTTTAATTAAATTGTTAGTGATACATAACAATACCTGGAACCATTTAACCGTTTGCAGAAGAATGAAGTTAGGCTCGTTTAAAAATGTTATCAAGAAAATGTTTGATTCTGGTTTAGTTTTATGGCATATCAACATTGTGGGTTATTTAATACCAAATCCTCTTTATACATATATATTAAATATATTTGATTTGGTTTGGAGGGGTTTTATGGCATATCAACTATTGTAGGTTATTTAATGCCAAATCCTCTTTATACATATATATTAAATATATTTGATTTGGTATGGATGGGTTTTATGCCATATCAACTATTGTAGGTTATTTAATGCCAAATCCTCTTTATACATTTATATTAAATATTTAAGATTTGGTTTGGTTGTGTTTTATGGCATATCAACCATTGTAGGTTATATAATGCCAAATCCTCTTTATACATATATATTAAATATATTTGATTTGGCTTGGTTAGGTTTTATTGCATATCAACGATTGTAGGGTATTAAATGCCAAATGCATTTTGGTACGTATGAAACACTTCTATTTCCAAAAATTCAGTTTAGCATTAGTATTCAGTTTAAAAGTCAAAACAGTTCTTTTTCAAACAATTCCGTTTAGTATAACTACACGGTTTAGTTATATATGACCAATAGATAGGAAGCTATCACGTACTACCACTCCGGGTCAGAGTGGACCTGGCAGTGATGGCAATAAAGGAATACTCCACATTCCCCAAAGCTCCAGCATTACTGAAGTCTCACGATCACTTTGTATAGTGTCATATACAGGACACTCATGGGGGAAGTCTTACTCCTTGGCAGAGATATAGATGGTGTATATTTTATTTCATGTCCAGCAGAACCTATGATGTAATGAATATAGCGTTTGGTTAAAGAGCTTTTAACTGAAATCATTTGGACGTTGCAGGTTCAATTCTTACCACAGGTAAATAAGGTATACAATGGCTTAACACTTGTACCAGATTATCGTTAACGGAATTAGAACAATCTACTCCTAGAGATTAAATGAAGTGTAGGCTCCCAATTTTGACCTGAAACACCGGAAGAAAGCTGGAGGACGTATCGGCCAAAACCTTAGTGTATATAAATGAAGATGAAAACAATAGTCGGAAAAAAATGAATGATACAGCTATTAAATAAATTTGAAACATTGGAAAACACCCTAAAAACAGCCCTTAAGAACCTGAAAAAATATAAGAGAAGCTGCAGGGAGCATGAAGAATTCAAAGCAGTCAAAAAATAACATCAAAACCATGAAGGATACTCAGAAGAGTCCCGGAAATTTGAAAAGGTTTGTTGTCTCTGAGACTTCAGTGAAAAACTGCGTGTGACAGCAAGTTTGAAAAACTTGCCAGGAGTAAATAATTATAACGAGAATATATATATATATAATGTGAATTATCATCATCATCATCATATCGCGCTGGTAGCACGGATATCCCTGACCCTCTCTCGCCACTCCTCCCTATCGTTCATCGCCCTAGGTAGGTCTTCAGGACAACAGCCTGTATCCTCACATAGCTGCTGAATGTACGTTCGAGCTGGTCGTCCTGCTTTTGCGCGGCCATGTGTGGGGATCCATAAGAGTGCATCTCTTATGAGTTCATCTCTGCTTCTCCAGCAGTGTCCTGCATGTCTGGTTCGTCTAACTTGAATAGTTTTCGTGATAGGGGGCAGGTGGCTGTACAGTTGGTGTCTTGTGGGGTGTTGCTGCCAGGACTTGTTCAGGATTGCACGCAGCATTCTTGTGTAATTGCCATCTAGTTTCTTCTCCAGCCGTTTTGTTAGCGTCCATGTAGTGCATCCATATAGCAGTATCGATGTGACCGCTGCCTGGAATAAGCTGCGTTTCATTTTATCGGTTAGGTCTGATTTCCATATAATCGATAGCCTATTGATAGCTGTCCATGCTTTCGTTAGCCTCGTTTCGATGTCCTTCACCAGAATAATTAGCAAACAATTAGACATTAAACTAGGACCGTTCATGTGAATTATATATATTCATAAATATATATAATGTGAATTATATATATTTTTTTTCCTATGAGTAGCAACGCCAACGTTTTCGGCTTGTTTCAATATCCAATGCTTTTACGTTTCTTTGAGAGCAGAAAATATCTTTTTTTTTCTTTTGGGATTGATGTTACTATCAAAATCATAAAATACTTTCTGAGGATTGGTTGTTAGGGTTTTATGGCATATCAACCTTTGTGGGTTGTTTAACGCCAAATTCATGTTCATGCAAATAGTCAGTTCTATTTCAAACAACTCAGTTTAGCATGAGTACACAGTTTAATAGTCAAAACTTCAGCTAATTCAGTTTAGTATAAGTACAGATTTTGTTTACACACAGTTAAATGTCAAAACAGTTCTATTTCAAACAATTCAAATTAGTGTAAGTACAATTTCAATGTAGAAATCAGTTCCATTTCAAACAATTCAGTTTAGCATAAGCACGCTGTTTAAATGTAAGTGCAGTTTAATTGCCAAAAATATTTCTATTTAAGCTATTCAGCTTAGTCAAACAGTTCTAACTCAAAATATTCATTTTAGCATAAATATGCAGTTAGGTCTATCTAACACATAGATAGGGCCCTATCAGGCGCTACAATTCTGGGCCAGAGTGGACACAGGAGCAATGGTAATGAAGGGGTGCTCCGCATTCCCCAAAGCTCCAGCATCACCGGAACCTCAGATTGTTTAGTGTCATATCCAGGACAGTCGTTGGGTATTACCCCTCTGCAGAAAAGCTGTCGGTGTATTCTACAACCCCAGCCGACAGGGCAAACTTACCCAAGACTAAAACAGGTAACAGCCACGTCACAAAAAAACTCTCATCAGAAAGACATTTG
>OY757942.1:10280657-10353157 GCA_963585895.1 Sepioteuthis lessoniana
GGCCATCATCTGGGGAGGATCTATTATAAAAGTGATGTAACTGATGATGATAACTTCCTTAAAGAATTTCAAGTGCTTATGACGTGGTTTTCTCTGACCAGAACAAACATTTCAGGCTTATTTGTTGTTTGGTGTTTAACGATCATTCTTTCGCGCTCAAAAAGAGGAAGTGTAAAAAAAAAAAAAAAAACATTTGAAAAAATACAATGGTTACAGAAAACTAAGACTGCTGTTATATACTTGCAAGATATCATGCTAGAAGATTACACAATCAATTTCTTGCTTTGGCCCATAGATCGTACACTCACTTCCATAACTTCATGAACCACTTCACTATATAGATGAATAAACACTCAGAGTTTCTTCGGAAAATAAACTAAGTCATGTGTGTCGTTTTATGCATGCCAAACTTAGTAGATATAAACACACACACACACACACACACACACACACACACACACACACACACACTCACACACACACACACACACACACACACATCTATCTATCTATATGTATCATCATCATGTCGTGCTGCAGGCACGGATATTCCTGACCCTCTCTACCCACTTCTCACAATCGTTCATCACCACTGGCAGGTCTTCAGGGCTACATCCCGTATCCTCACATAGATGCTGTATGTGTGTTCGAGCTGGTAGTCCTGTTTTTGCCCGGCCATATGTGGGGGTCCATAGGAGTACATCACTTATGAGATCGTCCCTGCTTCTCCAGCAGAGTCCTGCATGTCTGGTTCGTCTAGCTTGGATAGTTTTCGTGATGGGAGGTAGGTGGTCGTATAGTTGGTGCCTTCTGGGGTGTTGCCGCCAGGACTTGTTCAATATTGCTCGCAGCATTCTTGTGTAATTGCCGTCTAGCTTTTTCTCTAGCCGTTTAGTTAGCGTCCAAGTAGTGCATCCATACAGCATTATCGATACTACCACTGCCTGGAAGAAACTACGAATCCCAATTTTAAAATTACTATTAAAAATTAACTCTCTTTCAGATTTCCCCTGCATGTACCTTCCCTGTCTTCAAATGGACAATGGCGATATGATGCCGGAGACTATGGCTATTTGCAGGTATTTGGCCCGCCAATATGGTAAGAAAAGTACATTTGTTATCCTTTTAAGTGATTAATCTCCACAAAATTATTGGTATTTTATCGATTAATATTATTATATTAAATTACAATTACAAAAATCAATTATTGTTGCTCAAATTTTTATTGGAAGGTTTGTCTCTGAGACTTCTATTAATGAATTGTTACAAATGAAATGTTACAAATAAAATGTTACAAATAAAATGTTACTAATGCTACTGATTATATTTAAATATTATTAATTAAAAATAAATAAATTATGTTAAAAATCCTTTATTTAGTTAATAACATAACATATCAAATTATTAAAATTTGTAGGTTTCTACCCTAAAAGCCCCATGGATATGATGAGGTGTGACTATATCTGTGACTGCTTCTATGAATTCATGCACGATTACATGAGGTACTACCACTGGAAGAACGGACACTTCAGGGTGAGTCAGTTATTTTGAATCCACAGAATATCTCAACTATATTTCATTCTCTCTCTCTCTCTCTCTCTCTCTCTCTCTCTCTCTTCATATGTACATCCTTCTCTATCACTGTCTCCCTTCTCATATATATATATATTTCTCTATCTCTCACACACGCACTATATACATATATATATATATATATGTGTGTGTGTGTGTGTGTGTGTGTGGGTGTGTATTGGGATATGAGTAGAGTATTCGCCCATGGTCCAGGAGAACTGGATTCAATCTCAGGTCGAGTCATACCGGGGAGTTTAAAAATGGTACTTCATACTTCCTTGCTTAACACTCAGCAATATAAGGTAAAGTGGAGGAATCCAGGGAAAGGAGTAGCGCCCTCTCCTACATCTTGGTGTAGTAGCTATTGAAAAGGGAGCCTTCTGGTCACATTCGACAATGGTCGCCAACTTTACTTACTTATATATATATATATATATATATAACAGTGTTGTGTGTCACTAAATCACTTGGTGGGTTTGTGTCAAAGCAAGTGCAATATATATATATTTATATATATATACTGACCCATTGGTTCTAATAAGTAGTATTTGCCAATGATTCGAGTGACCGGGATTCAACCCCAGGACGAGTGATAACTACGATTCAGAAATGGTACTTGATTCCACCTTTCTTAACACTCAGAGAGGTAGAGTCCAGCTAAATTTACATATATTTTTAATATTTATTTCTATAACAATTCTATCATCCTGACGAAAAAAGCCGATAATACAATTTGTAAATAAAACAAAATTAACACAGACTGATATCTTGAAGCTTACTTCTGGTTATGTATATATATATATATATATATATATATATATTTAGGCAGCATTTCTTCGTTAATGCAAATTTCATTAAACATAATAGACATTTTATGTCTACATATTTTCTTCTGGATCCGTTCGAATTCCCGTATTACTTTTATCGTATTCAGGGGGAATTGATTTATGTATTGTCCATAGCTGTATGTATCCCTAGTATATGTTTAATGAAATTAGCATATATATATATATATATATATATATATTAACCAAAGTTAAATAAAACATGAATCATACCCACTCACAACCGGAAATAAGCACACACACACACACACACATACACACACGAATATATATATATATATATATATACACAAAAAGAATAACTAATTAAAAACCATTCAAACTGCAAACACGAATAAGTTAAAATCTCTTTGGATACACATTAACTAGACCTTTTGCCAAATATATTCTCAGATGAAAGTTTCAAGCTGGAAACACACACACACACACACACACACACACACACACATATATATATATATATACAAACATACATAGATATATGTATACATATACACAGACAAAAACTATGAAAAAAAAGTTACCAGTAAATTTAAAACCACACTACCACACACACTAAGAATCCCCAAGGCACACACTCACACACACAAAGAAGAAAAATAACTGTTAGTGAAACCCAAAACCACTCCAATGCACACACACACACACACACACACACACACACACACACACACACACACACAACGATGAATATCAAAGGGGTAAAGCAGACGTAAGTAAACACACTCTTAGAAAAAGGGAGAATAACCTCTATATAAAACCCTCAACTAAAAGGAAAAAACATTCAAACTGCAAACAAGAGTGAGTTCAAGTTTCATTGAGTTCCCCATTAGCAAGGCCTTGTGCTGCATATGTTCTCTGACGAAAGCAACAAGCTGGAAACATACACATATATAACACGTATGTAAGAACAAAATAAATAAATTCAAAAAGATGCAAATCTATTCGTTTTACCTACCTATTTTGAAATATATCTTTATTGTTTCTTTGGATATATATATATATATATATATATATATATATATATGATTTTTTGTGTACTTTAATTTCAACGTGCCAGTGTTTAGATTTTGCAAAATGTTAGACGGATTATCAGGAAATTTTCAGTCATAGTGATTATTCAGTGTCAGATGAAAGAAAGTCAGTAGCTCTGAGTTTGATCGAGATTTAGAACAGCTATCAATAGGCAATCGGTCATATGGAAGTCAAACATGACCGATAAAATGAAACGCAGTTTCTTCCAAGAAGCGGTCGTCTCGATACTGCTATATGGATGCACTACATGAACGGTAACAAAACAGCTGAAGAAAAAGCTTGACGGCCACTACACAAGAATGCTGCGAGCAATATTGAACAAGTCCTGGAGGCAACACCCCAAAAACCAGCTATACGGCCACCTACCTCACATCACGAAAACTATAAAAATTAGACGAACCAGACATCCAGGAAACTGCTGGAGAAGTAGGAACGATGTCATAAATGATGTACTCCTATGGAACCCCGAGCAAATCAGGGCGACCAGCTCGAGCCAACCACAGCAGCTCTGTGTAGATAAGGGATGTAGTCCTGAAGACCTACCAGACGCGATGAACGATAGGTAGGGGTGACGAGATAGGGTCAGGGATATCCGTGCTGATGGCAGAAGATGATGATAAATAAACTTATCTGTAACAGACAATAACTCAATGTTAAACTGACTATTATTTATACATATTTCTTTTTCTTTCTTTTTACAGTACAACATGAATGACTGGAGTTTCGGAGGTGACGGCATGTGCAACAATTACGATGTAAATATTCCTTTTTATAAGTTATTGTAATCATATCTTGATTTATTTTCTGTATTTTGGTTACATAAATCTAATTCAAAACTTCCAAGTTGATAACAGCCCAAACTGCCTAATATGGAATACATTTAATTCGTAATGATTGATTTCATTTTCAGAACTACATGTACTGGAGATATATGAATACCTTCAACAGGATCATGCCCTTCATGGAGAGGTCACTGTGCATGCGCAATGGCGGAAACCAGTTCTTCATGGGAGACATGGTAAGTTTCCTCGCTTGATATTATAGATAATATGAGGGAAATTGCATTCGATGTTTTACTTACAATGGTTAAAAATAAATATGTTTATGAGATAAATTCTTAAATATACGATGAAAAGTGGAATTTAAGAAATTTCCCATAAGCTAATTATAAAAATTACGAGAACCATTTTTTGGAAAAAAACCGTTACAAAATTACCCATCTGTGATAAAAATAAAATTCTGTCTCGCAAGACCAATGGAGGTGCCCGTGGTGTAATTTTTATCGTCGTAGGAAATGGACACGAGGTTAAATCCTTGACGAGACTGATTGCATTTCACATAGCACTAATACACTTGGGAAAGGTATGAATCCAATTATTCTCTCTCCAACTATGAGTAAGACTGGGTTCTACAGTCTTGGTGAGGCAACTAGTATAGGAGAAGGAAAACTCTGAATTTAAACCAGTTAAACTCCGCTTAAAAATTGACATTGTGTCATTTCCTGCCCGAGCGGAGGAGTTGGTAAAAATGTATATTAAAAGATAATATCTTCTGAGTGGATGTTGTATATATTTCTCTAAAAATGCTTCATCGTCACTAGTATTTAAACTTTTTCTTTGATTATTTCAGATGACCTGGTGTGATATGATGTACTATTGTTGCATGGAGAGCATGTGGATGCAGAACCAATCCATGTTCAGCAAATACCCCAGAATGATGGCCCTGTACAATCGCATGGCTTCCCATCCAAAGATCTGCAGTTACTTGAAGAGCCGCTGCAACACCTGTTGGTAGAATGAACCCTTCAAAGATCTCTGATATCGTTCTACGATTGAAAACGACTAAAATGAAATCCTGTGTCATCAAAAAATAACCCGGCATTCGTCATTTATTTTACTGTTGTAAAGGATTAAATACATTAAATAACTATTTTTTTGTACTTGTCTTTAATTGGAATCATTTTGAGATGAGGGTTCTTAATCTGAGAATTAATTTTTTTATTTATTGCGGACTTTTTGTCCTCATCTTGGTAGTTTTTGTGTTGTTTCTTCTTTCACTTCGTTTCGGCCAAATTTCACCTCTGGCCTTCTTCAGGTGATAGGAATGCTGAGTCTTGTAACCGTATCTCCAGGCGCGCTATTACGTTCACTTTCGGGCAAATACCCTTGGGAAAGGTATGAACCCCCTTATTCTCCCTCCAGCTATGGGTAAATAGTAAGACGGACGAGGTTCTTCAGCCTTGGTGAGGCAACTAGTCTAGGAGAAGGAAAACTCTGAATTCAAAACCTGTTAAACTCCGCTTAAAAATTGACCTTGTGTCATATCCTGCCCGAGCGGAGGGGTTGGTAAATAGTAACCGTATCCACAGTAATTACTGCCTTCTATAGTTGTTGTCTATCGCACCACGTCTTTTTTTTATCGTATAGGATGAGAGAGTGATAAAAAGTTCTCGGCCTAACCATGAAAGAAATAAAAATATGTTAAGTAAATTGTTTTTCACATATTTATACCGGAGTTTAAATATCTCTAAACGATTTTTTTTTTAATTAGAAAAAGGAAAATTAATTTATTTTATTTCTTGGTTCAGCCAATAACATTTCACCCTCTTTTCTTATACATTTTGATAAAATATACTGACCTGTCAAAAGAAGCTAGGGTTATATAACATATGACATTGATTTCGGTTCGTTTCTAGTGACCACGTGTGCTTTGACAAGCTGTCATGCTGTGATGAGTTAACAGGGATATGACAGCACATAAGGGCACTCGGGTACAACAGGTGTGTAACCGGAAGGAGACCACGTGATGAGAACCACGCGGTGAGATTTAGACAGAGACAGAGAATCAGAGTCGAGTGAGGGACACGCCGTCGATTAGAGGTGTCTCGGCTTGCGAGGTGGTGCAAGCATTGGCATCCACTGGCCCCCGGAAGAAGATATGGGAAGAAGTCCTCTCTCAGGGTACATGTCTCTCCATCTATCTCTCAACTAACAGACTATGGATGTTTAAAGAATAAAATGAGAAATATATTTTTATAAAGAAGTGTTTCGTTCGTTCGTTCGTTGACTTTCATATTATCATTATGGCTATATATCAATAGTAAATCTTTTCAGCTAGTAACACTATTTATATTATAAATTTGTTGTCGGACAAATCTACTACACACATATTGATGTCTTGTGAAACTAACTGTTACTCTGAAGAAAATAAAGCGTTATGTTCCGCTTGTTAGAGCTTTAATTTTTCCCAAGCCACTTTAATCAAGCCCATACATTGCCAAAAATCCCGCAGACTATTAGAATTTGCAGTCATTTCTAAAACAAGCTGTTGTATATTCACCTTCGACCCAGCCAAACATGCCATTCCAAAGTGATACACTGGAAGGAAGTAACACATTCCGATGGCAGTTATGAGAAGAAATCGCGTAGGCGGATCTGCCTGACGAAATGGGATAAGGTAAAAATCCCATGATACACTCATAGACTGATGCACTGGAAGAGAGTGACCTCTGAACTGCATGACAGTTATTTCCGCTTGATGACGATCAAACATGCCATTCCAAAGATTGAGTGGGCGATTGAACTATTATATAACTCGGTGCAAACAGGAAGTCAGTGAGTTGGAGTCAGACGAGTTGGAGGAAAGATGTGGGAGAGAAAGCCAACACCCAGCAGAAGGGGCCCTGGGGACTCCCGATTGAGTTGGAGATCAGATGAGTTAGAGACAAGATGCGGTAGAGAACACCCGCATCCAGCGGAGTGAGCCCCCGGGGCTCGGTTGAGCAGCCCTGGAGAACGAGAAAGACACAACGCTGATGGCCATAAGAGTGGGGTCAATATGTTGCAGTTCTGTTCGGTCTCCAACTCCCTTTCACACGCAAACCTTGCAATAAAGTGAGAGGTATATATATTTTAAAGAGGTCTTCGCTCGTCTTTATTCATTGAGTTATTATTGTATTCTGCCTGTACATGTGTATATATGAGTATTTATTATGTGGTGATACAACAAAAACATATAAAACAACGCCCATGATTCTAACAGATTTCACCATACCTGATGAACACCATACTACACAAAAACAATATCAAATAAGAAAACGGATAAAAAGAGACATTTTTTCTACTCTGTACACCATACTTTTGAGGGTTCTTTCCTCATCACTTTGTCTTTTCCACATTTTCGCTCCTTTTCCACCTAGACATCACATTATAGTTAATGTCTTCGAGGAACCAGGATATGCTGAACCCCATTTCTTCTCCGTCTTTTATTCTATATCTTTCCCATCAGGTCACTGAAATTATTTCCCCTGTCATAGGATCAAAAATCTTTTATGAAACCTGATACATCTGACTCTAAACCCTCCCCTTCCTCCTGCTACACCTTTATCCTCACTGTCATTTTATCACATTCCTCATTTGCTTATATATAAAAAAAAACTCAGAAAATGGTTCAACCTGAAAAAGTTCTTAGAATAAGACTGACTGCATTTCACATTGCACTAATACCCTTGGGAAAGGTACGAATCCAATTATTCTCCCTCAAGGTAGGGGTAAATAGTAGGACAGACTGAGTTCTTCAGCCTCGGTTAGGCAACTAGTCTTGGAGAAGGAAAACTCTGAATTCAAACTTGTTAAACTCCGCTTAAAAATTGACCTTGTGTCATATCCTGCCCGAGCGGGGGGTGTGAATAGGATTATGCACATTATATCAATTTGATCACGTTTAATATAAGTACTTAATGTTTTTCTTGATTTGCCCCACTGAAATTGGGGAGCGTCTTATACACCAGTGCGTCTTATATGCCGTTAAATTCGGTAAAAATATACACACGTATATATATATATATATATATACAAATACATATATATGTATATATAAACACAAATATACAAATACACACACACGTACACACACACCTCTATATATATATATATATATATATACGTCCTAAGTTTTTTTTTATTTTGTAATGACTTCAAAGTATATGTATTTTTGTTATAAGAAATGAGTCCATGAAAATTCATATATTTATTAATGTAAAATGTATTAATTAATTTTTGTAGGTTTTTATCCTAAAAGCCCAATGGATATGATGAGGTGTGATTACATCTGTGACTGCTTCTATGAATTCATGCATGATTACATGAGGTACTACCACTGGAAGAGCGGACACTTCAGGGTATATAATTATTCGATAACTTTTTATCTAACTATCTATCTATCTGTATATACTAGTCTATCTATCTATCTCTCTCTCTCTCTTTATAGAGGGTGTCCTCGTGGTGTAATGGTTAAAGCGATGGACTGCGGAATCGTAGTACGCGAGTTCGTACTGCAGTCGCGCTATTACATTCACTTTCGGACAAATACCCTTGGGAAAGGTATGAACCCCCTTATCCTCCCAGCTATGGGTTAAATAGTAGCACTACTTTTCTTCTAGGAGAATGGCTTTGGCATTAAATAACCTACAAGGGTTGATATGGCATTAAACAAAGAAACCAAACCAAACCTTCTCACTTTATATATATATATGTGTGTGTGTAGAAAAACTGATAACAACGATCCAAGTGGAAGGAATGATTTATTAACGGGTCGACACTATAGCGTTTTGGTTCTACTGAACCATCATTAGGACCATGAGGGGTGATATTAATAATTTTAAGTTAACGATAGATGTTTAAAACTGTTAAATACAAAAACCTTCGGGAAAATATGCATAGTAAGAAAAAGTTGGCCATTTAACTGGCGAATCAGCGTTTGATGTTTAAATTACGTCACTTGACTTATTAGGAATATTGTCTAGAATTTATGTACATTGTTTAACGAGAAAGATTTCGAGTCAGAATGAAGAAAAGAAAGAAAGAACAAAAGAATAAAAAGCATGGAAATTATGAGATATACGGAAAATATGACTAAGGATGGAATATATTGTAGCGATTTAAATAAATATATATATATATATAGAGAGAGAGAGAGAGAGAGAGAGGTAATAGTGTTATAATCGTTACTGTCGCAGGAAAGGGGAACAGTGACTCAAGTAGAAATCGTGGACGAGGCTGTTTACATTTTAAATGGCAGTAAAACGATTGGAAAAGCTATGAATCGATTTATTCTACCCTAGAAATAGGCATATAGTTGGGCAAAGTAGATTTTTTAAATCTTGGTGTCGCAACCAGCAAGGAAAAAACGAAAATTCTGAATTGAAACCTGTTAAACTGCTTAAAAAATCATTTTGAATCACATTCTGCTTAAGCGAAAAGATTGGGTATATATATATATCAGCGTAATGGTTAGAGTATTCACCAGTGGTCCGAATGACCACGGTTCATTCCCAGATCGAGTCATACCAAAGACTCCAAAATGCTACCTGATGCCACCTTGCTTAACACTCAGTATTATTATGAATGGATCAAGGATAAGTGGCACAATCAAGAAGAAAGGAATATCGCTCTCGCCTATACCTTGGTGTAGAAGCTATTGGAAGGGTAGCCTTCGGGTCGCCCTCGACTACGGTCGGGCAATCTACTTATTTACCTATTATATATATATATATATATATATGTATTTTTTTTTCGTCGTTTCTTATTCGTAAACCGTTCGATTAGGAAGTTTTAACGTATAGTAATGCGCGGCGTCTGATTTAGATCGTAATTGTATATTCATGTACAGTGTTTAATGGAAATTACTTTTAAAACAAAACTAAACGTTTGTTGTTTTATATAGGAGTTTGTTGTTTTAATCGCAATTCTTTAGTTATGTACAAATTCTTTAAATTTTTTAAAATTTTTTATTCATTTTTAAGTTTATTTTTTTTCTTTAAGTATAAAATAAAAATTTTAAAAAAATTTTAAAAAAGGGAAAAAAAAGGAAGAAATGCATACCGGAATGAACAGATAACCGAATAACGACCCCATCGTGGCAAAGAAGCAGAGTAAAGTGGCCTCCCGATTTTTAAAGGAAAGATTTAGAAGTCATCAGTAGAGCTTAGCTCTGATTGGCTGTTGCAAAATTATATACAGAGCCTTTTCTGTGGTCATTTTTTTTCTCCTTGTGTGGATGCGCAGGTTAGCTGCCGGGATGGGAGTTGGAGTTAGATCGATGCCAACAGGGTCCTTTGGGCGAGGGGGTCTGATGTTGAAAGACCCGAAACCCCCCATGAACCCAAAGGAAACATCACTGACAACCCATCCCGAAGCATCAACTAATATATATATTGTGTGTGTGTGTGTGTGGGATCATATCTCAAGTTGGTTCAAATTTGACCTTGACCCTTTCAGTACACTGAGTGCTTGATATCAAATGTTTATGCTCAATGTTTGTCGGAACCACACAGCCTGGTAATTTGACCCGGGTATATAACTCATTCAGTGTGGCTTTGTTATTAAGACACAATCCCCCGTAATTATAAGACATTATAAGGTACGGATCAAGGGTAAAGTGGAGCTATGAAGGGAATGGAGTTACCCCCTCTCCTACACCTCGGTGTAGTCATATTTACCACTCGGGCAGGATATGACACAAGGTCAATTTTTAAGCGGAGTTTAACAGGTTTGAATTCAGAGTTTTCCTTCTCCTAGACTAGTTGCCTAACCAAGGCTGAAGAACCTAGTCTGCCCTACTATTTCCCCGTAGCTGGAGGGAGAATAATTGGATTCATACCTTTTCCAAGGGTATTAGTGCTATGCAATCAGTCAGGTCCAGGATTTGAACTCGTATCGCCGTGTCCATATCCTGCAAAGATAACCATTACACCACGGGCACCTCGGTGTAGTAGCTATTGAAAAGGGAGCCTTCAGGTCACGCTCATCTACGGTCGCCAACTTTACTAATATTCCAAGTCAGTCTGAAGTTGGTAGTTTGGGTAGTTCAAAGCTGAGAGGCAGACGGTTGAGTTCAGCCACCTCTGAGCGAGAGAGGTTCGTTCAAAGCTGAGAAAAGACAGTAGAGTTCAGATAGCTATGGGTGAGAGAGGTGAAGGAATTGAGGGTCGGGTGTTTCTTTCGTCTGTCTCCTGTGTATCTGATAGAATATCTATGCAAAAACAGTAAATCTCTGATTCTATTACTCTCTGGTGTTGCGGATGACGACCGCTATGCGTGAAAAAGTGTACAGTCAGTGATAAACTCTTTCGTATTTTGAAGTATCGAGTCTGTCTTGTATTTAAGAAAAACGGCACCTATTAACATTCAAGATGATACCGCGTTTATGAGGTAATATTTTAATAGTCAATCAGGTCCCTGTTGTGTTACACACTTCCCACTTTCTGCCATGGTAACATGCTTCTATTTGGTCCCTTAACGTTCTAATTGGTTGCATCTACGTTACACGGCCAATATCACTTACACGTATTTCTATATCTTCATTTTCGCTGTACAACATGAACGACTGGGGTTTCGGAGGTGACAGCATGTGCAACAACTACGACGTAAATATCATTTTTTTAAAATTTTAACAATCATATCTAAAATTATCTTTAAAATGTTGTCGACATTATTCCATTTTAAAGCTTCTAAACTCGTAACGGCCTTGACTACATACTGTAAGATTTATTTACATTAATTCTTTGTGATTGATTTCTGTTTTCAGAACTACATGTATTGGAGATACATGAACACCTTCAACAGGATTATGCCCTTCATGGAGAGGTCACTGTGCTTGCGCAATAGTGGAAACATGTACTTCATGGGAGACATGGTAAATTTTTATGTTCTATATTATAGATATTATTGAGTTATATAATCCTGAAAATTGCATTAATTTTTTAAATAGTTTTATTAAAGATATTTTCATAAGATGTTTAAAAGTATTTTTTTTCTAAATTTGATAAAATATGGAATGATATTGATTTACACGTAACTAAAGAAATGATTAAAAAATATATATGAAAAGCTATCTTAAAAGCAATCAATTGATATTTGTAAACTGTTTGTAATAAACGATATAAAAATATACGAAAAGCTATCTTAAAAGCAATCAACTGAAAACTGTTTGTAATCAAAGATATGAAATATACGAAAAGCTATCTTAAAAAGCAATCGATATTAGAAAACTGTTTGTAATAAACGATATAAAAATATACGGAAAGCTATATTAAAAGCAATCAATTGATATTTGAAAACTGTTTGCAATCAACGATATGAAAATATCAAAAAGAAAAGAATATTTTAATTTGCTATATAAATAACTAACTTTCTTTTTAAAACTTGGACACTTATTAGAAATTCATATTAGATAAAAAGTTTTCTGATATATTTCTATAAACTGATGTGAGTTAAAATTTTATGTCTTTCCCTTTAAATCCTTAATCATCATTCAAGTTGTGTTTTATATAAACGTGGCCTGCGGGTGTGAATACGGCAGATGTTGTTGACAGATAGATTGGTAAGACCGATGTGATCACCGAAATGTCATCATGTCCACAGGTGCTGTGTATCAGAGAATGTTGACAGGATCATATCCGCTCAAGGATAATATCAACAAGGTGATTGCCGAAATGTCACCATGCCCACAGTTGTTATGTTGAAAACAGGTGCATCCGGTCGAAGATATCGGAAAATCACCTGAACAGTGGGCGTCGTTGAATTCGGTGATATTGACAGATGCGTACGCCCACAGAACCGGGCTTGGGCAAGTAGCCAATGGAAAGCAGACAACATAACCAATAGAAAGCAAAGAAGTGAGACGTGGGCATAATCATGGTTAACGAAAAGGAGGAATTGCTGCAGATCACGTGAGAGTTGTAGACTATGTAAGTTCCCGAATTTCGGCTAAAGTCAGTTGTTCACTCGCTCTTCCGTCTCCCGACAGCTCCTCCGTGTGCACGAACTCTCTGCGATTGCTTTCTGCTCTGCACAGGTATCATCGCCGAAAATAAAAATATAATCTTGTATTTTTATATACATACGTATTCCTCGTTTTAATAACAACACAGTGTACTATACAACAGTTGAAACTTTTAATATTTCTTTCAATTTTTCAGATGACCTGGTATGACATGATGTACTATTGTTGTATGGAGAGCATGTGGATGCAGAACCAATCCATGTTCAACAACTACCCCAGAATGATGGCTCTCTACCACCGGATGGCTTCCCACCCCAAGATCGCTTCTTATCTCAGTAGCAGATGCAGCAGCTGCTGGTAAAATGAACTTGACAGTCATTCCTCATATCCTTATAAATAAATAAATAAATAAATAATGTTTGAAAAAGAATTTTTTTCAAATTCCCGATTCATCAAGAAATAACACGACTGCTGCCATTTTTTTCAAGCATGAAGTACTAAATATATTAAATAAATCAATTTTGACTTGAAATATATATTTGTTATTCTTTTTTGAGATCGTGTTTGACGAAGAATGATGTAAAGTTCTCGGCCTGACGGCAAAAGGAATGAATAGGATCTACATTTGTTTGATTTGGTTTGGTTTTATGGCACATCAATCATTGTAGGTTATTAATGCCAAATAATGCTTTTGGTATATTTCCATACATGTAGACAGTTCTATTTCACACAAATCAGTTTAGCATAAGTACACAGTGTCAATTTCAAAAGACAGTTATATTTCAAACAATTCAGTTTAGCAAAACTACACAGTTTAAATTTTTAAAGAAATTCTATTTCAAGCAATTCAATTTAGCATAAGCCCACAGTTTCGATATCAATAACAGTTCTATTTCAAACAATTCAATTTAGCATAAATACTTAGTTCCAATTTCAAAAAACAGTTCTATTTCAAACAATTCAGCTAAAATAAGTACGCAGCTTTGTACTATTTGACCCATAGATAGGACCATATCAGGTACTACCACTCCGGGCCAGAGGAGACTTGGAAGCTATGGCAATGAAGGGGTACTCCGCATTCCCCAAAGCTCCAGTATTAGTGAGACCTTGCGTCTGATTGTTTAGTGTCATATCCAGAACACTCGTTTGTGTGTTTGAGTAGGTGGGAGTCTTACCCCTCTTTAGAGATATTATCGGTGTATTCTACAACCTCAGCCGAATGGATAAAATGGAATATCCGAAATTTGCATTGTTCTATCATTCAGTTTACAATATTGTTTTGGGTTTTTAAAATAATTAGTATATACATGAAAAAAAAACAATACATGGTTATTTTACTGTTTCACTACCATTTCGTATGCATTAAAAATGTTGAATTACCAAAGGTTGACAGTTATCTATTTTGCCATACGATAGTGCGCCGTTCAGGTAATTTTTATGGCATCTGTTTAATATTCCCATAGTGTTGCCTTAACACAGTGGTTAAAAATAATTATGACTTCTAAGTAACCTACTATATATATATATATATATATATATATATATCCAAGTAAAGTTTAGCGACCATAGTCGAGGGTGACCCGAAGGCTCCCTTTTCGATAGCTACTACACCAAGGTGTAGGGGAGGGCGCTACTCCATTCCCTGGATTGCTCCACTTTACCCTTGAACCATACCTTATAATGCTGAGTGTTAAGCAAGGTGGTATCAAGTTCCATTTTTAAAGTCTTTGGTATGACTCGACCTGGGATTGAACCCAGGTCCCCCGGGCCATTGGCATCCGTGGTGTAGTGGTTATCACGTCTGCTTAACACGCAGAAGGTCGCGAGTTCGAAACTCGTCGGAACCTGTGAACATTTCAACCGGGACATTGGCCCAGCGGTTAGAGTGTTCGCCAATGGCCCGGGAGACCTGGGTTCAATCCCAGGTCGAGTCATACCAAAGACTTTAAAAATGGAACTTGATACCACCTTGCTTAACACTCAGCATTATAAGGTACGGTTCAAGGGTAAAGTGGAGCAATCCTGGGAATGGAGTAGCGCCCTCCCCTACACCTTGGTGTAGTAGCTATCGAAAAGGGAGCCTTCGGGTCACCCTCGACTATGGTCGCTAACTTTACTTTTTACTTATATATATCCAAGCAGCGGTCGTGTCGATACTGCTACATGGATGCGCTACGTGGACGCTAAGTAAAGGTATAGAGAAAAAGCTTGACAGCAACTACACAAGAATCCAGCGTGCAATATTGAACAAGTCCAGAAGGCAGCACTCCACAAAGCAGCAGTTGTACGGTCACTTACCACCCATCACGAACACTATCAAAATTAGACGAACCAGACAAGCAGGACACGGCTAGAGAAGTAGGGACGAGATCATAAGTGATGTACTCTTGTGGACCCCTTCACATGGCCGAGCAAAGGCAGGACGACCAGCTCGAACCTACATACAGTAGCTCTGTGCCGGTACGGGATATAGCCCAGAAGACCTGCCGGAAGTAATAGACAATAGGGAGGGGTTGCGAGTGAAGGTCAATGATATTCGTGCTGATGGCACAACATGATATATATATATATATATATACACACACACTTATATATATATATATATATATATATATATATGTGTGTGTGTGTGTGTGTGCGTGCGTGTGTGTGTGTGTTCGTGTGTGTATTCAGAAAAGTTATTAAACTAACTTTTTCTTACAGGAATGTTTGGAATACACAAAATGTTATATGACATATTTGCCACTGGATCTGACATAAGAACGATGCAAGTCCTATCCAACAAATACAGATATTATTGTGAGTTAATGGTGAAGTGATAACTAACCACCTACCCTAACAGAATGGACAACATTATCTAGTAAAAAAAAAAGCTTCAAATAAATACAAATAAAACACAGAGAAAGAAACAATCTAATCCAATCCATGAAGATGACCATCGAATTGATCGAAAATGCTTGGGCTAGTATAGAGTTCTTTCTTTACAATCTCGAACCAGACATAAGAAAAATAACACGAAGACTCGAACGTCTTCACTTAAAGATTTTGAAAAGAAAACAATCCGTGGAATATTATATGTAGACTTTTGCAAGGTCTTTGACTCCATACACAGAAGCAAGATGGAGCAAATGCTAATAGTCAATGGCCTACACAAAGAAGCCGTTGCAGCCATGATTATGCAATATAAAAACACGAAAGTAAAAGTCTTCTCCCCGGATAGAAACACAGACTATTCGACATTGTTGCAGGTGTGCTTTAAGGGAACACATTAGCTATATACTTGTTTATTAAATACCTTGACTACGTGCTTAGAAAGTCTATAGATTTAATGAAAGAAAACGGTTTCAAGCTGGCAAAGGAAAGAATCACAAGATACCCCACTCATACAATTACGGACGCGGACTACGTCGATGATATAGCATGTCAAATACACCCGCCCAAGCCGAAACCCTGCTGCATAGTCTAGAACGAGCAGCTGCTGGTATAGGCCTCCATGTCAACGCATATAAAACGGAATACATGTGATTTAATCAAAGAGGTGACATCTCCACACTAAATGGTTCTTCTCTGAAACTATGGGACAAGTTCACCTACTTAGGATACACTGTCTCATCAACACAAGAAAGACGTCAACACATGACTAGCAAAGGAATGGACAGCTATCGATAGGCTATCGGTCATATGAAAATCAGACCTGACCGATAAAATAAAACGCAGTTTTTTCCAAGCAGTGGTTGTGTCGATACTACTATATGGATGCACTACGTGAACGCAAACTAAACGTATGGAAGAAAGGCTGGACGGCAATTACTCAAGAATGCTGTGAGAAATACTGAACAAGTCCTTGAAGCAACACCCCAAAACAGCTATACGGCCACCTACTACCCATCGCGAAAACTATCCAAGTTAGACGAACCAGACATCCAGGACACTGCTGGAGAAGTAAGGACAAACTCATAAGTGACTTACTCTTGTGGACCCCTTCTCATGGACGAGCAAAGGCAGGACGACCAGCTAGAGCCTATATACAATCGCTCCGTGCCGATACAGGATGTAGTCTTGAAGAACCTCAGTGGCAAAGGACGATAGAGACGGGTGGCGAGAGAGAGCCTGGGAGATCAGTTCTGGCAGCGTGACATGGTGATGATAATATATATATATATATATATATATATATATATATATATATATATATATATATATATACGAGCTTATGCTGAGCAGAATATCGTTGAAAAACAAGAAAATCAATAAGAATATTCAATTATTGATTTATTTCACCCGATAAATAAAGAATCAAATATCTGTTAATTTTCTATTATCTAAACCACAAACGATCGATAAAGTATTTAATTGTAATACCCCTACTTTTAGGCGAACTTAAGTATTCGTATCCACGGATATTTTCTCCGGGCGTTTCGTTTCCCACGCTGATAGAAAAGTCCAAGATTCTTTTGATTTGGATGCTTTTTTTTTATTTCTCTCAATCGGACTTGGGAGAGGCGATGTGACACTCAGCGTTACTATATTCTACTCTTTCTGTCGGCACATGCAAAGACCCCAGGCACGTGCGGACCTCCTGCTATCACCACTACCTATAATCACGTGCGAAGACAACTGTCCCTTCTCTCAAAAAGCTACCTCTATTTATTTAGAACATCCGGAACTAAATTTCCCGCCGATTGAAGAAACATCATTTTTTTTATCAGGCCGAGAATTTAAAATTTGTTGGTACTAAAAAATCTATGTTTGATCTCTCTGGGTTTGAACTCCAAGCCAAACTTAGTGGTGACCATGGCCTTTCACCCAGTGATTTGACATCTTAAGAGAAAGAAAAACTTTTCTTTCCTTTTTTTTTTTTTTGACTTCACTCGGTTAGGCCTAACCACGTTCAAATCATGACACACACACACACAGACATACACACACACACTAGTTCAACTTCATATTACAAAAAAATGTTCACTTCTGCAACGTGTCATATAATACTATACACAAATTCAAAATAAATGTTAAATAATCGTAGGATACGATTAAAATATTTAAACAAACAAAAATGAATATTTGTTCTAAACGTAAAAGTTGTGAATATATATCAATAATAGTAATAACAATAATAAAACCTGGACCTGGCTAAGAAAAGGACACCTTAAAAGAGAAACATAATGTCTCCTCATAGCTGCACTAAATAACCCTATAAGAACCAATCATATGAAAGCTAGAATAGATAAGATTCAACAAAAACGCAAATATAGACTATGCTGTGACAGAGATGGAACCATCAGTCCCATAATAAACGAATGCAGCTAATTAGCGCAGAAGGAATATGAGACTAGACACGACTGTGTGTTATATAATAGCCGAGGGATTTCGGTTCATGCCTTTGAGTTTAGTTAGGCTGAGAACCTTTCAGCTCAACACATGGGTTAGTTAGGTGCAAAATTGAGGCAGGTGTTAACGCGGGCGCACACCGGTGGATGGAGGTGTCACTCAGATGTCATAATACTCCGAGACGAAACGCGGTGGCAGGGTGCGGGTGACGTCACGCACCGGAAGTGCACGGAGGTTGTGTGAGATTTGAAGAAAGTAAGAGTTGGGTACTAGACACCAAACGAGAAGGATCGACTTTTGGAGCTCGCAGACGCGAGGCGAACTTGCTCCCTATGGGGGCCGAACGAGATGGGGTACAAATGAATAAGACAGCATTGAAGATTATGTCTCTCCTCCTTATGTCGAAACCTCTAGCTCAAAGTTAATAAAAAGGTTTCATATCTGAACAAGAAGTCGTTACGTGTTTTCGAATTCCGAGATTCCTATGTTCTTTATATGTTCTATCGTTATGAACATTATATGTCTATTTCGCACATGGCCATATTCGTGTATATGGCTATGTAACATGTGTCGGCAAGATGATCCATTGGGAGATGTGCAAGAAATTTAAATTTGACCACACCATCAAATGGTATATGCACAACCTAGCACCTATCCTAAAAAATGACACACATAAACTCCTATGGGACTTTGACATACACACGGATACTTCCCTGGCTTTTTGGCTGGGCCGTCTGGCATTCGTGTCGGGTGGGGTATCAATCAATGGCAGATTCGAGGCTGAAAAGCCCCCAACTTCGGTTGGGCCACCTTCGGGTGGGCGAGCTGCAACCTTTGTCCCCTATGTATAGCACTAGACTTTGTTGTCCAGTTTATGCTATAACCCGGCATACGTGCCCGGATCCAAATTTGGATTCGTGATACTGCTTGCCTCATTAGACCCACATTGCACTTAGTGGGTCAATGAGCTTCACAGACCAGCAGGGTTTGAGTCTCGGTTCGTTCCCGACCTTCCCCTCCCCTTCATCCCCACTTTAATCGGCCTTCGGGCTTTTGACCTTGTGTCAAGTCCTGTCTGAAGACAGTGACAATTATCATACACACGGATCACCTAATCTCGGCCAGAAGACCAGACTTTATAATAATCAACAACAAAAAAAGAGATTTTGCAGTATTGTCGACTTTACCGGCCTGGCTGACCACCGAATAAAACTGAAATAATGTGAAAAGAAGGATAAGTACCTCGACCTTGCAGGGGAAATGAAAAAAGTATGGAACATGCAGGTGACAATTATACTAATTGTGATTGGTGCTTTTGGCATAGTAACTAAAGGATTATGAAAGGGCCTGGAGGATTTGGACGTTGACGGACGAGTTGAAATCATCCAAACGACAGCATTATTGAGAACGGCCAGAATACTGAGAAGAGTCCGGTAGACTTGAGGAGACAACATGTCACTCAAACTCTAGTGAAAAACCATCAGCTAACGCTGATGTGAAAAACTCTCAATGAATAGATAATAATAATAATAATACGAATACAGACAGTATGAACAAGTTTATTCCCTTCTACCTTCAGTCCTTGGCGACACAAGGAAAGAGACAAAAATCATAAAAGCAAATGCTAACCATAATATACTGACCGCCGTCCCTACATGCGGTGCATCTTGTTGTGTTTAAGATCTTTGCCGGTAGAGATCCAACTGATCTGCTTTGATCAGATCCGAAAAACCCAGCTGCACGCTTCAAACGGCCGAACGTCTACTAAACTGTCTTTTCAAAATCTTAAAATTCTCAAGACCATCTCTTCCGGGCGTGACGTCATCTACACTCTCAATTCACTCCAACGGCCGTGGGGGCTTGTTTTGACATTTCCTGTCTGGGTGTTTATTATGACAGATGATGATTGTCATATCCTTTCCGCTTGTTATAACATTTCCTGTCTGAGGGTTTATTATGACAGATGATGATTGTCATATCCTTTCCGCTTGTTATAACATTTCCTGTCTGAGGGTTTATTATTACAGATGACGATCGTGATATTTTTTCCGCTTATTATGACATTTCCTCTCTGTGGGTTTATTATAACAGATGATTATTGTCATATCCTTTCCGCTTTTTATGACATTTCCTGTCAGAGGGTTTATTATGACAGATGATGATTGTCATATCCTTTCCGTGCGGGCGTAAGACTGCACCATCTGACTACTGCAGATGAACTAAGAGACACCGAGTAGTTCAAAGCCTTACCAATTGAATAATAAAATATAATTAATAAAAAAATGATTAATATTAGAAAATTATTACGACAATTATACAGCATATTGAGTTGATGCATTAATAAATTCTTTAAAACAGACTTGCAATTAGAAATCTAACAATATCTGTATAAAATATGAAACAAAAAGTATGTTTATCGATAATGAAATAAAAAATGCCGAAGAATGGACGGAAATGAAGGTGCAAAGAAATCGCTCATTAGTTGTAGTATCAGTAAAGAAAATTTGATGACCTAAGTCGAGGATTACCTGAAGGCTTCCTTTTCAATAGCTACTACACCAAGGTGTAGGGGAGGGCGCAACTTCTTTGCCTATATTGATCCACTTTACCTTAGATTCTTACCTTATAATGCTGAGAAGGAATCAAGTACCATTCTTACCTTTTAATACGAGGAGGAACCAAGTACCATCTTTGAGTCTTTGGTATGGTTCGACCTAGGATTAAACCCAGGTCTCCCGAGCCATTGGGCGAACGCTCTAACTATTATACCAATGTATTTATTATTGAATACAATTCCATTTGCCGATGCAACTGAGGCAGAAAAACATTGATGCTTATAAACATATGTTCATTGATTTGTTTTTTTACTTCGTTTTCTTTATTTCTAATGCATATCAACCACCATGGGTTATGTAATGCTAAACCAATCTTTTGAGAAGAACTGTAGTATAAAACCTCTTGGTCCGTTAATTATAAATTACATATTGCTTTAACCACTTTTTGACATTAAGGAATATAACAGTAAAAATTCCGTAATATATGGGTGTTGCATAGTGGTAAGAAAGAGATACACAGTGAGAAAAGTAACTAAAATTGTGTCCCTTTGTCAAGGGTGACCAGAGGGCTCTCTTTTCGATAGCTACTACACCAAAGTGTAGGGGAGGACGCTACTACTTTCCTCGGATTGCTCCTCTTTACCCTTGATCCTTACCTTATAATGCTGAGTGTTAAGCAAGGAGGAATTAGGTACCATTTTTTGAGTCTTTGGCATGACTCGATCTTGGATTGAACCCAGGTCTGCCAGGCCATTGGCGTACACTCTAATCATTATGCCAATAGTTAATTATTTATTAACTGAAGAGGTACAGTCCAACAAATATTATAAGTCTCACACTGTGTGTGTTACGTTCAAAGTTGGTCTTACTACTGACCGAGATTTTGCAGAACCCCCCCTTCTTAAGAAACACGACGTCTTTTATACCTCCGTGTTACCGGAAGTCACGTGGTACGAGCCACAAAACAACAATGAGCAAACTACCAAATTTTTCAATTTATTGAGAATATATTTTTTTCAATGTTTTAGTGTGTAGTTTCGAACAGTATGTTCCGCAGTTTTCTAGTTCAGATACTTATTCAAAAACATAATACAGTCGACAAAATATTAGAAAACAAATTTTATATAAATTAAGCAAAAGAAAAGAAAAGATATAAAGGATAAATTGTTGCAAATTTGTAGTAATTTGCGGGATTTATTTGATAGAGAGAGTCCACTAAAAGAAGTTCTTTTAATTTTTGTAGTTTTTATGGAGTCGTTGAATTTTTAGTAGATTTTTCAGCTTTTGTTTGATTTTACTCGTGTTTTCTGTTAAGGTGACTTTTTGACGAATTGTTTTCGGTTTCGTTGTTTTGAATTTATGTGGATTTTCGGTTTCGAAGAATTTTAAGAGAATTTTTCGGATAACTTCTTGCCAATTTAAAAAAAAAAAACTTTTTAAAGGTTAAAGGAACGAAAGACAAAGACTTTTTTTGCTGGCAATCTTTTTCTTGATTCACAGGCCGGTTTATTATTTGCTACAGAAGAAAATAGTTGAGGCAGTTCTTGGTGCCTTAATGTCTTGGCCCACTGTGCCATAGTGTTACTAAGGCATTTTTTTTTTCGACCATCTTGTAACACCACTGTGGTATCAAGTTGACGAAACTCAATTAGGCTTCACATAAGTCTATTTACAATTACGTAGCAAGCAGTCACCGGGAGAAAGAAAGGTCATATAGAAGTATGAGGCGATTGTGTTATGTTTTGACCTTCGACCCGGCCCCCCAAAATGCTATTCCAAGGTGATGCACCGGAAGGAAGTGACACATTCCAATGGCCAGTAATCGAAAGAGATCGCGTGGGCGGATTAAGGCTTATAATATGGGACAAGGTGAAGGTCCACTGTGCCAATACAGACTGATGCATCGGAAGAGAGTGACCTCTGAACTGCATGGTAGTTATTTCTGCTTGATGACGATTAAACATTCGATTTCAAAGATCCAGTGTGCGATCGTGCGGACGTTGAATTATTATATAACTCAGTTAAGTTCGAGTCCAAGAAGCAGTTGCCAGTAGAATTCCAGACAGCTAGAGATCAGATGTGGTAGGGAAAGCAACACCCGACTGAGGGGGCCCTCGGAAACCCCGATGGAGTGGACCCCAGCATCAGGAGAACAAGAAAGACACAACGTGACGGTCATAACAGTGGGGTCAAGAAATTACAGTTTATGTTCGGTCTCTAGCTCCCTCTCACATGCAACCCTTGAACAACCCTTTCGAACCCTTGCAATAAAGTTGGAGGTATATATTTTTGTAAAGAAGTCTTCCTGCGTCTTCCTTCAAGCGTGTGTCTTTATCATTGCCTCTGTTATTCATTGCATCAGTATGTATCCAGTATATATATGTATATTTCTGCATGAATCAGCAGATAACAATATAACAATTGTCTAGACAATTATGAGCAACATATCCTAATGAGATAAAGATAAGCAGACAGAGATACTGAATTTTTTTCCTTGTTCTAATATGCTTGTTTACTGTATTCCCCAGAATTTGGAGCCCGTAAACTTTCTCCTCCTCCTCATATCTTCGTATCTAGTTTTTCTACTGACGTATTCAACTTATTGTGTCCTGCAGTCGACTCCCGAAAAGGCACAAGTTGTTCACTCACTTCCGCCTGTCGTTTCGGGAGCAGAAACATCAACTTCCACACGAGCATACGCATACGCACGACATTTCAAACCTACAGTTTTTCTTTGTCATTTTTTATTGCCACGAGTGACTCGGCTGTTCTATTTGATAACTACTGTCTGCTTTATTTATTTATTTATTTATTTATTTATTCAATTTCTCATGAGCAGTTCAATTAGTTACATCACTTTTCAACTCTGAAAGCGCAAACGCTGCCATTAATCCACCACACCACGGCTAGTCACACTCTTTGGTTGAAATAAATCAATGCCGTATGAGGCTTCATAACTTTTTCAGTCCGAAAATCAACACAACAGCGCGACTAGAATCGCTTTTTAAAATGTCACAGTCTAACACGTTAGCCATTACGTTCGGGAGATTCGATTCTTTTCCTCCTATTTACCCAACCCCTCCGCTCGGGCAGGATATGACACAAGGTCGATTTTAAGCAGAGTTTAACAGGTTTCAATTCAGAGTTTTCCTTCTCCTAGACTAGTTGCCTCACCAAGGCTGAAGAACCCAGTCTGCCTTACTATTTATCCATAGCTGGAGAGAGAGAATAATTGGATTCATACCTTTCCCAAGGGTATTAGTGCTATGTGAAATGCAATCAGTCTCGTCGAGGATTTGAACTCGTGTCACCGTGTCCATTTCCTACGACGATAACCATTACACCACGGACACCTCCTTTTCATTGTTAAATAATCCTTTTTCATTGAGACAATACCACCCTTGTATCATTTTAGCAACATAGAATAATTCAAATCGAGTGTCCTTAAATCCTTGCCTGGCATGTCTTTTACCACTTAAATACATAGTTTGTTAGATGGGAGGTAAGTGGCCGTACAGCTGCAGTTTTGTTGAATGCTGCTTTTAGGATTTGTTCCAAACAGTACGTCGACTCCATGTAGCTCTTATTTAAAGTGTTTAAATTCTGTCTGGCTGGGTTTTATGGCATATAAATCATAGTAGGTTATTTAATGCTAAATCCTATATAGATTGCTTGTTGTCACACACTTAAAAACGTGCGCAGAATCGCCTCGTCAGTGATGTTCTTGGGGTCCTTACAAGTTACAACATCATATCTGTCTTTTAAACGACTCAACCGAAACTATTGTTCCGGCCAGCGATCTTGTAAAATGTTCTCCAGGAACGCAAAACCGCACTGTACACACCTTAAAAAATTAAGATGCTACAGCTAATGAGCTTTTAAAATGGAATTGGCCAATGTGAAACGACATTCGTCAGTTCCTTCCCTGTCACAACGAGTTATAAAGATAAACAAACCCCATGCTCGTCTTTTCTATATCTTGTATGAGTAAACTCACACGCACTGAGCAAGGTTTGGATCAAGATAACAGTTAAAATACTACGGAAAAATTAGTCTTTACTAAAAAAATAAAGAACTGTTTTCCTCCCCACCTTCTTTATGACGATAAATAAAAAAAGCAATAAAATTGAGGAATTCTTACGGTAGGTTTTTTTCTTTTTTGCCTTCACGTAAGCAAAAATCTTTCCTTGGCATAGCTGACGATACACACACACACACACACACACACACACACACACATATATATATATATGTAATATTTGTAATTTTTAAGCACATTTTGTAAATTTCGTTTCTAAACGAGTCTAAGCTCATTTTCATTTTAAATGCAGTTAAATGGTTTCAAGTATTTACATCAAATAGGAATAATTCTATTTACAATTAATCATGTGTTAGAATAAAGTTAAATGGCTTTAAGTATTGCTATATAACAGTAACAATTTAACGTCAGTCATTTGTTAGCCCACATTTACATGAAACACTTTTTAAGGGAAAAGTTTATGGGTGATTTCATTTTTAAACGAGTTAGAAGTAATTGGCTGGCACGCAAGTATTGTTTTCGTATTTCCATAATTGTTTTTTGGTTTCAATAATTGCTATTTAACACTAATAATTCTATTAAATATTAATCATTCGTTTACAGACAGGGAAGTGGTTACAAATATTGCTATTTAACACTAATAATTCTATTGAATATTAATCCTTCGTTTACAGACAGGGAAGTGGTTACAAATATTGCTATTTAACACTAATAATTCTATCGAATATTAGTCATTCGTTTACAGACAGGGAAGTGGTTACAAATATTGCTATTTAACACTAATAATTCTATTGAATATTAATCATTCGTTTACAGACAGGGAAGTGGTTACAAATAATGCTATTTAACACTAATAATTCTATCGAATATTAATCATTCGTTTACAGACAGGGAAGTTGTTACAAATATTGCTATTTAACATTAATAATTCTATTGAATATTAATCATTCGTTTACAGACAGGGAAGTGGTTACAAATATTGCTATTTAACACTAATAATTCTATTGAATATTAATCATTCGTTTACAGACAGGGAAGTGGTTACAAATATTGCTATTTAACACTAATAATTCTATTGAATATTAATCATTCGTTTACAGACAGGGAAGTGGTTACAAATATTGCTATTTAACACTAATAATTCTATTGAATATTAATCATTCGTTTACAGACAGGGAAGTGGTTACAAATATTGCTATCTACCACTAATAATTCTATTGAATATTAATCATTCGTTTACAGACAGGGAAGTGGTTACAAATATTGCTATCTACCACTAATAATTCTATTGAATATTAATCACTCGTTTACAGACAGGGAAGTGGTTACAAATATTGCTATTTAACACTAATTATTCAATTCAAAACTACTCTTTCATGTTAGAATTATCAACATAAATAGTACCTAATCATATTTACCCAACCCGTCCGCTCGAGCAGGATATGACACAAGGTCAATTTTTTAAGCGGAGTTTAACAGGTTTGAATTCAGAGTTTTCCTTCTCCTAGACTAGTACCTAATATATGTAATAGGTTCGATGGGAAAAAAATTAGTGTAAGCTTACTGAATAAAATTTTATTTCACAGTAAATGATTTAAAATAGTCACAATTTGACCCCTGAACATTTGGGGATTAAAAAGAAAATATATTAATAGATAATAATGATACATATTAATAAATATCATTTGATAAATATATTGATAAATATATATTATATTTATTACCATATGTGGGGGTCAATGCAAAAGCAGGACGACCAGCACGAACATACATTTAGCAACGATGTGAGGATGTAGCTCAGAAGACCTGCCAGAGGCGATGAACGATAGGGAAAAGTAGCGAGAGAGGGTCAGGGATATCCGTGCTACCAGCATGACATGATGATGATGATGATATTTATTACCTATATTGTAAACTTTGTCTATTTTTATCGTATATATATATATATATATGTATATAGATATTGTTACCACCTAAGGAACCCTCCTTTTCAATTTGTCATTGAAAGCACACTTCATGTCTCCTCTGTAAAACAGGAGTGGAATTTTTCCTGGCTTTTTAATCTTGATCATTTTGAATACTATCTTGCACCGCTCATTGTCTCCCAGCCCCTTTTGGCCTGCCGGTTAGGGTCAGATAAATCCTGTCACTAACAAAGTAAGACATGTCTGAATTCTTCTTCTGGGTCAAGGAACTAATCGGTAACCTTTTTCACTTGCTGTATTCAACGTTTTTATACAGGTTTTATTGTGTTTGTTTTCGCTGGTCAGACTTAGGGTAATCTTCTAAACTTAAATCCAATATGCATTTCCTGATGGTTACAGCACATGTTTTTATTTTCAACCCTTTTGCCTTTTTTGCCTTTGTATGCCTCCTCGTCTCCTGTACATTTCCTGGAAATACATTTAGTTTAGTATCTTCAAACCTCTGTTTTATTTGACAATTTGGCGTGTATCATTTTTATATTATTATCATATTTACCAACACCTCTGCTCGGGCAGGATATGACAGGTTTGAATTCAGAGTTTTCCTTCTTTTAGACTAGTTGCCTAACCAAGACTGAAGAATACAATCTGCCCTACTATTTACCCATAGCTGGAGGGAGAATAATTGGATTCATACCTTTCCCAAGGGTATTAGTGTTATGTGAAATGCAATCAGTCCCTTCCAGGGTTTGAACTCGTGTCACCGTGTCCATTTTCTACGACGATAACCATTACACCACGGGCACCTCCTCAAAAGTTTATGTGATTATTGCTGGGGATCAAGTCTACCTCTAGCCACTTACCCTAAAATTTGCTGTAGTCATAACAATATATATATATATATATATAGTCATTCAGAAAATAGTGAATGGTTATAGAATAAACTTTTTTTCCACAGCTAATGACTTAAAACAATGTTTTAATCAGTCACAATTTGACCCCTGAACATGTGGGGTTTAAAAAGAAAATATATTAATAAATAATAATAATCAATCACAATTTGGCCCCTGAATTTTCGGGATTAAAAAGAGACAATAACACAGAATAAATAAATTCAAAAGTAACACCTTCCCATGATGCATCTTAGAAGAAGAAAAATTGACACATGCCTAAAAAGAGGGGCGTCCCAGCACCAAAAAGAAACTCTCTGGGTTATCTCAAGATACCCTGACTGGAGAGACTTTTTTTTCTCCCGGCTGCTGGTTGGAAGCGCAAGTGCTAGCTCTGTCCCAGGGATTAACGGCACGTTGCGTCTCCTGCTAAAAGCAGTGGACACTTAAATCAAAATTTAAAGAAGATAATTCCTTTATGTTCTTCAAACGCCTTGTGTGGGGAGCCCGACTATTTCTACTGGTCCAGAAAAACATTCCACATTTCAGAATAGATGTAAACTCCCAAATAAAATTTAAATCTCAAGGTGTCATTGTGTTTTCCCTTCCGTCCTTTATTCCTTCACATCTTCGACTAAGAAAAAGAAGAGAAGAATGGATTAAGAAGAAAAGGAGTTAGTTTTGAAACCTCAGAACCTACCAAGAATACTAATAACTCGATACTACCACGATAATTCCCTTCTTAAGCCCCATAAACTTCTATATATTTCAGCCATCGATTGACAATGTTATTTATGCCTATATGATAGTGTCAGTGTTGGCAAACCAAGAACTTATTTAGCTCAACTCTATGCAGACACAGGGTGTAGTTTAGAAGAACTGCCAAAATTGATGAATGAGAGAGAGAGAGAGAGAGAGAGAGAGAGAGAGAGAGAGAGAGAGAAAATCAGGGAAATCTGTTCTATCAGCCTGACTTGAGGATGAGGATAAAAATCTAAAACAAATATGTAAAATAATCAGGAACTCCGGTTGACTGTTTTAAACGTCGACCACAGGACGGTGAAAAAAAAAAAGAGAAACATATATGAAAAAAAAACCCCCAAAAACAATCGCTGCCAACAGAGATAGATTGAAAGAAATGCTATTAGGGAGAAACGAAGGGTAAAGTCTAAGTTGAGAAAGCAGGTGATGCCCGGGTTAAAATAAATACGTATCAGAGGCAAATCGGCAACGGGTTCTGATTGGCAGGAAGAAACTCAAGCAGAAAAAACCGTTAGGGGAGTTAGCACTGTATAGAAAATAACTATTCTTACTAATAATAAATTCAGGTTATATGGTATTAAGTATTCCTATCAATTACGAATAATTCTCAAACAGCTCTATTTGCTCCATAGATGGGACCCAAACAGGTACTATCCCTTTGAGCCAGAGTAAACCTACTAATGATCACAATGAAGGGGTAAGCTACACTCCCCAAATCTCAAGAAATAGAGCCTCACCAATGGAGTTTAATGTCATACCTATGATATGCAAAATTATTTTTGTTGGGGGGATCTTACCCTTCTGTAGGGGATACAGTCTGTGTATTCTAAGCCTCGTCAATTGTGGTATAGTTGTAAATAAGGGTTAATTTAGGGTATGCTAGTTGGGCGCCGAATGCCAAATGTGATTGAGGAAAAATGTCAATCAAATGTTTACAATATCGATAAGCCCCTATATATGTGTGTATATATAGGAAAAAGTGGAAATAAATTCAACAGTATGAAAATGTATATAGATGAAAAAAAAAGGGAAGGTCTTCAGGGGATCGTTTTATTTATTAGGGCTTGTAAGTTATTAAATGAAACGCCCTAACGCAGGTGTAATTACCAAAACGTTTAACGTTGGCAAATGCATTATGTTTTTTCATCTCTATAGATTTTCATATATATATATATATATATATATATGGTAAGTGTAGGGTGAGTGACATTCCTCAAGCAGACTTTTTGCATTGGATTCCTTGTATATATATATATATATATATATATATTGCTACTTTCAGCAGGCCACTGACTGAAAATATGAGAATGTGAAAAACTCGACTTTTGTTCAGGTACGACTTCATAAACTTCGCTGTTCCTGCAGATAACATGGTGAAAGTAAAAGAAGATAAAAAAAAATTGATACATACCGGGACCAAACTTGAGGACTGTAGATTATGGAAGTGTCGGTGATACAAATAGTAGAGTCTTTGGGACAATCCTCATGAATCTGAAAAACAGTGAGGAAACTGGAAACCAGAGGAAGAATCGAAACCTTTCAGGTCATTAAAAATTTCATTGCGAACGATACGCAACGATGTAACGACGATAGTTGAACACTAGCAACGACGATGTGGAGACGGCCGAAAACTTCGGTGCCTATTTTGTGTGAGCTCCTGTGAAGCTGTGAAAACGGGACCAGCTAACAAGCATGTGTTAAAACTATAAGAAAAAATGAGAAAGATAATTCATGGTTTGTCTACTCTCTCTCTTTCTCTCTTTCTCTCTCACTTCACAACGTTTTATTACTCTCTGTCCAGCTAAAGAGCGTAACTTATTTCTTTCTCTGATTTCGACGACTACTAAGAGGTATACTACCGAATAAACTTTTGTAATAGCGAACCATACCAGATTTTTATGTGTTCGTCACTTTTTTTTCATACCAGCTGATATTACAACAGGGGCTTACACGTGGTGATGAAGCAACTAATTGGTGAAGTTGTAGTAGTAGTAGAAATGTCTATTTGAAGACCGTAGCGTCACAACGTTCATTTTGTGCCGTGTAGTGTTGCAACCTTTTAGTTGGTGTCATAACGGTACATTTTAATGTTAAGAAATCTTTAAATTCATTTTTTTATTCGCTTAAAATGGATGGCGTTGTTAGCGTAAAATAAAGTGTAGATGCTTGAAAAAATCTAAAATCCTATTTACCCAACCCCTCCGCTCGGGCAGGATATGACACAAGGTCAATTTTTAAGCGGAGTTTAACAGGTCTGAATTCAGAGTTTTCTTTCTCCTAGACTAGTTGCCTTACCAAGGCTGAAGAACTCAGTCTGCCCTACTATTTACCCACAGGTGGAGGGAGAATAATTGGATTCATACCTTTCCCAAGGGTATTAGTGCTATGTGAAACGCCATCAGTCTCATACAGGATATGAACTCATGTCGCCGTGTCCATTTCCTATGACGATAACCATTACACCATGTTTATAATTATTACTTTCAAGATAACTTCAAGGATGACGTTGCATATTCAACCAACAAATATTAATCGAAATCTCATGGACTTATGTGTAAAAAAAAACAATGTAACTTTATATAATTTCTTTAAACCATAAAACCTGGGCTTTCAACTCACTGACTCAACCAACGCGCGTGCACACACCGTAGTCCATAACTGGACCGACCTCACCTAGGTCCAAAAATTAACTTGCTTCGTCTAAGTCCAAATCTCAACTCACTGCTTTTTCAAAATCACTAAGAATCCCAGCCCGTCGCTTCCGGGAAGGACGTCATTCCCCTCCCTACTCTCATTTCCTATCTGTTTTTTTTTTATTGTGACATCTGTGATTGTCACATCCACCCTGCGCGCGTGAACACCTGCACTCAATGTGTGCACCTAACTAAACCATGCACTAAGCCGAAACATAAGATATATAAAACGAAAAATGATAATATAAAAAAAAATCCTTCCGCAATTATATAACATATTCATTTTTTATAATCTAATTTCGCTCAAAGGTTTTCTTGTTTTTGTCATATTTTAGCGTTGTGAGAATGATTGTTACGGATATGCTCGTAACTAGTTTGAAAGACTTGATTAAGTTACAGACACACGTAACACGCCTTCTGTTCAAACCATCTCCGTTTCTTTGAGTGCTCTTTTTATAATAATTTGCATGAGATACCGGAGAGTACCAAAAAACGACTGTTCGTCGCCATTTTGGCTTTTTTGTTTTTCCTTTTGAGCGACTGAAATGTACAAAACGCAGCCACACGCATGTCCGGTAAGTCATGATTTTTTCCCCACAGATTGCTAATTAAAAAAAAAAAGAAACGTTAAAAAATATTTGGGAATAAGAGTTTAGAAAAATTTTCTTCTTGTTTTATTGGCCTACTTTGTTTCGAGTTTTTTGTTTTTTGCTTTTTTTTTTGCTGTTAGGCTGTATATTATATACTGTTTCCGTTTCTTTTGCTTAATATCGTATCAAATTTTGTGATCGTGCCCCGGCCTTTCGGCTGGACCGTCTGGCATTCGTGCGGGATGGGCGATCGAAACCAAGAGCAGACTCGGGGCCGAATAGGCCCCCAGCTTCGGCTGGGCAACCTTCGGGTGGGCGAGCTGCTTTTCTGATCCCTATGCACGCCTTGTATAGCACTAGACCTCACGGTCTAGTTCAAGCTATATGCGGGCATACGTGCCCGGACCTAGATTTAGGTCCGTGATACGGCTTGACTCATTAGATCCACATTGCACTTAGTGGGTCAATGACTGGCAGGGTTCGAGTCTCGGCTCGTTCCCGACCTTCCCCTCCCCTTTATCCCCACTTTAATTGGCCTTCGGGCTTTTGACCTTGGGTCAAGTCCTGTCTGGTGGGAGGCAGTGACAAATATTATCGTATCAAATTTTGTGGGTTATCTTATACCAAAGCAATCCTGATTGAAGAACAGTATTCGAACTTTTTAAATCATAGCTGAGGGGATAAGGAGTTCGTATTTTCCCAGGAGTATCAATTCAAAAGGAAACCTAAAATTGCGACTGGACATTGGACTCACTATGTATCGCAATCCAACACGTTAACTAATAAGCCTCAGGGATTATCACCCTTGAAGAAATGGCGACAGAATTTATTATATAATCAAATGATGTGAATAAAACGGAAGACTAAAATGACTTAATAAATTCTAAATGTATTTAAATTTCAAATTGTGAAAAAGGGCCGTCCTGTATGAATTACTTTAATATCATCATCATCATCATGTCGTGCCGCCAGCACGGATATCCCTGACCCTCTCTCGCCACTTCTCCCTATCATTCATCACCTCCGGTAGGTCTTCAGGGTTAAATCCTGTGTTCTCACATAGTTGCTGTATGTAAGTTCGAGCTGATCGTCCTGCTTTTGCCAGGCCATATGTGGGGGTTCATAGGAGTACATCACTTATGAGCTTTAATATAGTTAATTCTAATTAAAAAAATGTTATTTTATACAAAGTGTGTGAATACATTCAATTCCCTGCCCTCATTGGTCACCAACCAGGGGTAATACCAGAGAACTGCCATGCCTGATGTCCCCAGTTGCTTTTACCGCCAAGAAAGAGTTAATATTCCAAATGAATTTTACATTGTGAAAAAGGACTTTCCTGTATTAATTACTATAATATTGTTCATATTTAATTGTCAAGAAATAGGTTTGGTTTCTTTGTTTAATGGCATATCATTCTTTGTGGCTTATTTAATGCCAAAGCCATCCTTGTAGAACAGTAGTAGTATTCATCATTAATATGTCAAATTTCTGTACTTGAGTGTAGCTAACGTGTCGAATAACACGTGAAAGTGAATAATGACTCGAGCATCAGGAAGGGAAGATTATATGCGCATCGGGTGTTCGACTATGCGCAGGTGGTCACGTCCATTCCCAGTGTGGTGATTGGATGCTAGCCCAGGAGTGGCCATGCCAGCGTGCATATGTGCTGACCCGCTCATTGGCATTTTTTGTCTGTTAGCCGACGCTATCCGGGCCGCCGTGCCGGTAAGTATGATATTTGTCGCTGCCTCAAAGAACTTGACACAAGGTCAAAAGCCCAAAGGCCGATTAAGGTGAGGATAAAGGGGAGGAAATGTCGGGAACGAGCTGAGACTCGAACCCTGCCGGTCTGTGCTGCTCATCGACCCAGTAAGTGAAATGTGGGTCTAATGAGCCAAGCAGTTTCACGAATCCAAATCTGGATCTGGGCACGTATGCCGGGTTATAGCTTAAATTAGACAGCAAGGTCTAGTGCTATACATAGGAGACAGAGGTTACAGCTCGCCCACCCGAAGGTGGCCGATCCGAAGCTGGGGGCCTTTCGGCCTCGAATCTGCCCTTGATTTCGATACCCCATCCGACACAAATGCCAGACGGCCCAGCAAAAGCTGGTTAAGTATTGTTTATTATTTTTATTGTCTATTAGCTTCTTCATAGGAGAGATAATGTGGTTCATGCCTTTGCAATGGAATTAGCCGAAAAGTAAACTTAATATCGCAAATGGAGTTTGAACTTGCGTACACCGTGGCTGCAGTCTAACCATTATACCAGAGGGACTGTCCCTGTAACCAACGTACATTAGTGGCCCTCTAACGAAATAGCATATTAGCGGGCCAATAACAAAATAGTACATTAGTGTTAAAGCAAAAATAGACAAGACATAACAAAATAGCAAATGTAGATTATGTAGTGATTGTAAATAAGCTCAAAAAGAGTATAAGATAAGACACGACTGGGTGGGAAAGGTGATACTCTGGGAATTGTGCAAAAAATTTAAATTTAACCATATGAACAAATAGTATATGCACAACCTAGAATCACTCCTGGAAAATGAGACACACAAACTGCTCAGCAATTTGGAGATAAAAACGGATCACCTAATCTCGCCAGACGACCAGACCTAATGATAGTCATAAAAGAGAACCTGCTGAATTGAGAATTTTTCCGTTCCGGCTGATCACAGAGTAAAAGTAAGAGAAACCGAAAAGACATATAAGTACCTAGATCTTGCTTGAGAACTGAAAAACCTTTGAACATGAAAGTGACGGTTATATCACTTGTAATGGGCGCGTTTGGTAGAGTTACAAAAGAATTGGTTCTAAGATTGGGGGACATGGAAATAAGAGAACGAGAGGAGACCATCCACATTACAGAAATGTTGAGATCGGTCAGAATACTGTGAAGAGTCCTGGATACTTGAGAATACTTACTGTGCCTCTGACCTCTAACTCCGGTGTGAAAAACTCGCAAGGAATAATAATAGCAATAATAATAATAATAATAATAATAAAAGGATAAGTACCTGTACCTTGCCAGAGAACTGAAAAAACTATGGAACATGCTGGTGACAATTATGCCAATTGTAATTGATGCTTTTGGGACAATAACGAAAGGATTATTTAAGGGACGGGAGGACTTGGAAATTGGCGGATGAGTGGAGACCATCCAAACTATTACATTATTGAGAACGGCCAGAATACTGAGAAGAGTCCTAGAGACTTGAGGATACTTGCTGTCACTCAAACTCCAGTGAAGGACCATCAGCTAACACTGATGTGAAAAACTCTAACGAGTAACTAATAATAATAATAATACGCAAATAAAAAAAAAACTACGATAACAAGCCAGAATGAGAAAAAAGAGAGGCGCTGAAATAAGCGGGAAAAAGGGACAGGCAATACAGGAAAAAAAAAACAGTACAACTTGAGGAAATAAACCAGAAAGTGCTGGTGAAAGAAGGAAGATTAAAGAGATATCGACGAAAGGTAAAACAATACGGACAAAACAGGACTTTCCAAAACGATGAAAGACAATTCTATCAACAATTGGGAGGGGGTAACACGAAAACATACCAACAACCGGATGCAAAAGAAACCGAACGATTTTGGACAAAAATATGGCAACCAAAAAAAAAAATAAATAAAAACAACACATAACGAAAATGCTGAATGGATAAACAACTTTGCAAGAGAACTAGACGGACTTAAAAAAAGGCCCCAAAACGGAAATACACATCGACTTACAAAAAACAACACTGAAAATAATATCAAATTGGAAAACGCCAGGCCATGATGGAATACATGGCTTCTGGTTCAAGAAATTCACCTCCATTCACGGAAGACTAGCACTAGAAATGAACAGTTGCCAACAAGGTGCGCAAGTACCTGAATGGATGACCAAAGGGAAGACTACATTTATCCAAAAGGGCCCAAGCAAAGAAACTGTTTCAAACAATTACAGACCAATAACCTGCCTACCAATGATGTGGAAAATACTAACAGCACAAATAAGGGAAAATGATTTACTACTCGCTAACAAGCCGCGGATTGTTCCCTGACGAACTGAAAGGATGCCGCAAAGGATCCAGACGTACAGCAGAATTACTCTACATGGATCAACGCATCCTAAATGAGAGCAAGACCAGACGGAAAAATCTGGATTGACTACAAAAAGGCATATGATATGGTCCGGTCCCACAAAGCTGGATAATGCACTGTCTCAAAATGTACAAAATAGCACATGAAGTCATAAACTTAATCGAAAAGACCAAGAATACCTGGAGAGTGGAACTGACAGCAAGAGGAAAAAGCTTAGCTGAAACAAAGATCCAAAAGAGGGACTTTCCAAGGAGATGCACTATCACCCTGACTAATAGGCATGATGACACTAAACCATATACTCAGGAAATACACAGCCGGATACAAATTCAGCAGATCGCAAGAGAAGATCAATCACTTAATGTACATGGATGACATTAAACTATTTGCAAAAAATGAAAAAAGAACTAGAAACTCACATTTACGCCGTTAAAAGATACAGTCAGGACATAGGAATGGAATTTGGTATAAAAAATGTGCTATGCTCGTAATGAAAAGTGGCAAACGACATATAACTGACGGAATGGAACTACCAAATCACGACAAAATTAGAACGCTTGGAGAAGAGAAAACCTATAAACACTTGGTTATCTTGGAGGCTGACACCATCAAGCAAGTGGAAATGAAAGATAAGATCCGGAAAGAATATCTCAGGAGAACTAGAAAACTATTCGAGACAAAACTCTCCAGCAAAAACCTCATCAAAGGAATAAATACCTGGGCTGTGCCCCTCGTTAGATTTTCGGGACTCTTCCTCAAGTGGACCAGAGATGAACTTGAACAAATGGATCAAAGAACAAGAAAACTAATGAACATGCATAAAGCATTACACCCCAGAGACAACGTTGACAGACTATATGTACCAAGAAAAAAGGAGGAAGAGGACTCGCCAGCATCGAAGACAGCGTTGATGCATCGATACAACAGCTCGAAGACTGCATAGAAAAACAAGAATGAGGACTAATTACAGCCATCAGAAACAATACTGACAACATGATAGACGACAGAATGAAAATAACTAGGGAACAAAAATGGGAGGAAAAACAACTCTATGGCCGTTTTAAACGACTAATAAGCATCATCTCACACCAGAAAGCCTCGACCGGGCTAAGAAACGGAAACCTTAAGAGAGAAACAGAATATCTCTTAATAGCAGCTGAAGACAACGCCATAAGGACCAATCATATCAAAGCGAGAATAGATAAGACTCAACAAAATAACAAATTTATGCCATGAGGTGACAGAGACGAAACGATCAATCACATAATAATAATGCAGCAAATTAGCACAGAAGGATAATATGCCGAGACACGACTGGGAAATGTGCAAGAAATTTAAATTTGATCACACCAACAAATGGTATATGCACAACCCAGCACATTTCCTAGAAAATGACACACAAAAACTCCTATGGGACTTTGACATACGTACGGATCACCTATTCTCGGCCGGAAGACCAGATCATAATCAACAAAAAAGAGAACTTGTAAAATTGTCGACTTTGCTGTCCCGGCTGACCACAGAATAAAACTGAAAGAATGTGAAAAGAAGGATAAGTACCTCGACCTTGCTAGAGGATTGAAAAAGCTGTGGAACATGAAAGTGACAATTGTATCAATTGTGATTGGTGTTCTTGGCACAGTAACTAAAGAATGATTAGAGGGCCTGGAGGACTTGTAAGTTGGCGGACAAGTGGAGACAATCCAAAATGACAGCATTATTGAGAACGGCCAGAATACTGAGGAGAGTCCTGGAGACTTGAGGAGACTTGCTGTCTCTCAATCTGCAGTGAAAGACCATCAGCTAACGCTAATGTGAAAATCTCTAATGATTAAATAATAATGATAATAAAAAGAAGGATAAGTACCAGGACCTTGCAAGAGAATTGAAAAGACCTATGGAACATGTAGGTGATAATTATACCAATTGAAATTGGTGCTTTTGGGACAGTAACTAAAGTACTACTAAAGGGACTGGGGAACGTGGAAATTTACGGATGAGTGGAGACCATCCAAACTACTACATTGTTGAGAATGGGCAGAATACTGAGAAGAGTCCTGGAGACTTGAGGACACTTGCAGTCACTCAAACTTCAGTGAAGGACCATCAGCTAACAATGATTTGAAAAACTCTGATGAGTAAATAATAATAATAATAATAATAATAATAATAATAATTTTTACTTTTCAAGATAAACAACCATCAGAGTCGATACGGACAACACGATAAACGGAAGAATAACAACAACTAGGAAACAAAAATGTGAAGGAAAATAACTCTATGGCCGCTTTAAGCGTCTAATAAACAACATCTCACACCAGAAAACCTGGAACTGGCTAAGAAAAGGAAACCTTAAGAGAGAAACGGAATCCCTCCTAATAGCAATACAGGAAAATGCCATAAGAACGAATCATATCAAAGCGAGAATAGATAAGACGCAACAAAATAGTAAATGTAGTCTATGCGGTGACAGAGACGAAACAATCAATCACTTTATATAAGCGAATGCAGCAAATTAGCACAGAAGGAGTACAAGGCGAAACACGACTGGGTCGGCAAGGTGATCCACTGGGAAATGTGCAGGAAATTTCAATTAGACCATACAAACAAATGGTATATGCACAAACCAGCGCCTGTCCTAGAAAATGACTCGCATAAACTCCTATGGGACTTTAACAAAGAAACAGATCACCTAATCCCGACCAGAAGACCAGACCTAATAATAATCAACAAAAGAAAGAGAATCTGCAAAATTGTTGACTTTGCTGACCCGGCGGACCACAGAATAAATCTGAAGGAAAGTGAAAGGAAGGATAAGTACCTCGACCTTGCTAGAGAATTAAAAAACTGTGGAACATGAAAGTAACGATTGTGCCAATTGTGATTGGTGCGTTAGGCACAGTAACAAAGGATTATTAAAGGGCTTGGAGGACTTGGAAGTTGGCGGACGGGTAGAGACTATCCAAACGACAGCATTGCTGATGACGGCCAGAATACCGAGACGAGTCATGGAGACTTGAGGAGACTTGCTGTCACTCAAACTCCTGCGAAAAACCATCAGTCAATACTGATGTGAAAAACTCTGGAGGAGATTATAATAATAATAATAATAGTAAAACAAATGTGGAACATGAAAGAGACGTTTATACGAATTGTAATCGGGGCTCTTGGCATAGTCACCGAAAGATTAATGAAGGGACTGGAGGACTTGGAAATCAGAGAACGAGTGGAGACCATCTAAACTCCAAGAATACTGAGAAGAGTTTAGGAGATTTCAGGAGACTTGCTGTCACTCAATCTTCAATGAAAGACCATCAGCTAACACTGATATGAAACACTCTCAGAAGAAGAAGAAGAAGATTGGTTTAGTTTCTTTTTTTGAGTGCCATGGTTTTATTTTAATGCCCAAACCACCTAGGAAGAAGAACAGTAGTGGCGCTATTTAACCCCCTACCTGGAGCAATAAAAGAGTAATTACTTTTCTCATGGGTATTAAATGGGAACTAAACTTAATGACCCCGACTGGAGCTCTAACTAGTTTATTACGATGTCGTTGTCCAATATGCTAGCCCCTACGCCACGAGGACTCGCACAAGAAGAAGAAGAAGAAGAAGAAGAAGAAGAAGAAGAAGAAGAAGAAGAAGAAGAAGTATATATTTTGTTACCATATTACCTGTGAAACGACGGTGTTTGGTATGATTCACTATTGAATCATTTGTCTGCCACTGTGTTGGAAATTAGAAAATACGTTATTATTCCCACGGGGTTGTTACAGTCAAGATTATAAAATTCCTGCCCAAGACTAAAACAAGTAACAGCTACGTAGGTACTAAAGAACTTTCATCAGTAATGCATTTGGTAAAGTCTTGCTTTAAAATAATTAGTGTTAAAAAATGTAGAAACGTTTAACTAGTAGAGTACTTTTATAGTATTTCGTAAGGTGCTCATCGTCTATGAGAAAAATATTAGTTTGAATTGATGAAGAATCAAAACAGTCAGAAAGGTTGGATAATTATCTAAATAGTCCTTTAGTATAAGCATTCTTTCCATTGGTAAAGTACATGTGAAATTATACTCTCCCGAGTGGAGAATATTGAATAGGCGGCCTTGGACAAGATACAGTTTACCTATTCATTAGGCCTAACTAATTGATTGTCCTGACAGTATAAATTCCGGCTAGATCTGTATCTCGTCCTCAGACAAGACTTGCCGTCAGTTCAAGCACAACACTTCGTTTTTATTTGGTAATTGACAAGCAGAAAGCAAAGTCACCATGCCTAACTACACTCTCCATTACTTCAATGGCCGCGGCCGTGCCGAGATTATGCGTATGATGTTCCATATGGCTGGTGTCAAATACATGGACAAGAGATATGAATTCTCTGACTGGGATCGTTGCAGGAATGGTAAGCAAATGTTATTAATATCTTTATAATTTCGTCATCTCTAGTTTGATCCATTTTTTTTTTTGTTTCGATTTAATTTTATTGACATCATGATTCTCGATTCATGAAAAGTTTAGATATGGCATGACTCTTCAAGAAGGATCTGCTCTGAGCACTAGCATCCTGCTTTCAACGAAGGTCATAGCAAACATTTAAAACCTTCAATCCTATAGCAAATAGGATGTGGCGGTGCCCGTGGTGTAATAGTTATCGTCGTAGGAAATGGACACAGCGACACGAGTTCAAATCCTACACAAGACTGATTACATTTCACATAGCACTGATACCCTTGGGAAAAGGTATGAATCCAATTATTCTCCCTCCAGCTATGGGTCAATAGTTTGACAGACTAGGTGACGCAACTAGTCTAGGAGAAGGAAAACTCTGAAACCCAGGTTTTTGTGCTAAAACATTTGCGATTAACTGGTGAATAAGAAGGCGCTCGCTGTGTGACGGTTATCGTCACAGGAATTGGGCATGGTGACCAGAGTTCAAATCCTGACTCAGTTTGTTTGCACACAGAATTAATAGAAATATGCATCCGGTTATTCTTCCTTCAACTTTAGTATGGCAACTTGTCTAGGAGAAGGAAAATTCTGAATTCAAACCTGTTAAACTCCCCTTAAAAAGAAGTTTTAGCTCGTTCAAAAATGTTATGTACCTTATATGCGTTTACAAATTATAGATATAAAATGATTTTGTATAAATATGAATTGACATCAGATAAGATACAAGGATTGATATGACTTAAAACACAACCAATCAACCAATCTTTAAAAGAAAGAAAGAAAAACGAAACAAAATGGTAATTTTTATAATTTCTTTATTCCAAGGTCTCTTTTGACAAATGTTTTTATTCTTTGTTGATCGAAAAAATGATCACGAAAAATAATATTTAGGTATAGCTTTGCCGTAAATTCCAGGTTTGGTTTTCCTTCTTTTGTTTAATGGCATATCAACCTTTATAGGTTATTCAATGCCAAAGTCATTCTTCTAGAAGAACTGTATGTAAAGTTGGCGACCGTAGTCAAGGGTGACCGTAGTCAAGGGCGACCAGAAGGTCCTCTTTTCAATATATACTACACCGAAGTGTAAGGGAGGGTTCTACTCCTTTGCCTGGATTGCCCCACTTTATTGCTGAGTGTTAAGCAAGGAGGTATCAAGTGCCATTTTTTAAGTCTTTGGTATGACGTGACCTGGGATTGAGCCCAGATCTCCCGGATCATATATATGAACATTCTACCTCCTGGGCCAACCAGTAGGGGTAATTTTCAACCCATAGACGGGAGATTAAGAGGACTCATACGTTTCCGAAGGGAAATTTCCGAAAGTGAATGTAATAACGCGACTGGAGTTTGAACTCGCTTACTACGATTTCGCAGTCCATCGCTTTAACCATTAAACACGAGGATCCCCCCGGCTTCTGTGTATTTTCTATTTTCTTATATTTGCATAGCACGTGCGTGTTTGTGCAAACATATATATCTACAAGCCGGCGGTCTTACTTTGTCGAAACGTCTTCGAGAAACATTCTTCCTGTCATCTATTCCAAGAATTCTTCAGAGAAATATCCATATTCTTTTTAGGAAGGAAATCAAAATTTCGAATATAACTAAAAATAAATACCACAAAAGATAGGATGATATACAAGGGAAAAATTGTCTCTAATTGAAACGGACCAATCAGATTTTCTCCGTTTAGTTAAAAAGCGACATCAAAAGGGTGTTTTGTTGGTTGTTGCCTTAGGTTTCATGAGTTATTTTATACTGAAGCCATCGTAGCCCAGTCAGCTGAGACCGTAGAATACACTGCATCTCTGCAGAGTGGTAAGACCTTACCAACCCTTGCCCAGTCGGCTGGGGCTGTAGAATACACCGACTGCTTCTCTGCAGGGGGGTAACACCCCACCCCAACGAGTGTCCTGGATATGTCAATAAACAATCTGATGTTGAGGTTCCAACAATGCTGGAGCTTTGGGGAATGCGGAGTACTCATTCATTGCTATCGCTCTCAGGTCCACTCTGGCTCTGAGTGGTAGCACCTGATAGGGTCCGATCTCTGGGTTAAATAGAACTAAACCGTGCTTCTTTCACTATACTGATTTTTGCATTTAAACTGCGTATTTATGCTAAACTGAATTGTTTAAAATTGAACTGTTTTGAGATTGGAACTGCGAACTTGTGCTGAACTGAACTGCTCAAATTAGAACTGTTTTGACGTCTAAACTGTGTACATATGCTGAACTGAATTATCTTAAATAAACTGTTTGACATTTAACTCTGTGTATTGCTCAGTCGACTGAGGCTGTAGAATACACTGACTGCACCTCTGCAGAAGGGTAAGACCCAACCAACGAGTGTCCAGGATATGTAACTAAAGAATCTGATGTTGATGTTCAAGCAGTCCTGGAGCTTTGGGGAATGCAGAGTACCCCTTCATTGCCATCGCTCCCAGGTTCACTCTGGCCCGGAGAGTTGCACCTGATAAGACCCTATCTATGGGTTAAATAGAACTAACAGCATACTGATGCTAAAATGAATTGTTTGAGTAAACTGAATAGCTTTAAATAAATGTTTTTGACAATTAAACCGTACTTATATTTAAACTGCGTGCTTATGCTTAACTGAATTATTTGAAATACAACTGTTTATCGACATTAAAACTGTATTTACACTTAACTGAATTGTTACATATAACTGCTTGAATAGTTTGAAAAAAATGTTTTTGACAATTAAACTGTGTACTTATGCTAAACTGAATTGTTTAAAATAGAACAGATTATTTACATAAAACTGGATTTGGCGTTAAATAACCTACAAAGGTTGATATGCCATAAAACCCACCAACCAACTAACCAACCAACCTTCCCAACCCGTTTCCTGGATATGACACAAAACTATCTGATGATGAGACTCCCGTAATGCGGAAAATTCTGGGAATGCATAGTAAGCCTTCATTGCTATTACTCCCAGGTCCACTCTGATTCGGAGTGGCTGTATCTGATGGGCTCTGATCTATGAGTCAAATACAGCTTTTTGACATTTAAACTGTGCAAACAAATGACTTATGCTAAATCGAATTGTTAGAAACAGAACTGTTTGATTATTTAACTGTGTGTAAGCAAATAAATGATGTTTAATTGAATTGTTACTTATTCATAGCTATACTTGTTAGTTATACGTGGAAATATTTGAAACCGTATAATCGTGAGCAAATAAATGAATAATGTTGAATTGAATAAGTTGTGTTAATAGCTCTGATTAATATCGAGTTGAAGTATAAGTGTTGAATAGCAACATTTAAAAAATATTTAACTATTTAAAAATAATAGCAATATTAGAGTACAAACAAATTAGTTGTAACTCATTTAAGAATAGAATTACCGACAAACTAATTTCTCTCATATCATGTATGCCAATTTAAATGCAAGCAAACAAATTACTGATGTTAGATTATCTATATTTACCTAATCCCTTCACTCGGGCAGGATATGACACAAGGTCAATTTTTAAGCGCAGTTTAACAGGTTTCAATTCAGAGTTTTCCTTCTCCTAGACTGAAAAACCCTAGTCTGTCCTACTATTTACCCATAGCTGAAGGGAGAATACTTGGATTCATACCTTTTCCCAAGGGTATCAGTGCTATGTGAAATGTAATCAGTCTTGTGTAGGATTTGAACTCGTGTCGCCGTGTCCATTTCCTACGACGATAACTATTACACCACGGATATTAGATTATAACTGTTACAATTTAACTGTGTGCAAACAATTGTGCTCAGGCTCTTGTAAAAATGTTATCAACAAACTGTATTAAGAAATCATATACCTAATAAATATATACATATATATATATATATATACGAGGGTCATTAAATAAGTTTACAGAATTTTTTAGTATGGGCACTTTTATCGATAGTATACACATGAAACTCTAGTCCCCTTCGAAGTAATCTCCTCCGGCTGCAATGCACTTGTTGTACCGTTACAACAACTTCTGGAAGGCCCCATGGAAGTCCTCTTGTGTCAGCGTGACAATGACCTTCGTCACTGCCTCTTTCATATCCTCAATTGTTTCATAACGACGGCCTCTGAGGTTAGGGAATAACCAAAAGTCACAGGGAGCAACGTCTGGACAATAGGGAGCGCGAGGAACTGTCTTGATGCCCATCTTGATTAAATAGTGTGTGACAAGGATGGAGTTGTGGACATGTGCATTGTCCTCGTGGAAATGCCGCTGACCCGATTTGAAGAGTGCTGGCCTCTTCCGACGGACTTTCTTCCTGAACCCCTTTAAAACCTTAACATAGTAACCCTCACCCAAACCCTTTGACCAATCAACTCTGGTGTTCTAACTTCCTTACTCCTCCCACACCTCTCATCATCCCTCAAAGACACCCTGGCTTCCTTGAATCTCTTATGCCACTCAAAAACTGATGCTCGATTCATGCAAGATCCTCCAAAAGCAGACTGAAGCATTCCATACGTTTCTGTGGCCTTTTTTCCAAGTTTAAAGCAGAATTTTATTGCATATCGTTCTTCTAAAGTGTCCTGACGTCCAGATTGCATTTTTGAAATTTACCAGCTGTGACAATCAGGCTTTAGCTGTGTGTATTCCAATTCCTGCTGTAGCTGTTTATTTGAACCTGAAATCATAAAAATTGGTCAGTCAACTCAAAAGATGTATAGCAATAACCTACTGATTTTTCAAGAGTCTGGGACAATTTTAAATGCCTGTACGAAAAAGTCTGGAGACTTTTTGAATCATACACGTATATATATATATATATATATATATATATATATATATATATTCATACAGGATTTGCGATTTAATAACCTACAATGGTTGATATGCCATAAAACCAAAAACAGACTAAACTAAAAGGGTTGTTTGTGCTATATTAAGCTTCGTGAGTTATTTGAAGCCGAAACCCACATTGTAGAAGAACAGTTGTAATTTGTAACCCAAAGCTGGAAGAGGGATAGGAGGGTTCCTACCTTTCTAAAGGATATTAGTCCTAAAATCAACGTAAGAGCGTGATCGTGGTTCGAAATCTCTCACTATTATATTACAGTTCATCACCTTAGCCACAACACTATATAGACTCTCCACAAAGCAATGGATGAACTATGAATACATTTTCCCTTTCAATTTGTATTTAGAACTTCGTTGCTTTAATGAATATTTTTTGAAATTTGTGGATGTGTCCGTTTCATTTTTCCAGGAGTTCTTTTTTGTCCTCATTCTCCAAGATTTTTTTTATTAAGTTTCAGCAGATGCTTTCTTTAGCCTTGCATATAATCTTTTTGAGGATAGTGATAAATACAGTTTTAATTAACATTTGTTTTTATGAACATCATTTGTTCGATTAAGATTAATTATCTTTATTTATTTTATTTATTGAGTTTTTTTAATTATTTTTTCATGTTTTCTTCCGTCTTGTATATTTTCTGAAATTTCGGCATTTGGCAAGTTAAATTTTGCATTCTGCGAGCAGTTTTGATAAATATATATTTTTTTTATCATGGTTTATTTTACCATTAAGTTTTGGCCTTCCTTCGAGTGAAAAATTTTGAGAATTCTTAAATAAGTGAATAAGATACGAGCTCAATAATTTCGTGATTTCTTGGTGAAAATATCTGATTTGCAGTTTCATCTAAGTTGTAGAAATTTAATAAGCTTTTTCATTAGATGTGGCACAAGGTCGAATGAATGGGGCACCCAATGAGATTCAAATTTATATTTGCAGATTTGCTAGTGAAGCTTGCTAACCATTAAACTACCCGAGATGCCCAAGTTTCCAATAAGTAAATTAAAGTTAGCAACCGTAAGTGAGGGCGATTCGAAGGCTCCCTTTTCATTAGCTACTACACCGAACTTTAGAAGAGGGCGCTACTCTTTTCCCTGGATTAATCCACTTTCCCCTTGATACGTACCTTATAATCCTGAGTATTAAACAAAGAAGCATCAAGTACCATTTTTTGAGTATTTGGTATGACTCGGCCTGGGATTGAACCCCAGTTTCCCGGGTCATTGATGAAAACTTTACCTGCTAAGCCAATATTGATATTCTCTCTTTTGTAGATTTCCCTTGCATGTACCTCCCCTGTCTGCAAATGGATAATGGTGACATGATGCCTGAGACCATGGCTTGTTGCAGGTACTTGGCTCGTGAATACGGTAAGTAAAAAAGTTGAAAATTAGTATTCAGTAATATCTTAAATTTCGTGAAAATAAGCTTTAAAATGCGTGTAAGGTTCCGAAGATTTTATTGGTTGAATCGTAAATGCAAACACTATTGATAATAATCATCTTTTTAGGTTTCTACCCCAAGAGTCCCATGGATATGATGAGGTGTGACTACATCTGCGACTGCTTCTATGAAATCATGCACGATTACATGAGGTACTACCACTGGAAGAACGGAAACTTTAGGGTAAGTTACCATTACCAATCATCATCATCATCATCATGTCGCACCATCTGCATGGATATCCCTGACCCTCTCTCGCCACCCTTCCCTATTGTCCATTGCTTCCGGCAGGTCCTCAGGGCTACATCCCGTATCTACACAGAGCTGCTGCATGTATGTTCGAGCTGGTCGCCCTGCCTTTGCTCGGCCATGTGAAGGGGCCCACAAGAGTACACTGTTACCAAAGACTTAATAAATGAAACTCATTAAGCAGAAAAATAAAATTAAGAATAATAGGAATGCATATAATTTCATGTGCAATATTTATTAAGAGAGCGATGTCTAAAAAGACGCATTTACGAACACAAACTTCAGGGTGAGTTAGGTATTTATAACTGCATTTTTATTGATATATCTCAATAATTTAATATCATAACTCCAATTCTATCTATCTATCTATCTTGTTCAGTCTGTTCACATCTATCTATCTATCTATCTATCTATCTATCTATCTATCTATCTATCTATCTATCTATCTCGTTCAGTCTGTTCAAATCTATCTATCTATCTATCTATCTATCTATCTATCTATCTATCTATCTATCTATCTCATCTAGTCACATCTATCTATCTATCTATCTATCTATCTATCTATCTATCTATCTATCTATCTCGTTCAGTCTGTTCAAATGTATCTATCTATCTATCTATCTATCTATCTATCTTGTTCAGTCTGTTCACATCTATCTATCTATCTATCTATCTATCTCATCTAGTCACATCTATCTATCTATCTATCTATCTATCTATCTCGTTCAGTCTGTTCAAATGTATCTATCTATCTATCTATCTATCTATCTATCTTGTTCAGTCTGTTCACATCTATCTATCTATCTGTTCACATTTATGTACCAATATGCGTTTATCTATCTATCTATCTATCTATCTATCTATCTATCTATCTATCTATCTATCTATCTATCTATCTAAACATATACCAAAGCGATTTGACAAATTGAAACATTGCTTTTGTGCCGTTTATTTTTTGGGAGTATTTAAATAGTTTTGAGCCTACGCCAACATTAGGTGAAAATATTTTTCCAACGAACTAAAAAAAAAGTTTTTATAATAGTTTTCAAAAGTCGATATGCGATAGGAGTAGCGACACCCTATAAAATCGTTACGGAGCATATACAATCGTCGAATAAGAATTCGTTCTTGGTATTTAGGTGTTTTGACTGACCTTAACACGTCAGTTCTCAGGCTATCTTTTTTGGCCTATTTTTGTTGTTGTTGTTTTTAACTTTTAAACTTGAACATTTAAAGTCTGATTATAAAAATTAATATCATTACTTTTTGAAAATATTGTAATTTTTTATTATCAAAAAATCCTAGTAATTATCAAAAAAAAAAAAAGAAATTCACAAGTTTTAACTTACGAGATACTATTTACCAACCCCTCCGCTCGGGCAGGATATGACGCAAGGTCTATTTTTAAGCGGAGTTTAACAGGTTTGAATTCAGAGTTTTCTTTCTCCTAGACTAGTTGCCTAACCCAGGCTGAAGAACCTAGTCTGTCCTACTATTTACCCATACCTGAACGGAGAATAATTGGATTCATACCTTCCCCAAGGGTATTAGTGCTATGTGAAATGCAATCAATCTCGTCCAGGATTTGAACTCGTGTCGCCGTGTCCATTTCCTACGACGATAACGACTACACCACGGGCACTTACGAGATACCCGAAGAGAAATGAACAATCTACGTTTAAAAGCTGAAACCAGGGCCCATTTTTCTTTTCAAATTGAAAAGGAATCTCTAAAGGGATGTCACTCTATTTCAACTAACCTTTTTAAAATTAAATCCCTACCAAATGAAATTTAACTGCTGATATTTTCTTCACCCTGCTGTTGTATCGTATTCACAACATCACGCTGGAAACGATTTATGTGAGGTCAACTTCTGAATAAAAAGAAAGTCTACACACCTTTTTACAAGGCTCAGTGACTATATTGAATACATTTAGCGGTCATAAGTCCGTTGGTTGTTTATTTTATTTTCCGGCATATAAACACTTTCCGGTCATTTAACACCGAATTAATTTTTTTTTAAATTCAGTTTAGTATAAGTATAGAGATTTTATTTACAAACAGTTAAATCTCAAAAGAGTTCAGTTTAATGTCAAAACAGTTTTATTTCAAACAGTTCAGTATTGCACAAGTACACAATTTCAATGTCAAAACAGTTCTATTTCTAACAATTCAATTTAGCAGATACGCACAGTTTAGTTCTACATAAAACAGTTCTATTTTAGACTGTTCAGTTTAGTATAAGTACACAGTTTCAATGTCAAAAACAGTTCTATTCTAAACAATTCAGTTTAGCATAAGTACACTGTTTAGTTTTATTTAACCCAAAGATAGGACCCTATCAGGTGCTACCATTTCGAGCCAAAGTGGACCTGGGAGCGATGGCAATGAAGAGGTACTCCACATTCCGAACGCGCTAGCATTACTGGGACGTTACCATCAGATTGTTTAGTGTCTTATGCAGGTCACTCATAGGTGGGGGTCTTACGGCTCTGCAGAGTTGTCGGTGTATTCTTTATCCCCAACCGAGTAGGCAACAAATTAGCAATAACTGTTTTGGTGAGGCAATGGTTTCTTAAGGTGTTTATATGTCACCCAATATACATATTTACCGACCAATCCGGCAGGATATGACACGAGGTCAAGTTTTACGCGGAGTTTAACAGATTTGAATTCAGAGTTTTCGTTCTCCTAGACTAGTTACTTCACCAAGGCTGAAGAACTCAGTCTGCCCTACTATTTACCCATAGCTGGAGGGAAAATAATTGGATTCATACCTTTCCCAAGGGTATCAGTGCTATGAGAAATGCAATGTCTCGTCCAGGATTTTAACTCGTGTCGCCGTGTCCATTTCCTACGACGATAACCATTACACCACGGGCTCCTCCTATGTCACCCAATATATATGTATATACAATAGTATTAAAATAGCCACAGCTTGGAAAAAAACACGTTTTATTTTCTCAGAGAGATCAGAAGGTAAAGCTTCAGTCTTCGAATTTTGGGGATATAGTGTACCCTTTCATGCCATAATTCCCTTGTTCCTTATTACCCTGTGTGTTGGTGTTTATTAAGGTCTCATTTATGGGTCACTGTTTACGCAACTGGAAACTATCTAACTGTGTGTAGATAGAATTGACAGTGTTCGATATCAACACTTGAAGCCATTTTGCTGGCGTGAAAATAGAATTATTAATGTTTGATAGCAATACTTGAAACCATTCAACTGTGTGCAAATAGAATATTCAGTGTCTGCAATTCTAGGCATCTTTTGACAGTGTGCAAATAGAACAGTTATAGTTAAGTAGACACTATTGAAATCATTTGACTGTGTGATAATAATAAATAGCAATACTTGAAACAATTCTACTCAGGGGAGTTCAGGCTCGTATTGCCTAGAAATCAAAATTTATACAGAATTTAAAATTAAAGTACCCTCAAGGTATGCCATTAAACTAAACAACGTAACTAAACCTCTTGATTGCCTAGTTGGCTGGGTCTGTAGAATACACTGACTGCATCTCCCCCAATAAGTGTCCTGAATATGACAATAAACAATCCGATGATGAGGTTCCAGTAATGCTGGGACTTTGGGGAATATGGAGCACTTCTTCATTGCCATTGGTCCCAGGTCCACTCTGGCCCGGTGTGGTGGTGTCTGATAGGGCCCTATCAGGGGTTAAATAGAACTAACGGCATACTTATACTAAACTGAATTGTTTAACTAAAATGGGTTGTTTGAAATAGAAATGTTTTTGACAAACCTTACTTACATTTAAACTGCGTACTTATGCTAAACTGAATTATTTGAAGTAGAGGTGTTTTTGACATTGAAACTGTACTTAGACTTAACTGATTTGTTTAACATAGAACTGTTTTCATATTTAACTGTGTGCAAACAAAACTGTAATTTTACTAAAGTGAATTATCTGAATTAGAACTGTTTCACTAAAAAATAAACTGTGTACTAAGATTTAATTAGCGTGCTTATCCTAAACTGAATTATTTGAAATGGAACTGTTTTTGACATTGAAACTGTATTTTCACTAAACTGAATTGTTTGACATTTAACAGTGTGTAAGGAAAATCTGTACTTATACTAAACTGAATTAGAACTGCTTGACCTAGCTGAATAGCTTGAAATAAAAATGTTTTTCACTATTAAATTGTACTTACATTTAAACTGCGGACATATGCTAAACCGAATTGTTTGAAATAGAACTATTTTCATAAAAATGGATTTTGCATTAAATAACCTATAAAGGTTGATATGCCATAAAACCCAACCAACAATAACTTAACCTCTTGATGTAGAAATGCAACCCAGAACACTTTGATTTGGTTATTGCTTAATTGCCATTGGTCTGGTTTATTCTAGAAAGGTTTTCAAAACTTTACACTGGAGTGTAAAAAAAGTTTGAATTTGAAATCATAACTGAGCATATAATCTCAAAAAAGAGACGTCCCATTTTTAGATTATTTGCAGCATCAGTTATCTCCGAAGTATTTGTCCTTGATATGACACTAAACCATCTAATGGTAAGGCTCCAGCCTTGCAGATTTGGGAAATGGGAATACTCGTTCATTACCATTGCTCCCAGGTCTACTCTGGCCCGGAGTAGTAGCACCTGGTAGGGCCCTATCAATTGGTCAAATACAACAAATTGTGAGCAAACAAACGACTGCTGTTAGAGTCTGTTATAAAGCAATAGTTGAAACAATTTAACTGTGTGCAAAAAAAGAGCTCAGAGTTGTTTTAGAATGTTATCTGCGTAATGTGTTTAGAAATCATATATTTAAGATATTTTTTGAAAAGAATTTGGCATTAAATAACCGACAATTGTTGATATGCGATTAAACCCGACCAAACCAAATCCTATATATTTAATATATATGTATAAGAGGATTTGGCATTAAATAACCTACAATGGTTGATATGCCGTAAAAATCAATCAAACCAAATCCTATGTATCTAGGTATATATGTTTAAAAACGATTTGGTATTAAATAACCTACAATGGTTGATATGCCATAAAAACTAATCAAACCAAATCCAATATATTTAATATATATGTATAAAGAGGATTTGGCATTAGATAACCAACAATGGTTGATATGCCATAAAACCCAACCAAACCAAATCATATATATTTAATATATATATATAAAGAGGATTTTGGCATTAAATAACCAACAATAGATGATATGCCATAAAACCTAACGAAAACAAACCAGAATATTTGAACATACCACTGATAATTCTTCATCTTAATGTCTGGAAATGTTTACTAAGATTTTCATCCTTGAAAAAGTAAAATAAAAAAAAAATCTTAAACCTTTTTCTTGTCCCAGTCTTTTTTTCTTATGATTTATTTTTATCGAGAAAATAACTTCTATATATTTCGAGAAAGACACAGATTGTTTGAAAGTCAGAAACTCATCTTATTTTGTTTTTCTACTTCTCTATTCCATTGTCAAATAAACAATTAAATCTTGAGGATTGAATTACCATGACTAGAAATCCGGCGAACATTTGCGCGTGACATACAGAAACACTAGATAGCGGTTTCGACCTATTGAGTCTCATCAGCAGGGTATACCGTGATTCCCTGCACTGGAGATCGAACCAGCGACTAAATCACAACATAATTCCTCTACTTAATAAAGAAAATCTACAAACAATTAAGTTTATTAATAAATCTATTTGGTTCTTTCTTTCTTTCTAATATCACCCTCTCAACATATTCCTCCATCTTTTCTTCTTTCTTTCTTTCTTTCTTTCTTTCTTTCTTTCTAATATCAACCTCTTTACTTATTCCTCCATTCTTTCTTTCTCTCTTTCTTTCTTTCTTTCTTTCTTTCTTTCTTTCTTTCTTTCTTTCTTTCTTTCTAATATCACCCTCTCAACTTATTCCTCCTTTCTTTCTTTCTTTCTTTCTTTCTTTCTTTCTTTCTTTCTTTCTAATATTACCCTCTCTACTTATTCCTCCATCTTTTCTTTCTTTCTTTCTTTCTTTCTTTCTTTCTTTCTAATATTACCCTCTCTACTTATTCCTCCATCTTTTCTTTCTTTCTTTCTTTCTTTCTTTTTCTTTCTTTCTAATATTACCCTCTCTGCTTATTCCTCCATCTTTTCTTTCTTTCTTTCTTTCTTTCTAATATTACCCTCTCTACTTCTTCCTCCATCTTTTTTTCTTTCTTTCTTTCTTTCTAATATCACCCTCTTACCTCATTCCTCCATTCTTTCTTTCTTTCTTTCTTTCTTTCTTTCTTTCTTTCTTTCTATTTCACTAATTTATAAGCGCAGGTTTTCATCCTTATTTTAAGGATCTCCACGCTTGACAGATTATTTGTTTACTCTCTGATAAACTACAAGGTCGAGTCTGATATCGAAACACATTTGGTGCACGATAGCGGTTGAGTTGAAGTTTTGTTTGGGTACGCATTATCATTTAGCAGACTCACTGAATGTGTGGGGAGACCCCTGTGGCGTAATGGATAACGAACTGGACTCCAACCTCGAAGTAATACGAATTCGAACTCCAGTCATGCCATCAGGTTAACTTTCTGACTAATAACCTAGGCAAAGACAGAAACCCCCTTATTTTCTTAGTTATCAGTTAAATAGTATCAAAATTGTTCTTCCACAAAGACAGCTTCCGTTGGCGTTTCTAGTGTAAGGGATATCGTCGTAGAAAATGGACACTGAGACACGAGTTCAAATCCTGGACGAGACTGTTTGCATTTCACAAAACGCTATAACTTTTTAAAAAGGTATGAATCAATTTATTCTCTCACAGGAATAAGTAAATAGTAGGGCAGAGTCAGATCTTCTGCCTGGGTATGACAATTGGTTTAGGAGATGGAAAACTCTGAATTCAAGTAGGTTAAACGCCAGTTAAAATTGACTTTATATTGCATTCGACATTTGCTGAGGGGTCAGTATATATATATATATAAGGATTGCTGTGGCATTAAATATCCCAGGAAGATTGATATGCAATTAATCAAAGAAAAGCATTCGAACCAAACCATTTGTTCTGTCTCCGAAGTTATTCTGGAGAAACTAGACACCCTATCTGTAATATAATGGCCGAGGGATTTCGTTTTATATATCTTGCTTTTGGGTTTAGTTAGGCTGAGAACCTTTCGGCTCAGTGCATGGGTTATTTAGGTGCAAACATGAGCGCAGGTGTTCACGCACGCGCGGAGCGGACGTGTCATTCAGAGATGTCACAATAAAAATTCCAGATAGGGGATGTGACCAGGGATGTGAGTGACGTCACGCACCGGAAACGTGGGCTGAGATTTGAGAAAAGTCAGTTAGTTGAGTTCCTGCCTGGGAAGAAGAAGGTTGACTTTCGGGGCTCGTCGTGGCCAGACGAATCTGTGTGCTATGGGCACAGCGCGTTTGTTGGGTTGAGAGCTGACGATGTAAAAGCAGTCAGCATAGAAGGATTGTGTGTGTCTCTCTCTCCTTATGTCGAAAAACCTTTTAACTCAAAGGTTATAAAAATTTTCGTACCTTTTAACTCAAAGGTAATAAAAATTTTCGTACCTGAACTAAGAAGTCGTGAGTGTTTTTCGTGTTTCGGGATTCCTATGTTATGAACATTCTATGTACATTTCACGTATTCATATCTGGAAATGCTACATATTCATATCTTGGCTGTATCGTGGACTTGGACGGTAATGTTACATATCTATCTATCTATCTATCTATCTATGTAATTGCGCCATCTTCTTGTGGTACTTGCGCCGTAAATGCAGTTCATAGCTTCCTTGCAGCAAATCTGCTTAATTATTTTAAGAGTTTCCGAGTTGGACAAAAAGATTATTTGCTCTCTGATAAACTGAAGTCAAACTAAACAAAACAAAGAAAGACTCATAACTTATTACTTGTGCCACACTTGCTTAATTTCACTAACAGCTACTCTATGTCGAGAGCATAAAGCACAAGGGAACACACGCATGCATCACCTCACACACACACACACACCATCGTATACCCATAATCATTCAAATACACAGGCGCATCCACACGTTCACACACACACACACACACACACTCATACACACTCTCACACACACACGCTCACACTTCCCTCCATACACGTATATACACTTATTGACACTATGTCTCTGTCTCTCTGTCTCTGTCTCTCTCTCTCTAACACACACAGACACACACACACACACACACACACATATATATATATATATATATATCATCATGTCGTGCCTCCAGCACGGATATCCTTAACCATCTCTCACCACTTCTCCCTATCGTTCATCGCCTCCGGCAGGTCTTCTGGGTTACATCCTGTGTCCTCACATAGCTGCTGTATGTAAGTTCGGGCTGGTCGTCCTGCTTTTGCTTGGCCATATGTGGGGGTCCATAGGAGTACGTCACTTACGAGCTCGTCCTTGCTTCTCCAGCGGTGTCCGGCGTGTCTGGTATTGTGAATGAAAATATGTACCTTTCTGGGTTATTGTGAAGAAAAAATATATATATATATACTAATTCATACACTCAGGCACATCCACACGCACACACACTCTCACACACACTCACTCATACACATACACACACACGCTCACACTTCCCTCCATACACACGTATATACACTCATTGACTCTGTCTCTCTTACACACACACACACACACACACACACACACACACACACATATATATATATATATATATATATATATATATATATTGTGAATGAAAATATGTACCTTCCTGGGTTATTGTGAAGAAAAATATATATATATATATATATTATTTCTTAGTCAACTAGACAGTTCATTCAATCCATAATCTTTTTTACTTTCATCCCTTATTAAGGACAATAATTCGATGATCCACTGATTATTACTTACTGATAATTCCATTTCTTCTATTTCTTCATTTTTGCAGTACAACATGAACGACTGGGGCTTTGGAGGTGACTCCATGTGCAGCAACTACGACGTAAATATTCATTTTTTCCTTTCAACAATCACATCTAAATTTAGTTTTTATATTGTATTAACGCCATTGTTATAAAAATATATTAATGCCTCGATTAAACACTTTCGGAATTTGTGCTATAGATATTTTCAAAGGTAAAATTTAATTCTTTGTGATTGATTTCTTTTTTAGAACTACATGTATTGGAGATACATGAACACTTTCAATAGGATTATGCCCTTCATGGAAAGGTCACTGTGCATGCGCAATAGTGGAAACATGTACTTCATGGGAGACATGGTAAGTTTCTATGCTCTATAATATAGATAATGTGAAGTTAATGATTTTAAAAATTAGATTCTTTTTTTTTTCGTTTATATTTAATAAAAGTTTTTATTTCCACGATTGGTGTGCGTAGAAACGATGGAAAACTATTTTTATGCGAAAAATTGTGTTTAAAAGAACAATGCAATATTAGTTTAAAATATGTTTGCAATAAAGTATAAAAACAAAACAATAATATTTTTTTCATTGGAGTATTTTACACCATCGCAAAATTTAGGGTTTTTTTTTAAAATATAAAACCTATTTGTGGGTTGTTTTAAATGAAAATCTTTACTTTAATCATTAAGGGTTTTCGAACTATTGTCTTCATCTTTATTGTTATCTCCACAACGTTTCGGCCGATATGTCCTCCGGCCTTCTTCAGGTGTTTGTCGAACTTGGGAACCTACATTGAACTTCGAACTACGTCCTTTCTTGAATCCATGGGGGTCGCCTGTTCTGATTCTGTTAGCTATAACCGGGTACAAGTGTTAAGTATTCCTGTATTGTTACTCGCCTACTGTCAGGATTGAACCTGCAACCTCCAGATGATTGTCTCCGTAGAAGCTTAGGGAACCATTGCCTATAACCATTATGCTATTTCTCCTGCTGACACCTGAAGAAGGTCAGAGGACATATCGGTCAAAACATTGTGGAAATAACAATAAAGATGAAGATAATAGTCTGAAAACCCTTAATGATAAAATCATTAAGCTTCATCTCAGAAATTTAGACCACGAAAGTCTTCATATTTGAAAGTCATGATATTCAGTCTTGTTTCTGTCAAACCACTTAAAAATAGGGCATATTCTATTTAATCGTCTTTAGAATTGAAGATCACTTTTTGGGTGCATCGTTTTAAATAGGCTTCCCTGTAAACACCATATGAAAATTTTTTTTTCTATTTAAAAAGAAATCATTCATCATTTTGCAGGCAACGTCCTGTGAGCTGTTGCTTTTTCCGAAAAATCCTTAATCGTCACTCGTATTGAAGCATATTTCTTTGAATTTTTCAGATGACCTGGTGTGATATGATGTTCTATTGTTGTATGGAAAATATGTATATGCAGAACCAGTCTATGTTCAGCAACTACCCCAGAATGATGGCTCTGTACAACCGTATGGCTTCCCACCCCAAGATCGCTTCTTACCTGAGCAGCAGATGCAACACCTGCTGGTAAAATTCTCACGAAGCCCAAAATAAAAAAATGACGTAAATCTTTTTTTTAAATTCTTGTTACATCAAAAAATATAACCCGGCGTCTGCCACTTATTCTAATGATGTAAAAAGATTTAAAATATTAAATAAATAAATCTTTATTTCCAATGTATATTCGTTATTCTTTTTTAATATCAGACAGAACGAATTAGTGATGAAAAGTTCTCGGTCTGACAAGGATAGAATGAATTAAAACTTTAATTATTACATTGTATTCTGCTTATATTCCTGGACTTAAATTTGTTACATTGTTTCAGTCATAGTTGAGGCGAAGAGCGAGTTCAGCCTTGTGAAATACCCACTTAGATCTGATTAATTTACCTCCCTTTCCCGATACAAGAGGAAAGGAATGCTGAAGCACTGCCAGGAGCGGTACACTGGCACGGGCGAGGGGGCCAAGGGCAAAACAACAGAACAGTCAATTTAACATATGGAATCCAGGTGTCCGTAAATAGCAGCAATATCTTTCTATCTCTCTCTCTATATATATTTTAAAATGAGTAGGTCTACGTAAAAAATCATATCAGATATCAAAGACCAATAAGGTGTAAAGCAGACTTAGGTAAACACACTCTAAGTAAAAAAACCTATAACCAATTGAAAACCATTCAAACTGCAAAGACGAGTGAGTACAAGTTTCATTAAGTGCCCACTTAACAAAGCCTTGAACCAAATATTTTCTCTGATGAAAGCAACAAGCTAGAAGCATACACCTATGTAAGAACAAAATAAACGAATAAACTCTAAAAAATACAAATCTATTCTTGGACCAACTTATTTTTCAATAATCCTTTCTCTCTTTGGACCAACAACAAAATATTTATATATATATATATATATATATATATATATATATATATATATATATATATATATTCTTTGATGGTCTAAGTGGGGGTGTAAATAAAAGAAAAAATCTATTGAGTGATTTAAACCTACATAAACAAAGCTTAACTTCATGTACACACACGCACACACACACACACACACACACACACACACATAAAGAATCATATTTTACACACAAACTCACAACACTGACATTAATACAGATACAGACTGCTTCACATTTAACTCCCTGCTGTCATGGCAACGTCTTTCTTTTTTATTTTCTCTGAGCACCCTTGGGACAAACTTCGCCAAAATCTCCCGCATCTTCAGTTCCTCGCGAATAATTGTGTATACAATTCCCACACTGACATCAACCTGTGCACTTATTGTCTCTATAGAAACACGACGGTCCTTATCCATGAAATTCTTTATTCGGCCAATCAACTCTGGTGTTCTGACTTCCTTACTCCTGCCACACCTCTCATCATCCCTCACGGACTCCTTGCCTTCCTTGAATCTCTTATGCCAATCAAAAACTGATGCTCGATTCATGCAAGATCCTCCAAAAGCAGTGTGAAGCATTCCATACGTTTCTGTGGCATTTTTTCCAAGTCTAAAACACAATTTTATTGCATATCGTTCTTCTACAGTGTCCTCACGTCCAGATTGCATTTTTGAAATTCACCAGCTGTGTGTATCCAGCTTTAGTAGGGTGTATTTCAATTGTTGCTGTAGCTGTTGATTTGAACCTGAAATCATAAAAATTAGACAGTCGTATCATAAGATGTATAGCAATAACATAGTGAATTTTCAAGAGCCTACGACAATTTTAAATGCCTGACCAAAAATGTCTGACACCTCGTATGTTTGGTTATGTGATGTGATAAACAGTACAAAACTTATTCGAAAATATTTAAACGAGAAAATTATTGAATTCATTTTGTTACCGACCTCAGTTACGGTCTCTCTTTGGTAGATTTTGTAATCATCAGAATCAAGATGGGCTGACATGACGGATTACCTTTTATTCTTTCTCGTCACATGTTCCTATCGGGCATCTCTCTAGGTAGGTTCTCAACATGAGATTAGTGTCTGCATACCGCTAATAAATGTAAGGAAGCCATGGAGGTACCAGTGGTGTAATGGTTATTGTAGCAGGAAACGGACACGGCGACACGAGTTCAAATCCAGGACGAGACTGATTGCATTTCACATAGCACTAATACCCTTGGGAAAGGTATGAATCCAATTATTCTCCCTCCAGCTATGGGTAAAATAGTAGAGCAGACTAGGTTCTTCAGCCTTGGTGAGGCAACTAGTCTAGGAGAAGGAAAAACTCTGAATTCAAACTTGTTAAACTCCGCTTAAAAATTGACCTTGTGTCATATTCTGCCCGAGCAGAGGGGTTAGTAAATATGATAAATGTAAGGGAACGGTAAAGCTGAAAATAAAAATTATAACAATCCAATTATTTCACATTTTTAAAGTGTTTTTTCTCTACCGTTAGCTGATGGTTTTCCGCTGAAGTATAAGTGTAATATAATGGCCGAGGGATTTCGTTTTATGCCTTTGGGTTTAGATAGGCTGAGAACCTTTTGGCTCAGCACATGGGTTAGTTAGGTGCAAACTTGAGCGCAGTTGTTAACGCGCTCGTGGGGAGGATGTGTCGTTCACAGATGTCAAAATAAAAATCCCAAAGAGAGGATGTGACCAGGGATATGAATGACGTCATGCACCGGAAGGATTTTTAAAAAGTCAGTTAGTTGAGAACTAGACTCCGAATGGGAAGGGTTGACTTTCGGGCTCGCTTAGTCCAGACGAATCTGTGCGCTACGGGCGCCGTATGTAATGGGGGGGGGGGCAGATGGAAAAGTCATCATAGAAAGATTGTGCATCCCTCTTCCTTATGTCGAAACCTTTAACTCAAAGGTAATAAAAGGTTTCGTACCTGAACTAAGAAGTCGTTACGTGTTTTTCGTGTTTCCTATGTTCTATGTATATATGTTATGAACATTCTGTGTACGTTTCCCATATTCATGTATGGGTATGTTATATACGAAACAGCAGATCTCTTCTAGTCTCCAGGACTCTTCTCAGTATTTTGGTTGATAAAAAATGTTGTAGTTTGTATGTTCTCCATATGTCCTCTTACTTCCAAGTCTTCCAGTCACTTTACCAAACTTAGGGTATTGTTCAAAGCGCATCAATTACGATCGGTATCATTGTCACCTTGATGTTCAATATTTTTCTTAGTTATCTAGCAAGGACTTGGTAATTATCTCTGTTTTCACTTTCTTTTAATTTTAATTTATGTGGTCAGCTTGGATGTTAAAGTCCCCAAATTAATCAGGTTCCTTTTTTTCTGTTAACTATTACAAAGCATTGTGAGTTTTTCATGTTAGCAACATCTGTCGGTCTTTCAGTAGTGTGTAGTGCTGGTGGCTGCTTTGATTAGTTTTTCTTCGCGTTTTTTAGTGAATTTCTCTAGTCTTAAAATCGATACATGTTCACAATCCTCAATGCTATTAACTTCCCCTCCTCCTCGGTTACTTGACATATATCATTTTCATTTTACTGCTCTGAGTAATAGCAAGTCTCCTCAAGTATCCAGGACTCTTCTCAGTATTCTGTCTGATCTTTATAATGCTGTCGTTTGGATGGGTTTCACTCATCTTATTATTTCTAAATTCCCCAGTCCCTTTATCAATCCTTTGGTGACTATACCGAACGCACATATTACAACTGGTATCACCGTCACTTTTACGTTCCATAGTTTTTTTTTTAATTTCCAAGTAAGGTCAAAGGATTTATCCTTCTTTTCACTATCTTTCAATTTTAATTTGGCAAGTTCCCTTTTTTTGTTGATTATTTTAATGTCTGGTCGTCTGGCCGAGATTAGATGATCTGTTTGCATCACAAAATACAATTATCATTATTATTTTACACCTTGTATGTTTTTCATGCTAGCAACATCTGTCGGTCTTTCAGTAGTGTGTAGTGCTGGTGGCTGCTTTGATTAGTTTTTCTTCGCGTTTTTTAGTGAATTTCTCGAGTCTTAAAATCTATACATGTTTTCAATCCTCAATGCTATTAACTTCTCCTCTTCTTCGGTTTCTTGACACATATCATTATCATTTTACTGTGTTATATATTGACCCTCGACCAAGCAGTCAATCAAGAGATGCACCTGTGTAAATAAGCGGAGGAACAGCGGAAACAAGTGGTCGTGAGAAAATTATTCAACCAGGTGCTACAGATGGCTTGGGTCAGTTCCAATTGGAGTTGGAGTCAGTTGGGGACAAGATGCCGAATTGAGAGCCAGCGGCAGACAGAGGGCTTTGGGTTCTCAGTGACCCACGGTTGAGCAACCCCAGCCAATACGAGGAAGAAGTGCTGCTATGGTCAGAAGGACTTTGGGTCAATATGTAGCAGTCTGTCCCCGTCTCCAACTCACCCCTCCAACTCACCTCTCACACACAACCAACATTAACCCTTTCGAGAATAAAGTATGAGAGATATATTTTTATAAAGAAGTGTGTTCGTTCGTTCATTAAAGTTGTCATTATTGTTGACTATATTTCTGCTTATATTTGTATATGTATTAAGGCTATACAACAACTGCTTTGAGAGTTTTTCACACCAGCCTTTGCTGATGATTTTTTTAAAATTGGAGTCTGGTGGTAGCAAGTCTCCTCAAGTCTCCAGGACTCTTCTCAGTATTCTGGGTGATCTTTATAATGCTGTCGTTTGGATTGGTTTCACTCATCTTCTTATTTCCAAATTCTCCAGTCCCTTTATCAATCCTTTGGTCGCTACACCGAACGCACCTATTACAACTGGTATCACTGTCACTTTCACGTTCCATAGTTTTTTTTTTTAATTTCCAAGTAAGGTCAAAGGATTTATCCTTCTTTTCATTCTCTTTCAATTTTACTCTGGGATTTGCTGGAAGAGCAAAGATGATAATTTGGCAGGTTCTCTTTTTTTTTGTTGATTATTATAAGGTCTGGTCGTCTGGCTGAGATTAGGTGATCCGGTTGTAACTCAAAATCCCAGACGACTTTGTATGTCTCTTTCTCCAGGGCAGATGTTGGTTTTTGCATATACATATACCGTTTGTTCGTGTTATTATAATTATAATAATTAGTTATCATAATTACTATTCTTAATAGTAGGAATAAAAATAATTGTAACTAATTATATTTAAGCGAAAATATATGATGAGCCATATAATGTACATTATGTGTTGACAAAGACGAAACAATTAATCCCATAAGCCAATATAACTATAAGACTGGTGCAAAATAGTATAAAATTTGCGAAAAAGGAGTATAAGACAAATGTAAAAAGGGTATAAGACTAGCGCAAATAGAGTATATGACAAGTGCGACAGGAGTATAAGACGAGCAAAAAAGGAGTATAAGACTAGAGAAAAAGGAGTATAAGACTAGTGCCAAAGGAGTATAAGACAAGCGAAAAGGAGTATAAGACTAGTGCAACAGGAGTATAAGACAAGCAAAAAAGGAGTATAAGACTAGAGAAAAAGGCGTATAAGACTAGTGAAAAAGGAGTACAAGACTAGTGCCAAAGGAGTATGAGACAAGCGAAAAGGAGTATAAGACTAGTTCAACAGGTGTATAAGACAAGCAAAAAAGGAGTTTAAAACTAGCTAAAAAGGAGTACATGACTAATGCAAAAGGAGTACAATACTAGTACAAAAGGAGCTTAAGACGAGTGAAAAGGGAGTATAAGACAAGCGTAAAAGGAGTATAAGACTGGTGCAAAAGGAGTATAAGACGAGCGAAAAGGGAGTATAAGACTAGTGCAAAATGTGTATAAGACTAGCACAAAAGGAGTACAAGACTAGTGCAAACGGAGTATAAGACGAGCGAATAAGGAGTATAAGGCTAGTACAAAAGGAGTTTAACACGAATTTAAAAGAAATATAAGACTAGTGCTAAAGGAATAGGAGATGAGTGAAAAAGGAGTATAAGACTAGTTAAAAAGGCGTATAAGACTACAGCAAAAGGAGTATAAGACAAGCGAAAAAGGAGTATAAGACTAGACACAACAAGCCATCCAACCAAAATGCAGGATATTGAATCCATCCAAGAGAATAAGACGCGCATAAATGTCCGGGATTTTTGAGATCCAGAAGACAAGAATTAGTGACAATGAACAAAAAGATAAATGAAGCGTACTTTCCATGTTGTGGATTTTGCCCGCCCTGTGGACTACGGGGAAAAAAGCTAAGAAAACGAAAAGAGAGACAAGTACATGGATCTTGCCAGAGGGCTAAGAAAGCTGTAGACCACGAGGATAACGATGATACTAATAGTAATTGGTGCTCTTGGAATGGCTCCCAATGGTTAGGAAATGAGGTTAGAAGAGTTTTAAATCGGAGGACGAATCGAGACCATCCAAACAACAACATTGCTGTGATCGGTCTGAATACTGGGAAGAGTCCTAGAGACCTGAGGAAACTTGCTGTCTCTCACGCTTCTGTGAATCATCACCAGCTAGCCCTGGTGATAAAAACTTGCATACTAATTGACAAAAAAAAAGAGAACTTGCAGAATTGTGGATTTTGCTATCCCGGCTGACTACAGAATAAAATTGAAAGAAAGCAAAAAAAAGGATAAGTCCCTGGACCTTGCTAGAGAATTAAAAAAAACTCTTGAATATGAGAGTGACAGTGCTACCTCTTGTAAATGGCGCTCTTGTACAGTTATTGAAGGGTTATTAAAAGGACCGGAGGACTTGGAAATAAGAGGACGAGTTGAGACTATCAAAACTACTATATTATTGAGAACGGCCAGAATACTGAGAAAAGTCCGGGAGAATTTAAGAGAATTGTCACTCAATTCAGTTTAGTGTAAGTAAAGTTTCAATGTCAAAACAGTTCAATTTCAAATAATTCAGTTTAGCATAAGCACGCAGTTTAAATGTAAGTACAGTTTAATTAAAAAACATTTCTATTTCGAGCTATTCAGTTTAATCAAGCAGTTCTAATTCAGCTAATTCAGTTTAGTATAAGTACATATTTTGTTTACACATAGTTCATTGTTAAAACAGTTCTAAGTTAAACAATCCAGTTTAAAGTAAATACAGTTTCAATGTCAAAAAACAGTTCTATTTGAAATAATTCAGTTTAGCATGAGCACGCAGTTTAAATGTTAGTACGGTTTGTCAAAAACATTTCTATTTCAAGCTTTTCAGTTTAATCTAACAATTCAGTTTAGCATAAGTATGCCGTTAGTTCTATTTAACCCAGAGATAGGGCCGTATCAGGTGCTACCACGCCGAGCCAGAGTGGACCTGGGAGCAATGGCAATGAAGGGGTGGTCCGTATTCAAGAAAGCCCCAGCATTACTGGGACCTCACCATCAGAATGTTTAGTGAAAGACCATCAGATAATGCGGATGTGAACAACTCTCAAGGAGTGAAATAATAATAATAAATATTATGCATGAAACAATGCTATAAGAACCAATTATATCAAAGTAAGAATAGATAAGACGCAACAAAACATGTGGTGATAGATACGAAGCCATCATTCCCATAATAAGCGAATGCAGCAAATTAGCACAGAATGAGTATAAGACTAGATATGACGGCATAGGCAAGGTGATCCACCTGGAATTGTGCAAGAAATTTGAATTTGACCAAATCAACAAATGGTAAATGCACTACGCAGAATCTGTATAGGCGAATGAGACGCAAAAACTTCTCTGGGATTTTGAAATAAAAACGGATCACCTAACGTCGGCCAGACAACCACACCTTATAAAAAAACAACAAAAAAAAAACAAACAAATCAACAAAAAAACTTGCAAAATTGTGTACTTTGCTGTCCCTGCCGACTACTGAGTAAAATTGAAAGAGGGTGAAAAGAGGGATGATTACCTTGACCTTAACCAGGGAATTGAAGAAACAGCGGAACAAAAAAGTTACGTTTATACCAATTGCAATTTGGGCTGTTGGTATAGACACCAAATGATAAATAAAGGGACTGGAGAACTTGGAAATAAGAGGACGAATGGAAACTATCTAAACTACTGCATTATTGAAATCTGCCAGAATAATAAGTGTCCTGGAGATTTGAGGAGATATACGGTCACTCAAACTCCTGTGAAAGACCATCAGCTAACGCTGATGTGAAACATATTAAGGCTCTTAAAAAGAAACCATCCCAAGCAACTATAGACCAATAACGTGTCTACCTATAAATGGCAAATCCTAAGAGCACAGATTAGAGAAGATATATATTTCCGAAAACAGAAATGATGCAACAGGGGAACAAGAGAAAAAGTTTTTTTCCCTTTTACATTAATTAGCACATCTACAAGAAGAGCGAAGCATGGTATAAATTGACTACAAGAAGGCCTACGATATGTTCCCGAAACCTTGTATAGTAAACTTTCTGAAAATGTACGAGATATTTGACATATTTATAAAATTCATTACAGAAACCCTGGAAAAACGAAAAGTAGAATTGATAGCGGGATGAAAAACTTCAGCAGAGGGGAAAAATCTAGAGGTATTGTTATGGTACCTACCTTACGGACTATAATGGACTCTTCCTATTACAATGAATACCGGAAGAATATACATCTCAGTATTAAGATCTCTCTAGCCTAACACTTTGGCAGTCAGACTGACAGTCAATACTCTTTTACCAATACTGTATTTATACTTTCGTTTAATATACTTGTTTCGCGTAATCCCGGGTTCGTGCCTATCTTCTGGACCTTTTACTGGTCCACAACAACTGGCGACGAGGATGAGATCGATAATACTCCCCAGAAAGAAGTTATGGATACCATATACAACACTTACGACATTCAGATACCCCAAGCAGCCTTAGAACGCCGACAATCTAAAAGGAAACGGAAGTCCCCGGATCATCATCATCATGTCGTGTGGCTAGCACGGATATCCCAGACCCTCTTTCTCCATGTCTCCCTATCATTCATCGCCTCCGACAGGTCTTCAGGGTTACATCCCGTATCATCACATAGCTTCTGTATGAATGTTCGAGCTGGTCATCCTGCTTTTGATTGGCCATATGCAGGGGTCCACAGGAGTACATCATTTACGAGCTCGTCCTTGCTTCTCCAGCAGTGTCCGGCATGTCTGGTTCGTCTAACTTGTATAGTTTTCGTGATAGGTGGTAGGTGACCGTATAGTTGGCGCCTTGTCGGGTGTTGCTGCCAGGACTTGTTCAATATTGCTCGCAACATTCTTGTATAATTGCCGTCTAGCTTCTTCTCCAACCGTTTAGTCAGCGTCCAAGTAGTGCATCCATATAGCAGTATCGACACGACTGCAGCCTGGAAGAAACTGCGTTTCATTTTTATTAATCCGTAAAGGGGACGATATAGAGACTCCTGCGGGAGTAAGGTTTTGGGAGAGGGTGTTATGGTCCCTACCTTACGGACTATAATGAACTCTTTCTATTACTATGAATACCAGGAGGATATTCATCTCGGTGTTAAGTTAACTCCAGCCTAACACTTTGGCAGTCAGACTGACGTTCAACACTCTATGCCTATGCTGTATTTATACTTTGGTTCAATATACTTGTTTCACGTAATCCCGAGTTAGTGCATTTCTTCCAGACCTTTTACTGGTCCATAACAACTGGCGACGAGGATGAGATCGATAGTACCCCTACCTTACGGACTATAATGAACTCTTTCTATTACTATGAATACCAGGAGGATATTCATCTCGGTGTTAAGTTAACTCCAGCCTAACACTTGGCAGTCAGACTGACCTTCAATACTCTTTTACCTATGCTGTATTTATTCTTTCGTCCAATATACTTGTTTCACGTAATCCGGAGTTCGTGTCTTTCTTCCGGACCTTTTACTGGTCCACAACAGCTATATTCTCACCGTTTCTATCTGTAATTGCAATGATACCACTGGATAACATTATCTTCATCATCATGTCGCGCTGTCAGCATGGATCTCTTTGACCCTCTCACGCCACCCGTTTCTATTGTCCGTCGCTCCCGAGAGGTCTTCCAGGCTATATCCTGTATCAGCACAGAGCTGTTGTATATAGGTTCTAGCTGGTCGTCCTGTCTTTGCTCTTCCATGTGAAGGAGTTCACAGAGGTATATCGCTTATGAGTTCGTGCTTACTCCTCCAGCAGTGTCCCGCATGTCTGGTTCGTCTAATTTTGATAGTTTTCTTGATGGGTGGTAGGTGGCCATGCAGCTGCTGTTTTTTTTTAGAGTGTTGCCTCCAGGACTTGTTCAATATTGCTCACAGTATTCTTGTGTAATTGCCGTCCAGCCTTTTCTCCATATTCTTCGTCAGCGTCCACGTGGTGCATCCATATAGCAGTATTGACTCAATTGCTGCGTGGAAAAAAACTGCATCTTATTTTTTCGGTCAGTTCTGACTTTCATATGACCAATAGCCTAACATTAGCTGTCCATGGTTTTGCTAGTCACGTGTTGATGTCATTCTCGGTTGATGAGACACTGCTTCCTAGGTATGTGAACTTGCCCACTGGTTTGATTAATTGACTGATGGTCGATTGATTTATTGATTCCTATATTTTGAGAATAGTATTTGAAAAATAACTCTTCTTTAATTAGGTGTAATTGTTTAGGAGAATGCGTTGATTATATGTTTATTTTGAAATGATAATATTGATTACGTCTGGCACAAAGTCATATTCATAGAGCACCTGTTATTGTGTTTGATTTGGTCTCAGACTTATAGGTGCTTGGCCAGGGTTTAAGAGGATAATATTTACTCATCAGCTCAGGTACATAGAATAACATGAATTGACAGGTGTTATGTTTATTTCTTAGGGAAAAAAGAAATAAATAAAAAAAATCGAGAAAACGTGAAAAGAAAAAAGATAAATGGAAACCAAGAAAAAAAACGAAAAGGTAAAAGAAAAACTTGATAAACAAAAAGAAAACAAACAAGAAAGGAAAAAAAAAAGATTACATACTAAAAAGAAAAATAGGACAAGCAGTCGAGATACATTCTGGTTTCGTTAAGTTTATTTGCTTAACGGCATATCAATTCCTTATGAGTAATCTAATTCCGAAATTGGAATCATTTCTAAATATTTGTAATTATATAAATATTCATAGTTTTAACGTTCCACTGAAAAGATTTTTTTAATAATTGTATTGTTTGTCAATAATAATTATAATTTATTTAAACACATTTGTAAGGTTTCAAGAATTCTATGATTTTAATTTTTACTTAATTACTTGGAACACCCTTTAGTGTAGAGAAAAGTCCTGTCTGGTGGGAGGCAGCGACAAATAACACCCTTTAGTGTAGAGATGTCGCCTCTTTGACACATGTATTCTGTTTTGTCTGCGTTGACATGGGGACCTATGACACCAGCTGTTCGTTCCAGACTATGTTGCAGTGATTCGGCTTGAATGGGTGTATTTGCCAGAAGCGCAATCTCATCGACGTAGTCCGCGTCTTTAACAGTTTGTTCGCGGTATCTTCTGCTTCTTTCCTTTCCCAGCTGAAAAAAAAAAGATAAGATTGATAAATTAATTAACTTTACCTGAGAATTAAAAACTAACGGAACATGAAGCTGACGGTGATACCAATTGTAATTCGAGCACTTGTAACGGTCTCCAAAGGCTTGGAAAGGTTACTTGAAGAGTTGGAAATGGGAAGACGGATCGATACAATCTAAATTACAATATTTTTGAAATCAGTCAGAATACTGAAAAGAGGTTTTGCTATTTCATTGGTTTTGTTTGTTGGGTTTTATGGCATATCAACCTTTCTAGGGTATTTAACGCCAAATCCATTTTTATGTAAATAATCAGTTCTATTTCTAACAATTCACTTTAGCATAAATACAGTTTATATAACAATTCAGTTTAGTGTTAGTACAGTTTCAATGTCAAAACAGTTCAATTTCAAATAATTCAGTTCAGCATAAGCACGCAGTTTATATGTAATTACAGTTTAATTGTGAAAAACATTTCTATTTAAAGCTATTCCGTTTAGTCCAGCAGTTCTAATTCAGCTAATTCAGTTTTGTATAAGTACAGATTTTGTTTACACACAGTTAAATGTCAAAACAGTTCTACGTTAAACAATTTAGTTCAATGTAAATACAGTTTCAATGTCAAAAAACAGTTCTATTTGAAATAATTCAGTTTAGCATGAGCACGCAGTTTTAATGTAAGTACGGTTTAATTGTCAAAAACATTTCTATTTCAATCTATTCAGTTTACTCAAACAATTCAGTTTAGCATAAGTATGCCGTTAGTTCTATTTAACCCATAGATAGGGCCTTATCAGGTGCTACCACGCCGAAGCAGAGTGGACCTGGGAGCAATGGCAATGAAGAGGTGCTCTGTATTCCCCAAAGCCCCAGTATTACTGGGACCTCGGCATCAGACTGTTTAGTGTCAAATCTAGGATACTCGTTGCAGAGGGGTCTTACCCCTCTGCAGAGGTGCAGTTGGTGTATTCTACAGCCCAAGCCAACTGGGCAATTGGCTATTTGAGGTGACTTATTGTAACACAGACTCCAGTAAAAGTTGATTAGCAATCGTAAGTGTTAAAAATTCGCAAGAAATAAAATAATTAAAAATTAATTAATAATTAATAGTTAAAAGATTTTAAAAAATAATTATAATTTGCTAGAAAACTAAAAAAAAAAAAATGAATAAATAAACATGAAAAATGCGGGTGACATTTATATCAATTGTAGTCAGTACACTTGGAACTGTCCTTCAAAATTTGGAAATGTGATTAAAACCAGAAGTTGAAGGAAGCAATGAAACTATTCAGACGACAGCATCTATGATATCAGCTAGCACACAGAAAAAAAAGTACAGAAAACTAGAGAAGACTTGCTGTCACTGCACTGGTGTCAAAAACTCAAAAGGGCTAACAAGGCTAGACATGACTGGGTGGGCAAGGTGATCCACTGGGAAATGTGCAAGAAATTTAAATTTGACCATGCCAACAAATGGTATATGCACAACCCATCACCTGTTCTAGAAAATAACACACACAAACTCTTATGGGACTTTGATATTCAAACGGATCACTTAATCTCGGCCAGAATCAACAAAAAAAAAAAAAAAAAAAAAAAGAAAATCTGCAAAATTGTCGACTTTGCTGTCCTGGCTGACCACAGAGTAAAACTGAAGGAATGTGAAAAGAGAGATAAGTTCCTCGACCTTGCTTGAGAATTGAAAAAAACTATGGAATATGAAGGTGACAAATAAACCAATTGTGATTGGTGTTTTTGGCACGGTAACTAAAGGATTATTAAAGAACCTGGAAGATTTGGAAGTTAGCGGCCGAGTGGAGACCATCCAAACAACAGCATTCTTGAAGACGGCCAGAATACAGAGAAGAGTCCTGGAGACTTGCTGTCTCTGAAGCCCCAGTGAGGCTGATGTGAAAAACCCTAATGAGTAATAAAAATAATAATTGACCAGAGAACAAAAAATCTAATGACGTTCATTAAATTTAGTGAGAAAGAGAGAAATATGAAAGGAGGGGGGTTATTTAGAGAAAAAAGAAAGAGAAAAGAGGAATATCCATGAACCATTGTTCCCTTTCATTTCCTCTTTCTTCTTTCTTTTTTACTAATGCAGACCACTAATGATAATAATGATAATAATAGTAATAATAATTACATTACGAAACTAATCATAATAACGCAGTGATCCCCAGCGAATTGAGAAAGACATTAAAATCTGATCACGTGGATGTATGTGTGGAGCTGAATCTTTTCGAGAAAATGAGATCTATGAACGGATCACCTAATCTCAGCCAGACGACCAGACCTAGGGAGAGTCAACAAAAAAGAGAACCTACCGAATAGTGGACTTTGCTGTCCCGGCAGACTAGAGAATAAAACTGAAAGAAAGTAAAAAGGGATATAAGAACCTAGACCTTGCTTGAGAACTAAAAAAACATATAAAATGTGAAGGCGATGGTGATAGCAATTGGTATTCATGGGAATTGAAAAAGATATTAAAAATTTTACCACGTCCATATATTCACGGAGCGGAACCTGTTCAAGAAAATGATAAATATGAATGTCATTAGGATTTGAAATAAAAACGGATGACTGAATCTCGGTCAGAAAATCAAACTGGATTTTAATCAACAAGGAAATGAAATAACTTGACATCAAGTTATTTTAGTGGTGTAATGGTTATCGTCGTTGGAAATGGACGCGGTGACACGAGTTCAAATCCTTGACGAGGCTGATTGCATTTCACATAGCACTAATACTCTTGGGAAAGGTATGAATCCAATCATTCTCGCTCCAGCTATGGGTAAATAGTAGGACAGACTGTGTTCTTCAACCTTTGTGAGGTAACTAGTCTAGGAGAAGGAAAATTCTGAATTCAAACCTGTTAAACTCCGCTTAAAAATTGACCTTGTGTCATATCCTGCTCGAGCGGAGGGGTTGGGTAAATAGGATCAAGTGGATTTTTCTGTTCTAACAAACTTCTGAGGGGAAAATGAAAGAAAACGAAAAGATTTATAAATACTTGGATCTGACTAGAAAAAAAGATTGGAAACATGAATAAGTAAAAGTAAAGTTGACTCCCTTAGTCGAGGGCGACCAGAAGGCTCCCTTTTCAATAGCTACTACACCGAGGTGTAAGCGAGGGCGCTACTCCTTTCTCAGGATTGCTCCACTTTAACCTTGATACGTACCTTATATTACTGAGTGTTAAGCAAGGAGGTATCAAGTACCATCTTTAAAGTCTTTGGTATGACGTGACCTGGGATTGAACCCAAATCTCCCGGTCCATTAGCGAACACACTACCCAATGAGCCTGTTTATGAATGAGTCGATAAGATCAATTGTAGTTGGTTTGCTTATAACGGTACTTATGGGACTGAAAAAAAAAAGACTGAATGAATAAGGAATCGGTGACAGAATCGGGACCATCCAAAGCACAGATTGATTGAGATCCGTTTGAATACAGAGAAGAATTCTGGGAAATTGAGTACACTTACTATCACCCAAACTTCAGCGAAAGACTATTAAGCTAATATTGGAGTAAAAATATTCAAGGATTGCTTGTCGTTTTGCGGATTTTGCCGTCATTTTGAG
>OY757942.1:10358157-10558157 GCA_963585895.1 Sepioteuthis lessoniana
TAAAACGTTTCGGGTTTAATGAACCTTCATCAAGACTTTAGAGGGTGAAACAAGTGAAACAAATCTTGATTTTTTTTCTCCTACTATTGTATTTAGTTAAAAGCATTAATCAGTGCTCTATCAACAATTGTTTCGCCTTTTTTAAGTCCTGATGAAAGATCACTAAAACCGAAACGTCTTCATGTTTTAGCGCTGAATTCATTATAAATTCATAATTTTTTGATTTCTTGGTTTTCTACCTTTTCCATTTACATATATATATATATATATATATATATATATATCCGCAGAAACATTTACTGACGCGGATTACGCCGAAGAGATTGCGCTTCTGGTAAATACACTCGCTCGAGCCGAATCCCAGCTACATAGCCTGGAACGAAAGGATGGTGGCGTAGGCGTTCATGTCAATTTAATCAGAGGGGACACTTCAAAATAAAGGTTGGGCCTTTGAAACTAGTAGACAATTTCACGTACCTATGAAGCAGTGTCTAATCAACGGAGACAGGCATCAACACGAGACTAGCCAAGGCATAGACAGTTATCGATAGGCTGTCGATCAGGTCTGACCGATAAAATAAAACGTAGTTTTTTCCAAGCAGTGATTTTATTATATCCCTTCTTTTGGTTGCGTACAGTCTGCAAGAATAAAGCCATAAACAATTATTTATATCTTTTCGTGGCTACATCCAAGATGATAAATGCTCAAAAAGTGTTATACTATTTATGGAGGTGCCCGTGGTGTAATGGTTATCGTCGTAGGAAATGGACACGGCGATACAAGTTCAAATCCTGGACGAGGCTGATTGCATTTCACATAGCACTAATACCCTTGGGAAAGGTATGAATCAAATTATTCTCCCTCCGTCTATGGGTAAATAGTAGGACAGACTGTGTTCTTCAACCTTGGTGAGACAACCAGTCTAGGCTAAGGGAAACTCTGAATTCAAACCTGTTAAGCTCCGCTTAAAAATTGACCTTGTGTCATATCCTTCCCTACTATTTTTCCTACTGTTTTCCAGTTTGTATACTAAAGTTTTTTTTTCTTTCTTTGGAACTGGGCAAGTGTTCTTAGGCAGGAAACTTTTTGGTTAGATTTCAATGAAACTTTATGTAATTATGGAAGCCACTTCTAGAATGGTTTTTCTTTTGTTTGGTTTCTTTGTTTAAGGTATTTTATACCAAACACGTCATTGTAGATGAATGTAGTGATACATATAAATATGCTCTTACAACTCGTTTAAAAAAATGTTAGAAAATATTCGCTTGCAAATCACTCACACAAACATATATATATATTAGGATATTGTTGGCCAGTCGGAAGGAGTTGTAGAATATACTGACTATATCTCTGAAGAAGGGGTAAATCCCCCACATAGAATGTCCTGGTTATGGCACTAAACAATCTGATTGTGAGTTTCCAGTAATACTGGAGTTTTGGGAAATGAAGAGCACTTTTTTGTGACATCGCTCCCAGGTCCACTCTTCCACAGAGTGTTAGTTTCTGATTGGGTCCTATCTATGAGTCATATAAAACTAAACTGTGTTCTTATTCTGAACTGAAATGCTTGAAATAGAACTGTTTTGACATTTAAACTGCGTACTTATGCTAAACTGAATTGTTTGAAGTAGAACTGTTTTTGTACGCTAAACTAAATTGCTTGAAATAGAACTGTTTTTGACATCGAATTTGTACTTACGATGAACTGAATTGTTTGAAAGGGAACTGTTTTTGTATGCTAACCTGAATTGTTTGAAATAGAACTGTTTTTGACATCGAAACTGTACTTACGATGAACTGAATTGTTTGAAATAAAAGTGTTTTGAAATTTTACTGTGTTTAAACCAAAAACTAAAAAGAGTTGTTTAAATTAGAACAGTTTTACAAAACTGAACAGCTTGAAATAGAAATGTGTTCTTATGCTAAACTGAATTGTTTGAAATTGTTTATATGTGTGAAAATGGATCTGGCATTAAATAACCTACAAAGGTTGATCTACTATAAAACCTACACCAACAAACAATTAACTTAAAAATTCAAAATCTCCTGAAGACACAAATTTCAAAGCACTGTTCGGTCACAAATATATAAAAAAATTAAAATCTAACATCATTTGCGGACCTTTTCATTTTAATATATATATATATATATATATATATATATATATATATATATGTAAACAATAATAACCGTTTGAGTCAACCGGGTTTCGATCCCAGCAACGGGAAGCTACACTGATGAGTTCTGATTGATCGAAGCAGATCTGTCTGTAGATGACTATATATATATATATATATATATATATATAATTAATCATAGAAACAACTATAAAATTGGCAGAAACGAAGTGTCAGATAAGTCCAATTTATTCGAAATTTTTAAAAGGAGATAATGTTGCCCACATACTTTTATGTGTGTGCATATATATACTAGCCCAGTCAACTGGGCTGTAGAATACACGACTGCGTCCTTGCTGAGAGATAAGTCCGTTCCCCCACCAACGTGTGTCCGGATATAACATTAAACCATCTGATGGCGATGCTCCAGCCATTGCTCCGAGGACCATTTTGATCCGGACTTGAAGCACCTAGAAGGGTCATATCTATGGATCAAATAGAAGAAAATGTGTGCCAACAAATGACTGATGTTAAACTGACTCTTAACGAGCAACACTTAAAACCATTAAACTTTATGCAAAAAAGAATACAGGCTCGTTTAAAAATATTATTAAAAAACGTGTTAAAGAAATCGTATATATTTAATGCACATGTATAAACATGATATGGCATTAAATAATCGATGATGGTTGATATGCCACAAAACCAAGGCAACTCATATATATATATATATATATACGATGACCATTAAATAAGTTTCCAGACTTTTTTCGTATGGGCACTTTTATTGATAATACACACATGAAACTGAAGTTCCCCTCGAAGAAATCTCCTCCGTTTACACTGCAATTGTAACGTTTCAACAACTTCTGGAAGGCCCCATGGAAGTTCTCGTGTGTGAGCGTGTCAATGACCCTCGTCATAGCCTCTTTCATCTTCTCAATTGTCTCATAACGACAGCCTTTGAGCTTAGGGAATAAGCAAAAGTCACAGGGAGCAAGGTCTAGACTATAGGGAGGCTGAGGAATTGTCTTGATGCCCATCTTGGTCAATTTGTCTGTGACAAGGATGGAATTGTGGAAATGCCACTGACACGATTTGAAGAGTGCCGGCCTCTTCCGACGGAATCTCTTCCTGAACTCCCTTAAAACCTCAACATAGTAACCCTAACCCTAACCCTTTTGCCAAACAACCCTGGTGTATTGACTTCCTTACTCCTCTCAAACCTCTCATCATCCCTCACAACTGCCCGCCTTCCTTGAATCTCTTATGCCAAAAACTGATGCTCGATTCATGTAAGATGCTCCAAAAGCAGTCTGAAGAATTCCATACGTTACTCTGGCATTCCAAGTTTAAAACAGAATTTTATTGCATATCGTTCTTCTAAAGTGTTCTCACGTCCAGATTGCGATTTTGAAATTCACCAGCTGTGACAATCAGGATTTAGTAGGGTGTATTCCAATTGCTGCTGTAGCTGTTCGTTTGAAGTTGAAATCATAAAAATTGGTCAGTCATCTCATTAGATGTATAGCAATAAGATACTGAATTTTTAAGAATCTACGACAATTTTAAATGCCTGTACAAAGAAAGTCTGGAACCTTATTGAAGGTCCCATATATATATATATATATATATATATATAGGGCCTTCAAAATGTTTCCAGACTTTTTGTACAGGCATTTGATATATATATATATATATATATATATATTGTTGTCCGGCCGATTAGTCTATAGGGTACAGTGTTGGCAAATGGCCTCCGTGATCAGGGTTCAGTCCCAGGTCAAGTTATACCAAAGACTCAAAAAATGCTACTAGAAACCTCCTGGCTTAACACTCAGCCTTATAAGCTATGTTCCAAGGGTTAAATAGAGCAATCCAGAGAAAAGAGTAGCACCCTCCCCTTCACCTCTGTGTTGTAGTTATTGAAAAAGGAGCCTTTGGGTTACCCTCGACAACTGTCACTAACTTATATATATATATATATATACAAATTGAAGAATAAATAGGAATCATTTAGTTATACGAAATACTCATCTACTAAAATTTCCTCTTACAGATTTCTAAATTTGAATATCTAAATCGCAATTATTTAAGTAAGCTTTTTCTATTCTCTTTTTTAGATTTTCCCTGTAATTACCTCCCCTGTTTGCAAATGGACGATGGTTTTATGATGCCTGGTACAATGGCCATTTGTAGGTATTTGGCCCGTGAATACGGTAAGTGGTACATACAACAGAAATCTTTGCATTTAATCAATTGACAAAATTGGGAATTAATTATGATTAATTACAATTAATAGAATATTAAATGTTGACTTGAAAAGACTTTAGCTGTTAGTGTAATATATTAACGTGACTTGCGGGTGTGAATACGGGGGATGTTGTTGACAGATAGATTGATAAGACCGGCGTGATCACCGAAATGTTATCATGTCCACAGGTGCTGTGTATCAGTGGATGTTGAGACAGCTGCATCCGGCCAGAGATAATATCAACAAGGTGATTGCTGAAATGTCACCATGCCCACAGGTGCTGTAAATACGGCGGATGTTATTGACAGATAGATTGATAAGACCGGTGTGATCACCGAAATGTTATCATGTCCACAGGTGCTGTGTATCAGTGGATGTTGAGACAGCTGCATCCCACCAGAGATAATATCAACAAGGTGATTGCTGAAATGTCACCATGCCCACAGGTGCTGTAAATACGGCGGATGTTATTGACAGATAGATTGATAAGACCGGCGTGATCACCGAAATGTTATCATGTCCACAGGTGCTGTAAATACGGCGGATGTTATTGACAGATAGATTGATAAGACCGGCGTGATCACCGAAATGTTATCATGTCCACAGGTGCTGTGTATCAGTGGATGTTGAGACAGCTGCATCCGACCAGAGATAATATCAACAAGGTGATTGCTGAAATGTCACCATGCCCACAGGTGCTGTAAATACGGCGGATGTTATTGACAGATAGATTGATAAGACCGGTGTGATCACCGAAATGTTATCATGTCCACAGGTGCTGTGTATCAGTGGATGTTGAGACAGCTGCATCCCACCAGGGATAATATCAACAAGGTGATTGCCGAAATGTCACCATGCCCATAGGTGCTGTGAATACGGTTGATGTTGAAACGGGTGAATCCGGTCGAAGATATCGGAATATCACCTTGACCTGTGGACGGGGTTTAATTCAGTGATGGTGGCAGATGCGTACGCCCACAGAACCGGGCTTGGGCAAGTAGCCAATGTGAAGCAGACAACATAACCAATGGAAAGCAAAGAAGTGAGACGTGGGCGTAACCATAGTTAACGAAAAAGAGGAATTGCTGCAGGTAACGTGAGAGTTGTAGACTATGTAAGTTCCCGAATTTCGGCTAAAGTCAGTTGTTCACTGGTTCTTCCGTCTCCCGACAGCTCCTCCGTGTGCGCGAACTCTCTGCGATTGCTTTTCTGCTTATTCTTATATTCTTATATACATACGTGTTCCCCGTTGTTAATAATGACACAGCTGAGTATACAATTTAAAAATGCGTTGGGAAAAATGATTTTTTCTTCTTTTGACTCTACTGATTATTTTTGTAGGTTTCTACCCCAAGACCCCCATGGACATGATGAGGTGTGATTACATCTGCGACTGCTTCTATGAAATCATGCATGATTACATGAGGTACTACCACTGGAAGAACGGAAACTTTAGGGTAAGTTACTGTTACTATCATCATCATCGTGTCGTGCCATCAGCACGGATATCCCTGACACTCTCTCGCCACCCTTCCCTATTGTCCATCGCTTCCGGCAGGTCCTCAGGGCTACATCCCGTATCTACACAGAGCTGCTGTATATACGTTCGAGCTGGTCGCTCTGCCGCTGCTGGGCCATGTGAAGGGGTCCATAAAAGTACACCGTTACTTAAGACTTAATCGATAAAACTCGTTTATCAGAAAAAGAAAATTAAGAATAATAGAAATGAATATAATTCTATGCACAATATTTATAAAGAGAGTGATGTTTAAAAACACGCATTTACGAACACAAAAGAGTGTTAAAAATAGGAAACGTTTCACGCATTTTCATGATAAATATCATTCCTTCAACGTTAGCAACACTCAAATGATACAATGTAAACATAAGAAATGATCTCTGATTTGGACTGTTGCGACGTAACTTGTACTACCTGAAACAGACCGTATTTGATTCATGGTTTAAATAGGTATGTTTAAAAAGTATTCATATTAAATTTTAATATTTGATGGCATGTAACTGCAAATTAGTTGTTTTAATAATAGTTACTTGAAGCTATAATTGTTTACTCAGGTTTATAATTAGTTAATTGAAACCATATAAATCGCCTGTTCTGATTCCGTCGGTCATAACCGGGTACAAGTGTTAAGTATTCCTGTATTGTTACTCGCCAGCAGGACACATAGCATAACGGTTATAGGTGTTGGTTCCCTAAGCTTCTAAGGAAACAATCATCTGGAGGTTGCAGGTTCAATCCTGACAGCAGGCGAGTAACAATAAAGGACCTAGTTCGAAGTTCCGTATAGGTTCCCGAGTTCGACAAACACCTGAATAAGGCTGGAGGATATATCGGCCGAAACATTATGGAAATAACAATAACGATGAATACAATACTCTGAAAATCCTTAATGATAAAAATCATCGAGCTTCGTCTTAGAAATTTAGTTAACTAGAAGAGATGGATTTATTTTATCTGCACGAGTTCAAATTAGGACATAGTTTTGCTTCTTGACAATTATTGACCATGTGTAACCAGGATGATTGATACTCCAGATTCTCAATGACATGTGATATGAGATTTGGCCACCAACTATCTGTTTTTCAAGTATCTACGCACTTTTTTTTAGCGAATAAACATTCCGTCCTAAAGAAAAATTAGAAACAGCATATATTGATTTCTTGGCATCAAAACCTTTAGAGTTTCAACGTAAGTGAGAAGTTGGCGACCATTGTCGAGGGTGACCTGAAGGCTCCCTTTTCGATAGCTACTACACCACCGTGTAGGGGAGGGCGCTACTCCTTTCTCTGAATTGTTCCACTTTACCCTCGATCCCTCCCTTATATTGCTGAGTGTTAAGCAAGAGAGCATCAAGTACCATTTTTTGAGCCTTTGGTATGACTTGACCAAGGATTGAACCCCGGTCTCCCAGACCATTGGCGAACACTCTGTGGTTTGGTTTCTTTGTTTTCATAGCATATCAACTCTTTTTATTTCATTATAATTAATATAATGAAGGCACAAGGCCTTGGAGCTTTGGGGGGAGGGGAAAAAAATTTAAACTAAAATTTCTAAGGGGAACCTAGCTAGCCACATTCGCCGACCCATTCGACAATACAATATAAAACCATTCATCTATCACCATGCGCGCTTCTACCACCAAAATACCACATTTGCTCTATGAAAGAAGACCTACTTAAAACCCCGAAAGTGATGTATGATTTTAAATACAATTTTGTGATATATTTTCAATGAATTTATATGCTGGGAATTGGAGAAAAAACCCGAAATATATACAAACGAAACCAAGGTTATTTAATACCAAAGCCATTCTCCTAGAAGAACAGTAATGGTACTATTTAACCCATAGCTGGGAGGATAAAGGGGTTCATACCTTTCCCAAGAGTATTTGCCCGAAAGTGAACGTAATAACGCGACTGGAGTACGAACTCGCGTACTACGATTCCGCAATCCATCGGTTTAACCATTACACCATGAGGACACCCCCGAACACTATATGCCAATGTCCGGTTTCAACGTACCCGTATAAATAATCTTATTAATCAATGGTAGATATGCATGGATATTCAAAGATTGTATTTTGATCAGTTAAAACAGTTTAAATTCTATAAACCAGGAATAAAAGTATAATCTCTTTGCAGACATTATTTACCAAACTACTCAAATCTTATTCATGTTTCCATTTCTTCTTTTTCACAGTACAACATGAACGACTGGGGATTTGGAGGTGACAGTATGTGCAGCAACTACGACGTAAGTTTCCATCATATTTTTATGAGTTTATATAAATCTTTTCACAAGATTTTTTGTCATTTTAATCAGAAACTTCAACGTCGAAATCAGCCAACTATTGACATTGTCTAATTGAGGGAATGTCTTTAATGCCAAAATTAATTACTTGTGAATTATTTTTTTACAGAACTACATGTACTGGAGATACATGAACACCTTCAATAGGATTATGCCCTTCATGGAGAGGTCACTGTGCATGCGCAATGGTGGAAACAATTTCTTCATGGGTGACATGGTAAGTTTCAATGCGCAAGTTGATTAAAAATATGAGATTATATATGTTACCAATTGTATTTGATTCGTTCTATGAGTATGACGAGGGCGTATTTTTAGCTAACTCAAAGTAAACTTTTCAAGCAAATGTTTGAAAATGACCTAATTTGTCAAACGGAACTAATTTACGTGACACCGGAAAAAAAATGCGGAGAATATAAGTAATGTTGGAAACCATAGTCGAGGGTGACGCAAATGCCCCCTTTTCAATAGCCTCTAGACCAAAGTATAGGGAGGAACGCTACTCCATTCTCTGGATTGCTCATCTTTATTCTTGATCTTTACCTTATAATGCTGAGTTTCGACATTATTCGGTCTTCAGACTAAGAAATGTCGAAACACCTGTCCAGTGGTTCTATATGTCACGCGCAGGGCTTACTGGATTTTCTTATATGGTTATTCATATTTATAATATAAATCCTCTATTTAAAAAAAATGCACGTCTATGTCCTTGCCCAATAACGTTATTATTTCTCGGATGCGTATCTTCAGCCCTCTTGGGAAGACGTTGCCCTGGAGATGACCATTAATCGGCCGCACATTTACCATGAATAGTTAATTCGGCAGCGCTTGGGTGCAAGGTGGACCAGTGGCTCAGTAGTAGAGTTTCGACTCCGCATTCCGTGGACGCTGGTTCGATCTCAAGTGAGAGAGATCATTATATACACTGAAATCTGATAAGGTCAAACAGCTGGTTTGTGGTTGCGTATGTCACGTGAACTATTTGCCAGATTTTCAGGTTATGTAATATAATGGCCGAGGGATTTCGTTTCATGCCTTTGGGTTTGGTTGGGCTGGGAGCCTTTCGGCTCAGTGCGTGGGTTACTTAGATGCAACATTAGCACAGGTGTTCGCGCGCGCGGGGGCGGAGTGGACGTGTCACTCAGAGATGTCACAATAACCTTTGATGGAAAACAGGGCTAGCAATTACAAATGACGTCACATACCGAAAGCGCTCGGAGGATTTTGGGAGATTTTGAAAAAGCCAGTTAGTTGAGATGAGACCTGCCTCGGGGGAAGACGGTTGACTTTCGCTTGTGTGCTAAGGGCGCCGCACGAGATGGTGGGGGTGCAGATGAAAAAGTCAGAATAGAAAGATTGTGCCTCTCTCTCTCTCTCCTTATGTCGAAAAACCTTTAAACTCAAAGGTAATAAAAAGTTTCGTACCTGAACTGAGAAGTCGTTACGTGTTTTTCGAATTTCGAGATTCCTATCTTCTATGTGATATATGTTCTATCATTATGGATATTAGATGTACACACATAGCCATATCATGCCTATGGTACAGTTACGGTAATTCAAATTTGTAATATAATACAGAATATAAATCATAAATCATAATCATATAATACTTAATATAAATCGTCTACTTAAAAAATGTTTGTGTAATTTTGTGTTTTCCTCGAGAAATCCTTTATCGTCACTTAAGTTGAAACTTTAAATATTTCTTTGAATTTTTCAGATGACCTGGTCCGACATGATGTTCTATTGTTGCATGGAGAATATGTATATGCAGAACCAATCCATGTTCAGCAACTACCCCAGAATGATGGGCCTGTACAACCGCATGGCTTCTCATCCCAAAATCTCTTCTTACCTGAGCAGCAGATGCAACACCTGCTGGTAAAATGAACTCATCAAAGATTCTTGATATCTTTCTAAATAAGCGACATTTTTCAAATTCCTGTCTCATCAAGCGGGTGGTTGCGATTTATTTTCACTATGTAAAAATGTCAGATAATAAATAAATCAATTTTTTTATTCAGGGTATATGTTTGTTTCTCATTCTTGACTCAACGTAATACGGGTGGATGATGATTAATTCAAAGCCCTACCAAACGTATTTATTCTGCCCATTTTCAATCATGAGTTTTGTGACCCATCAACTCTTTTCGACAAAGAGAAGACCCGTTGTGTTGTAGCTAACGTACTGGACAGATACTGTAGCGATCGAGATCAAATTCTAATCGTGAAATCGGTAATGATTTTTTTTTTATTAATCATTTTTTCTTTCGGGAGACCTGGGTTCAATCCCAGGTCGAGTCATACCAAAGACTCAAAAAAATGGTACTTGATGCCTCCTTGCTTAACACTCAGTATTATGAGGTACGGATCAAGGGTAAAGCTGAACAATCCAGGGAAGGAGGAGAACCCTCCCCTACACCTTGGTGTAGTAGCTATCGAAAAGGGAGCCCTCGGGTTACCCTCGACTATGGTCGCCAACTTTTATTTAGTTTGGTAAGGCTTTGAACTAGTCAGTGTCTCTTATTTCAGGTACGATTGTAGGATAGTGTACTCATACGCCCGTGTGGAAAGGATATGACAATCATCATCTGTCATAATAAACCCCAAGACAGTAAATGGGGCTGAACAGCCGTTGGACTGGGGGGTTGACGTCACGTCCAGAAGAGGTGGTCCTAAGAATTTGAGGGTTTTGAAAAGATGAGTAGTTGAGGTTCGACCGTTGAAGCATGCAGTTAGGTTTTTCCGGTCTGATCAAAGCAGATCAGTTTGGGACTTGTCTGGCAGAGATGAATTGAGATCTTAGACACCGCAAGATGCGCCATGCGTGGTGGTTGGGGGTCAGTATAATATTCTTAATAATTGTGTCCCTCTCCTTGTGTCACCAAAGAGAAAGAAATAAACTCGTTCGTACCGCCTGTATTTGCATTATTATCGTTGATATCATTGTGGCAACACAACAAATCACTTTTTCTTTCGGACAAATATTTTGGGAAATATATTAAACATCCTTATACCTACAATTATAGATAAAATCGTACCACAACAGTTTATCGCCCATTAGCCTATTGGGTAGATTGTTTTCCAATGGCCCTGAAGACCGGATTTGAATTCCAGATTAAATCAAACCAAAGGCTCAAAAGATGGTAATTAGTATTTCCTTGCTTAACACTCAGCATTATAATGCCAGATAATAAATAAGGCACTATCAAGGGTAAAGTGGAGTAATCCAAGGAAAGAGGTAACGCCCATCCCGACACATCGTTGTAGTAGCTATTAAAAAGGGAGCTTTCGGGTAACCCTCGATTACGGTTACTCACTTTACTTTAGTAACAGTTTTTCTGCAAAAAAATAGATTTGACATTAAATATTCCATGAGGGTTGCTATGACATTAAACAAGAAAACTGAACCAAACAAAACTCCTTGTCTCTTCCCCAAAACTATTTTACTCTTTGTAAAACCGAAAAATTTTCAATATTTATTCGGCTACTACAATCGGTAGAAATTATGGAATGAGGAATGTGTGTGAGTATGTGTGCAAGTGTGTGTATATGTGTGTATGTGAGTCTTTTTGTGCGTACGTGTGGAAGTGTGTTTATATGCGTGTGTATGTGTGTGTCTTTGGGCGTATGTGCGCGGATGTGTATATGCGTGTGTATTGTATATACGTGTGTATGTGGATGTGTTTGTGTGAGTGTGTGTGTATATGTGTATGTTTGTATGTCTGTGTACAAGCGTGTGTATTGGTGTGTGTATGCGTGATTGTATGTGAGGGCATTTGTGTTTCTATGTGTGTGTATATGGATATGACTGTGTGTACGTGTGCGTATATTCGTGTGTATGTGTGTGTGTTTTTGTGTATGTGTGCAAGTATGTCTATATGCGTGTGTATATGGATGTGTTCATATGTATGTGTGCTATTGTTTATATATGCGTTTGTATATCTGTGTGTGTTTGAATGTATGTATGCAAATGTGTGTATATGTGTATGTATGTGTGTGTGTAAGTGTGCAGCTGTGTGTATATGCGTGTGCATTTATGCGTTTGTGTGTATGTATGCAAGTGTGTATATATGCGTCTGTATGTATGTGTGGTTTTATATATATTTACAAATGTGTGTATATTTGTGGATACGTTAGTGCATATGTTTGTATGTGTGTAAGTGTATGTGTATACCTGTGTATATGCGTGCGTATGTGAGTTGGTTTGGGTCTATGTATTCAGGTGAGGTTCCAGGAATGCTGGATCTTTGGGGAATACGGAGTACCCCGTCATTGACATCGTTCCCAGGTCCACTCTGGCCCGGAGTGGTAGCACCTGATAAAGGTCCTATCTATGGGTTAAATAAAACTAACAGCATACTTATGCTAAACTGAACTGTTTAATTAAACTGAGTGGCTTGAAATAGAAGTGTTTTTGACAATTAAACCGTACTTACATTTAAACAGCGTGCTTATGCTAAACTGAAACCGTACGTACATTTAAACTGCGTGCTTGTGATAAACTGAATTATTTGAAATGGAACTGTTTTTTAAGATTGAAACTGTATTTACACTAAACTGAATTGTCTAACATAGAATTTTTTTGACAACTGTGTGTAAGCAAAATCTGTACTTATACTAAAGTGATTGACTAAATTGAATAGTTTGAAATAGAAATATTTTTCTCAATTAAATTGTTCTTACGGTAAACTGCGTACTTACGGTAAACTGAATTTTTTGAAATTGAACTGTTTTTGACATTGAAACTGTACTTACACTAAACTAAATTGTTGTATATAACTGCTTGAATAGTTTGAAATAGAAATGTTTTTGACAATTAAAATGTGTAGTCATGCTAAACTGAATTGTTTTAAATAAAACTGATTATTTACATAATTTGGCGTTAAATAACCTACAAAGGTTGATATGCCATAAAACCCAACAAACCAAACCAAATTTTTGTGTCTAAGGAGACTTCCAGCATGACCTTCTTTACAGACTGGTGCGTGCGGAACTTTTTGTTTACCTGAGAGGCAGTATCAATTTACTAAGCGTTTTGCTTAGATGTGGCACACGGCTGAAAGAATGGGGCACCCAATGAGACTCGAACTCACTCTTGCATTTTTGTTAATCAGGCTTGCTAACCATTACCCTACTGGAGGTGCCTTTACTTGAGTGACAGTAGGTTTTTACTTCATTTACTGTTTTTCTCGACTCAGGCTCACGGAGGCAAAGTCATTCTTATCCAATTTGTATACATTTTCCTCCGAACATTTCACAAATTCTCCCGTGCATATCCCATGGTTTTTTAAAACTTTGATGGTAGGCTTCTTTTCAAGACTCTAAAATTCAATTTGATTTTGAAAAGCCAGAAAACATTTTTTTTAAGATGAAAATGTTTTACCAATTTCAAACAAAGAATCTGCATTTATTGAAAAAGAGAACTCTGAAAAATATTCATTTTCGTTTTTAAAAAAATCTACCTAACTGATTCACCACTCTGTATACTTAGATAGATAGATAGATAGATAGATAGAGAGAGAGAGAGAGAGAGAGAGAGAGAGGTGCCCTTGGTGTAATTGCTTTCGTCGTAGGAAATGAACACGGCGACACGAGTTCAAATCCTGGACGAGACTGATTGCATTTCACATAGCTCTAATACCATTGGGAAAGGTATGAATCTAATTATTCTCCTTCCAGCTATGGGTAAATAGTAGGGCAGACTAGGTTCTTCAGCCTTGCTGAGGCAACTAGTCTAGGAGAAGGAAAACTCTGAATTAAAACCTGTTTAACTCCGCTTAAAAACTGACCGTGTGTCATATCGCCCGACCGGAGGGGTTGGTAAATAGGATAGATAGATAGATAGATAGATATGCAGAGATAAAGTAATTGATATAAATTTTAAGAGATTGGTGGATTGATATGAATAAGTCGTTACGAATTGAGAGGCACGAATAGACAGATAGATAGATAGATATGAACAGAATTTGATAGATAGATAGATAGATATGAACACACAAACAGATAGATAGATAGATAGATAGATAGATAGAATCAGAATAAGATAGATAAAATCAGAATTAGATAGATAGATAGATATGAACAGATAGATAGATAGATAATAATTGATAAAACCAGAGGAGGTGCCCGTGGTGTAATGGTTATCGTCGTAGAAATGGACACGGCGACACGAGTTCAAATCCTGGACGAGACAGATTGCATTTCACATAGCACTAATACCCTTGGGAAAGGTATGAATCCAATTATTCTCCCTACAGCTATGGGGGTAAATAGTAGGGCAGACTAGGTTCTTCAGCCTTGGTGAGGCAACTAATCTAGGAGAAGGAAAACTCTGAATTCAAACCTTGTTAAACTCCGCATAAAAAAATTGACCTTGTGTCATATCCTGCCCGAGCGGAGGGGTTGGGTAAATAGGATAATTGATAAAACCAGAGATAAATTTGAAGCTATCGGTGGATAGATATTGATAAATAGTTAAGATTTTATAGATAGATAGATAGATAGATAGATTCACTAACTTTAACGGCGTGTCAACTTGTCTTAGGTTATTTTATGCTTAAGGAACTAAATCCATCGTACATTTATATTTACTTTTTTTGTGTAATTGTTTCTTTATATTATTTGCATACATTTATATGATAGTCAGTATTCCTATCTAATACGAATATATATATATATATATATATATATATATATATATATATATTATCATCCACAGACACACTGTTTCGTTCTATCAGAACTCTTCAGTGTGGCTAGACACGCAGGACGCACGAAACCCATCCAACTTTACCTTAAACTAAGTCTTAGACCACTCGGCTAACAAGCGGACGACGTTGGCTAAGGGAATTTTTACGGTATCTATGTAGCAACAGCAGCAGCGTCTGTTTGTTTACATTTTAATACCCTATCGACTACCAGAGTGCTCAATTCTTTCGAAGAGCTTTGTATTATGCGAGTGGCGGGCGACAATTCCTTCGCCAGAGTGCTCAAGCCCCATAGGGGAGCGTATATATTGTCATCCACAGACAGACTGTTTCGTTCTATCAGAACTCTTCAGTGTGGCAGGACGCTCGAAGCCAGGATCGAAACCCGTACAACTTTACGATAGACTAAGGCTTCAGACCACACGGCTACTACGTTGGCTAAGGGAATTTTAAGGTATTTTATTTTTAGCAACAGCAGCAGCAGCCTTTGTTTACATTTTTTTATACCCTATCGGCTACCAGAGTGCTCAATTCTTACGAAGAGCTTTGCATTACGCTAGGGGCGGCCGACAATTCCTTCGCCAGAGTGCTCATATATATATATATATATATATATCATCATCATCATATCGTGCTGGCAGCACGGATATCCCTGACCCTCTCTCGCCACTCCTCCCTATCGTTCATCGCCCTAGGTAGGTCTTCAGGACAACATCCTGTATCCTCACATAGCTGCTGAATGTACGTTCGAGCTGGTCGTCCTGCTTTTGCGCGGCCATGTGTGGGGATCCATAAGAGTACATCTCTTATGAGTTCATCTCTGCTTCTCCAGCAATGTCCTGCATGTCTGGTTCATATATATATATATATATATTATTACTTTAACGTAAAGTTGGATAGATTTCGATCCCGGCTTCGAGCGTCCTGCGTGTCTAGCCACACTGAAGAGTTCTGATAAAACGAAACAGTCTATCTGTGGATGACAATATATATATATATATATATATATATATATATATATTCGTATTAGATAGGAATACTTACTATCATATAAATGTATGCAAATAATATTAAGAAACAATTACACAAAAAAGTAAATATAAATGTACGATGGATTTAGTTCCTTAAGCATAAACTAACCCAAGACAAGTTGACACGCCGTTAAAGTTAGTGAATCTATCTATCTATCTATCTCATTCTGATCTTATCTATCTATCTATCTATCTATCTATCTATCTATCTATCAATAAAATCCTAACTTTTTATCAATATCTATCCACCGATCGCTTCAAATTTATCTCTGGTTTTATCAATTATTATATATATATATATATATATATATATATATATATATATATATATATATATATATTATAGAACCAAAGATAACTGTGAATTGATTTTCGATTCTTTTTTTTTATTCCTCAATCGACCGGAATTCATGTTTGCTTATTTTTTTAAAAAAATCCTATTTTATCGATTTTTATTTTTTTTAAACTATTATCGATTTATACTTTTTCTTTAACTTTGTAATGATCAGTTAAGAAATTTCACCGAAACGAGTGGTTAGAGAAAATATCTTTTAACAGCATTATGGAAAAGTGAATGTAAAGAAATGTGCCCCCCACTTTCAATATTAAAATCTTAAGGAACTGCAGACATCTTCAAAGTAAAGCAAATATTTTCAGCGTTTACTCAATACGGAAAAGAAGATTGTTAAATTGAAATATAATTTCATAATCCTCTTTCTTTATTTTTTCTTTCTTATTCTGAACTTTTTCGTAACTATATTAGACTATATTTCAATATCTATCTATCTATCTATCTATCGATCTATCTATCTATCCCATATTCTAATAAAAAGTTTCAGATTATATATATATATATATATATATATATATATATATATATATATATATATATAAAGTATATGTAAAAAGTAAAGTTGGCGATCGTAGTCGAGGACCACCAGAAGGCTCCCTTTTCAATAGCTACAACACCACGGTATAGGGTAGGACGCTACTACTTTTCCAGCATTGCTGCGCTTTACCCTTGATACGTACCTTAGATTGCTGAGTGTTAAGCAAGAAGGTATCAAGTACCATTCTTAAGGTCTTTGGTATAACGCGATCTGAGATTGAACCCAGGTCTTCCGGACCAATCGCAAACACTCTATCCACTTATATATATATATATTTATTAAGTAAATATACATTAGTTTTTATACATATTTAATAGCATGGAAGTTTGTCAGTGACCACAGGTTTTATGACGTTTAATAAACGACAATCATCAGGCAGAGAACGAAAGATTATGAAGAAATAAAAAAAATTAAAAAAATACTGTAAAAAAAACGTTAGGATTGTGTGCGTGTGTGTACGTGTATATGGTTGTGTGTGTGTGTGTATAGGTTATATTTGCGTATTATTGTGAGTATTATATATATATATATATATATATATATATATATATATATAATCTAAACCTTTTTTTAGACAGCTAGCTAGCTAGATAGAGAGGTAAATCAAAAGATAGATAAAAAGGTACACTAATTCAAGAAAAAGTAAGTCAAGTCGGCGATCTTAGTGGAGGATGACCCGAAGGCTCCTTTTTGGATTGCTACTACATCGAGGTGTAGAGAAGGGCGCTACTCCATTCCTTAGATGGCTCCCCTTTACCCAGGATCCTTACCTTATAATGCTAAATGTTAAGCAAGGAGGCATCAAGTACCATTTTTTGAATCTTTGGTATGACTAGACCTGGGATTGAACCTCAGTCTCTCGGGCCATTGCCGAACTCATTAGTGGAATATAGTTACGAAAAAGTCAAGATTGTGGATATATATATATATATATATATATATATATATATATATATATATATATATAATATCCAGTCAGGGTCCAAAGACACAGGGTGTGGATTACTCTTTTATAGAATATATGAGGAATATCATATAAATCTATGCAAGTGTCTCAATGTATGACTATTGTTAATCCCAAATTCCTTCGCAGGGATATAACAAAATTCACATTCAGAGCGGATATAGTGTAATTGGATGGAACCACAAGCCTGGTCAAGTTATCAGGTCAGCATCCGATTACACTATATATATATTTATATATATATATATATTATAAGAGTGTTGGTTGTCGCTAAATCACTTTGTGGGTTTGTGTCGAACCAAGTGCAATATAATATGGAGAGTGCTCAATATCAAGGATAGAGCTATTATATAATAATAATAAATAAATATATATTACATAGACATTTTTTAATCCATCGAAAATATTCTGCAACCCTGGGTTTCATGAACTTTTTAGCAAAACAAAAATTATCAGGCAGTTCCATCTTCTTAACTGACTGATGATTGTTGTTTTGCAAAAACTTCATGAAATCCAGGGTCGCAGAATATTTTCCATGTATTAAAAAATATATATATAATATATATTTATTTATTATCATATATATATATATATATATATATATATATATATATATATATATAATCTAAACATTTTCATATCTATATTCTGGATAAACCGGCTATTATCTATCTATCCCTCGATCTATTTATCTATTTACTGTGTAATGTATTATGTGAGTATTTGTGTGTGATTTTGTAAGGCAAAATTCACATTACAGGACCTTCACATACGTGGTGTATTCAATAAGTTTCCAGACTTCTTTTGTACAGGCATTTGAAATTGTCGTAGACTCATGAAAATTCACTATGTTATTTCTATATATCTTATGAGATGACTGACCAATTTTTATGATTTCTGGTTCAAATGAACAGCTACAGCAGGTATTGGAATACACCCTACTAAATCCTGATTGTCACATTTGGTGAATTTCGAAAATGCAATCTGGACGTGAGAACACTTTAGAAGAACGATATGCAATAAAATTCTGTTTTAAACTTGGAAAAAATGCCACAGAAACGTATGGAATGCTTCACACTGCTTTTTGACCATCTTGCATGAATCAACTATCAGTTTTTGAGTGGCATAAGAGATTCAAGGAAGGCAGGGAATCTGTTAGTGATAATGAGAGGTGTGGGAAGAGTAAGAAAGCCAATAGACCAGAGTTGATTGGCGAAAGAGTTAGGGTCAGGGTTAGTATGTTGAGGTTTTAAAGGAGTTCAAGAAGAGATTCTCTCGGAAGGGGCCAGCACTCTTCAAATCGGGTCAGTAGCATTTCTACCAGGACACAAGTCCATCCTTGTCACACACTATTTGTCCAAGATGTGCATCAAGACAGTTCCTCAGCTTCCCTATAGTCCAGACCTTGCTCCCTTTGACTTTTGGTTATTCCCTAAGCTCAGAGTTTGTCGTTATTGGCCAATTGAGGAGATAAAAGAGGCTGTGACAAAGGTCATTGACACGCTCATACAAGAGGGCTTCCATTGGGCCTTGCCGAAGTTGTTGGAACAGTACAACAATTGAATTGCAGCCGGAGGTGATTACTTCAAAGGGGAATAGTGTACTATCAATAAAAGTGCCCATACGAAAAAAGGCGGGAAACTTATTTAATGATCCCCGTATATTAAAAAACATACGATATACATACAAAAACTGTTTAAATTTTACTCTTTAAACTCTAAAAATTGGAAAGTCTTTGCTGCCGTTATATCGATAAAAAAAATTCGTATCAGAAGCGTTTAGTGGGTATGGGTTGGTTTCTTCTTTTTAATGACATATCAACATTTGTGGGTTATTAAATGCCAAAGCAAAAACTACCGAGGCATAACACTTACATCCATAGCTGCCAAAATCTACAATGCCTTACTACGAAACCGAATAGAACCCAAAATCGACAACATACTTAGAAAAAACCAAAATGGCTTCCGAAGAAATAGATCTACGACCTCACAAATACTAACCATCCGCAGAATCCTCGAAGGTGTACGGGCAAAGAACCTACAAGCGACATTAATATTTGTCGACTTTACCAAGGCTTTCGACTCCATTCACAGAGGAAAGATGGAACAAATCCTACTAGCGTACGGCATACCTAAAGAAACAGTAGCGGCAATAACGATTCTCTATAGAAACACTAAAGTAAAAGTACGATCACCAGATGGAGACACAGAATACTTCGACATTGTAGCAGAAGTACTACAAGGGGACACGCTGGCTCCGTATCTCTTTATCATTTGTCTAGACTACGTACTTAGAACATCGATTGACAAAATCAAAGAGAATGGCTTCGAACTGACGAAGAAAAGAAGCAGAAGATACCCCGCAACAACAATTACCGACGCCGACTACGCCGATGACATAGCGATACTGGCAAATACACCTGACCAAGCCGAAACACTTCTGCATAGTTTGGAACGAGCAGCAGCAAGCATAGGCCTCCATGTTAATGCACACAAAACGGAATATATGTGCTATAACCAAACGGGGGACATCTCCACTCTAGAAGGAACCCCTCTTAAACTAGTAGACAAATTCACGTACCTAGGAAGCAGCGTCGAATCAACCGAAAAGGACATCGAAACGAGGTTAACGAAAGCATGGACAGCTATCAATAGGCTATCGACTATATGGAAATCAGACCTAACCGATAAAATGAAACGCAGTTTCTTCCAGGCAGCGGTCACATCGATACTGCTATATGGATGCACTACATGGACGCTAACAAAACGGCTGGAGAAGAAACTAGATGGCAATTACACAAGAATGCTGCGTGCAATCCTGAACAAGTCCTGGCAGCAGCACCCCACAAGACACCAACTGTACGGCCACCTGCCCCCTATCACGAAAACTATTCAAGTTAGGCGAACCAGACATGCAGGACATTGCTGGAGAAGCAGAGATGAACACATAAGAGATGTACTCTTATGGATCCCCACACACGGCCGCGCAAAAGCAGGACGACCAGCACGAACGTACATTCAGCAGCTATGTGAGGATACAGGTTGTTGTCCTGAAGACCTACCTAGGGCGATGAACGATAGGGAGGAGTGGCGAGAGAGGGTCAGGGATATCCGTGCTGCCAGCACGATATGATGATGATGAAATGCCAAAGATGTCCTTGTAGAAGAACTGAAGAGCTACAAATTAACCCATAGCTGAAGGAATGGAGATTATTGCATTTTTCAAAAGGGAACCTGACAAAGCAACTGGAGTTTGAAACCGCAGTTCAACAATTTAAACATTATGCCACGTACACCTCCTCGCAAATTAGTGGAGGTGGACTTAAATGAATTCAAGTCCTAGTCACAAATTTGCTTTTTACTTCATCCTTTATAAAGGCATGAATGTATCTCAGCTCTTCTGTTGTATATTGACCTTCGACCCGGCCAAACATGCCATTCCAAAGTGATGCACCGGAAGGAAGTGACACATTCCAATGGCCAGTAATCGAAAGAAATCGCGTAGGTGGATTTGGCTGATGAAATGGGACAAGGTAAAAGCCCATAATACATTCATAGACTGATGCACCGGAAGAGAGTGACCTCTGAACTGCATGACAGTTATTTCCGCTTGATGACGATCAAACATGCCATTCCAAAGATTGAGTGGTCGATTGAGTGGGCGAATGAACTATTATATAACTGGGTGGGTACAGGAAGTCAGTGAGTTGGAGATCAGACGAGTTGGAGACTAGATGTGGTAGGGAAAGCCACCACCAAGCAGAAGGGGCCCTCGGAACCCCCGATGGAGTTTGGAGACCCGTTGGTGACAAGATGCGGTAGAGAAAGCCGCACCCAGCAGAGTGAGCCTCCATTTGAGCATCAGGAGAACGAGAAAGACACAACGCTGATGGCCATAAGGGTGGGGATCAATATATTGCAGTCTTTGTTCAGTCTTCAACTCCATCTCACACGCAAACCTTGCAAATAAAATGAGAGGTATATTTTTTTAAAGAAGTCTTCGCTCGTCTTTATTCATTACGTCAATATGTATTCTGCATGTATATGTGTATAGTTGTTGCATATGACTATACAACTCTTCCTCCTCCTAGTTGCGGCTAAGTAATAGCGAGACTGGCCACTCTTGCCTTAGTACGGCAACCAACGTAGGCAAATGAAAACACCGAATTAATTAGACCTTGCATAACATTCTGCTTGTGCTTGAGAGGTTGGTAATAGTTAGCGCAATGAAATGGATATTTGAACAGTAATTTGATGTTATTTTCTTTCTGTCAACGTTTTTAATGGTATATCAACCTTTCTGAGTTATTTAATGCCAAAGCTACTAATATAGACAAACAGTACAAGTTCTATTTAACTGAGAGCTTGGGAGATAAAAGGGTTAATGTCTTTGCAAAGAATATTAATCCAAAAGTGAATGTAATGGTTCGATTGGATTTCGAACTTGTTCACTATGTTGTCGCAGTTCAGCCAGTTAGCCACTACGCCATTGGGTCTCTCCCATTATAAATTTATCGATTTATAAGACTAAAATAGATAAATAGATGGATAGAAAGAGAGAGAGAGAGAGAGAGAGAGAATGAAATTTTAGGTTTGGTTTTAAATCTTTGTTTAATGGCATATCAACCCTCGTTGGTACTATTTACCCAACCCCTCCGCTCGGGCAGGATATGACACAAGGTCAATTTTAAGCGGAGTTTAACAGGTTTTAATTCAGAGTTTTCCTTCTCCTAGACTAGTTGCCTGCCCAAGGCTGAAGAACCTAGTCTGTCCTACTATTTACCCCTTGCGGGAGGGAGAATAATTGGATTCATACCTTTCCCAAGGGTATTAGTGCTATGTTAAATGCAATCAGTCTCGTCCAGGATTTGAACTCGAGTCGCCGTGTTCATTTCCCTACGACGATAACGACTACACCACGGGCACCTCCAAACCTCGTTGGTTATTTAATGCTTAATCCCTTCTTTTAGAAGATTAGTTGTGGTACTATTCAACCCATAGGTCAAGGGATAAATGGGTTCATTCCTGTCCAAGATATCATCCTACCTGTAAAATAATATCCAAGTGATTATGTGAATGGAGCTTCCGTTACCAGTTGTTTAATTTCAGTCGCACCAGATAGGTGACATTTTAAAATGTATGATCTACTTCTGCTTCATCCTATAATAATGTAAAAACATTTTTTAAATAATTGAATAAAAACTTTCATTTCTCATTTAAAAGTCTGTGCGAGAATTTCCCACTTACACCAATAAAACTAAAAAAAGAGACGAAAGAAGAAAAACTTAACAAGAATATTAAAAAAAAAAAAAACTCATTTTCGTAAAAGGATTAGCAAGGAAATGCATGTCTAAATATTGGTTAATATCATATTTAAAAGCTTTTGAAAAATTAACCTGTATCAAAAACCTCTCATTTATATATATATATATCAATAAGATAGATAACTGAAAGGGTGTATTAACGTTACATATATTTTAGAGGCTGTGTTAATTAGTGGATTTCAAAAACAGGATGCAGCTGTCTATCAAAGTAAACAAAAGACAGAGGGTAATGCATGGGTGGGATGCCAAAGAAGAATACATAGGTGTCAAAAATATATAACGACAAAATTTTTCGACCCAGCAACTGTCAGTTGGTAAGCAATAAGCACTATGCAGTGAAAATAGACGTCACGCCTTTCGGACGTTAGCACGGGGGTGGGGAGACAACCTCGGATTGAAAGGTAGAGAAAAGTCTAAATGTACAAAACTTGCAAATGTTGAAAGCGCGTATATCCCAGAACGATGAAGAAGCGAAGACGACTATATGTTTTAAGTGATCCCCGTGATAGCCTCCTCGTCGGGGCAGAGCGAAGAAGTAAGGCTCTCTTGGTATTTCATACAAGGTGTATACAATAAATTTCCAGACTTTTGTATGGGCACTTTTACTAATAGTACACAGATGAAACTCTAGTCCCCTTCAAAGTAAGTTACTCTGGCTGCAATGCACTTGTTATACCCTTCCAACAACTTCTGGAAGGCCCCATGGAAGACCTCTTGTTTGAGCGAATCAATGACCTTCGTCAGAGCCTCTTTCACCTCTTCAATTGTCTCATAACGACAGCCTCTGAGCTTAGGGAATAAACAAAAATCACAGGGACCAAGGTCTGGACTATAGGGAGGATGAGGAAGTGTCTTGATGCCTATCTTGGTCAAATAGTCTGTGACAAGGATGGAGTTGTCGACTGGTGCATTGTCCAGGAGGAAATGCCACTGACCCGATTTGAAGGGTGCTGGCCTCTTCCCTAGGAATCTCTTCCTGCACTCCCTTAAAACCTCAACACAGTAACCCTAACCCTTACCCTTTGGCCAATCAACTCTGGTATATTGACTTCTTTACTCCTCCCACACCTCTCATCATCCCTCACAGACTCCCAGCCTTCCTTGAATGTCGTATGCCGCTCAAAAACTGATGCTAGATTCATGCAAGATGGTCGAAAAGCAGTGTGAAGCATTCCATACGTTTCTGTGGCATTTTTTCCAAGTTTAAAACAGAATTGTATTGCATATCCTTCTTCTAAAGTGTCAGATTGCATTTTTGAAATTCACCAGCTTTGACAATCAGGCTTTAGTAGGGTGTATTCCAATTGCAGCTGTAGCTGTTGATCTGAACCTGAAATCATAAAAATTGGTCAGTCATCTCATTAGATGTATAGCAATAACATACTCAATTTTTAAGAGTCTACACCAATTTAAATGCCCAGACCAAAAAAGTCTGGAAACTTATCGTATGCACCTTGTATCTCAACTTGGTATGAATCTTAAGAGTTCTTGACTCTCTCTCTCTCTCTCTCTATCTATCTCTCTCCCTCACAACTATTTTACCACCTTTCTTAATAAAAGAGAATGATTATATTTTTATACATAAGTGCTATTGTTTTTTTTAGATTGATTGACTGAGTTATTTTAACCGTTTACCAACTCGTCTAAAGTTTTATTTATCTAAAAAATCGGAAATTGCGTTCATTTTAAGTTTCTATTTACAATTTTTATCTATAATTGTTTAAGATGTATTTTCTACACGCTCTCATTGGTTAAAATAATTTTCAAACAGGTATATTTAATCCATTATTGGGACTATTATAGTAATAACTAGTATTCCAGCTCAGAGAAAAACTGAGAGTTAAGACAATAAAAGGGCATTTGGCACAGTAATATAATCAGGGACGCTGCGTAATTGTTTTAGTAGTGAGTTGTTTCCTAGCTAGATTTAGAGGTTCCCTAAGTTGAGATTAGGATAGCAGCAGCAGCAAATCGGCGACGGGTAATGATTGGCTGCAAGAAGTCATGGGAGTGGACACGAGATAGAAAAGAGAAAAAGGTCAATTGGGTACGAGACGTGACGTTATGAAGACGGGCGAAAATTTCGGCACCCATTTTGGGTGAGCTCTTTGAAGGAGTCCCAGTCCTGCTGCGAAGATGTGAAGACAAAACCACGAGCAAGCGTGTGTGAGAACTAAATCAGAAAACAAGAAAAATAAATATCAAGGTCTGTGTCTGTTCTCTTTTTTCTCATGACGTTTTATGTCTTTGTGTCAAGCTAAAGTAGTGATCGCATTCTTCTCAGTTTCTTTCTTCTTCACGATCACTAAGAAGTGTTGTTGCCAATAAACATTTGTATTAGTGAACCAAGATGGTGTTTTGTATGTTCATCACTTTTTCTTACGGCGAGGTTACAACAGGGGTTTAACTGAAACTTAAGGCGTTGTGTTACACTCATCGACCCGCTCGCCAATGGTTCGGTAGACCAGGTTTTAATCCCAGGTCGAGTCATGCCAAAGACTAGAAAAACGGTACTTGATGCCGTCTTGTTTAACACTCAGCATTATAAGGTAAGTATCAAGGGTAAAGTGGAGCCATTCAGAGAATGGTGTAGTGCCCTCCCTCGGTGTGGTAGCTTTTGAAAAGGGAGCCTTCAGGTCACCCTAGACTAAGATCAACAACTTACATATATTGGTCATGCCTTATCAGAGGAATTCAGGATAAGTCGATTATATCACCTGCAAAAGGATTAGATCCCCTAAAGAAAAATGTAGTGTTCTGGGTATTACGCGAAACTATATTTGATATTGAGTCTTCAGTTCTAGAGATATGGAGAGTTTGGTGTACCCCTTTACTCACATTACTCTCAGTTCCACCCTGGACCGGTGTTTTAGTATCGGTTACCGTCCATATAAGGGCAGAATATATTCATCTAAAGAATATTTCTATTTCATTCTACAATATGAAAATAAAACATTAAATCAATATCTGCACAAAAATGTAAAAAAAAAAGAACGCGATCCCTAACCTCAAGACATATAAAGGCCTTTGACGATTTCAGATGCCGTTAAAATCAATCAATCAATAATCTTGAACCCAGACGAAAGTCATTTTATTTCAGTCAGAGAATACGCATTATAATCAACCATTATAGTAAGACAATAAATAATTAACTTTACTCGAAGAAATATCGTCAAGAGACCTTTTCACAATAACCACAGAATGATGTATATTTTTCATGTAGAGGAATCATATTGTTTCGACCTTTTTAGGTCTTATGAGCACTGCATACCGTGATCAGCACTTGAGATCGAACCAGTGACCACAGATTGCTCAGCTGAAACTCTACAACTGATCCAACAGTTCATATCACACACGAGTGAAACCAAATTTACTAGTCATCGTAATTGCGCGGCCAATTAACCTAAATGTGTCTTACGAGTTACATCTGAACTCTTTACAAAGGACACGATCACCTCCAGGGCCACGTCTTCCCAAAATGATTAGAAATACGCATCCATATAATTAATATGACCTCAAAGGCAAGGATATTTCACTTTGTCTTAATTCTTTCATCCATTCTAAAGGATCGAGACATGAATAATTTCCGTCTTTAACAAACAAACAAAGTTGTAACGATGGATTTAAAGATTCCAATGTTTTAAACACGACCGGGAATTACCCGATTAAAAAAATGATTTCCTTGTTCATTTTCATTTCAGTAATGAAAAGGTAAACGGCTGGAAAAAATGCTAGACGACAATTACACAAGAATGTTGCGAGCAATATTGAACAAGTCCTGGCGGCAACACCCCACAAGGCACGAACTATACAGCTACCTGCCTCCCATCACGAAATCTATCCAAGTTAGATTAACCAGACATGCAGGACACTGCTGGAGAAGCAGGGACGAGCTCATAAATGATGTACACCGATGAACCCCCACATATGGCCGGGCAAAAGCAGGACGTCCATGTTCGAACATACATACAGCAGCTATTTAAGGATACGGGATGTAGCCCTGAAGACCTGCCAGAGGCGATGAATGGTGGGGAGAAGTGGAGAGAGAGGGTCAGGGCTCTCCGTGCCTGCGACACGACATGATGATGATGATGATGATGAGGATGTATCATGGTTTAATCTAAGATCTCAAACCCTTCAAATGAAAGATTTGAAAGAGCATATTTGACAATTTTATGGCAGTTTAAGAATAACAAGAAAACGACAGAAACAGTTTTTAAAAAATCGAGAGTTCATTGCGAAGGTGTCATTACGGACTGCTAAGTCCGAAACTTGTTTTTAAAATTTTGTTCTGGCGATAAGTCAATGTGTAAGAAACCAAGAACCGAAAACTCACAAGACCAGGATGAGGAGAATTAATGGAATGCAACTCATGTAAAAGCATCCGAAAATTAACTCTTAACCTCAAAACATCAAAATTCGCAATCTGTTGCCACTTAAGAAATACAGTTCAAGTGAACAAGCTGGGTGTTTGGCTTCCTCATACGCTTAGCGAAAAGAATAAGGAAAGTTACGTATCTATAGTGACAAGTCTTCCTTAAATTCAGAGTAATTACCTATTTCTTAAGAATATTACAGTGGACGAAAAATTAGTCTTTTTATGATAAAGTTCAACGCAAAAAGCAATGGCTTGAAACGGATAAATTTCCGAAACCAACTCCAAAAGCGAAGCGGCATTGAAGTTGTGTTTATAGTGAAGTCATCATGGTATTACTCATCTTGAGTCTTTAATTGCAATCAGGCAGTCAATAGAGATTTATATTTTCGATAGCTTCAACGTGTGACTGAAGCACTTAAATATGCCCAACATTCGCTAATGAGAGAAACGCCGTGTTTCTTCCTGATAACTCAAGGCAAGAATCACACGAGAAAAAAATAATAGATTTAAGCTGATCTGTTCTACCCCATCCATTACATTCCCCAACCCATACACCTACTGATTTCCGTTTTTCGTTCTCTACAAAAAGCTCTAAATGAGAAAAACTTCTCAAGAAGATCAGGTAAAAAACGTTTGTGGAAAATGTCTTGAGCTCAAAACCAGCTAAATTTTAATTGAGAGAAATTTGCAATGGCAAAAAATGATAAAAATAATGGCGAATACACTATCGATCGAATGTAATTCATTGTTAGATTAATCATTTTATATATAACCACAGAGGGCTATGGTAAATAAGTTCTTGTTGATCGACCAACCCTAGCACGTCCATTTGCAAGGGTCTATAGAAGAGCGTCGTTTTTGCTTCTCTAACAGTGTCCTGCATGTCTTCAATAGTTTTAAAGATGGGAGGTAAGAGGCCGTACAGGTGATTTTTGCGGCATCTTGCTTCCAAGATTTGTTGGAAATAGCTCGTAGCTTTCTTGTGTAGTCCCACTCCAGCTTTTTCTCTACGCACTTTGTTAGCGTCTGAGTAGTGCAGCCATTCAGTAGTAAAGACACAGCCACAGCTTGGAAGAAATCCTGTTTTTTTTTTTTGTCGGATGGATCACACATTCATATTATCGATAAGCTATCGATAGCAGTTCACTCCTTCACTAGGCGTATGTAAATATCACTTTCAGTAGATGAGATATTGCTGCCAAAGTATGTAAATTTGTCTATTAATTTTAGAGGTCTACTAAGTGGGGAGAGTTATCCTTGTTTAAAACTCATGTTTTATTTGCATTCACATAGAGGCTAATGCCTGCTACTGTTTGCTCCAGGATATGAAGTAGGTTTTCGGCTTGGGCTGGTGTATTGGCAAGAAGCGCTAGATCATCTTCGTAATCTGTTTGTTATAATTCTTGCTGGATATTTTTAGTTTTTTTGCTATTTTTAGCGTAAAGCCATTTAAATTGTAAAGATTAAATTCTTTAAAGATTAATGCTTTTGTACTGGGCTACCGAGACACCCTGGTGAGTCACAAAATATCGCTAAAAGTATTGCGAAATATTAGATTAAAATCACAAACAGGATGAAAAAGGGCAAATCTCGTATTCAACAGGATATTGTCCTTCGATTGGGAGAATTACACTAAATATAACCGATGCCCGTGGTGTAATGGTTATCGTCGCGGGATATGTACACGGCGACACGAGTTCAAATCCTGGACGAGATTGGTTGCATTTCACGTAGCACTAATACCCTCAGGAAAGGTATGAATCCGATTATTCCCGCTCCAGCTATGGGTAAATAGTAGGACAGACTAGGTTCTTCAGCCTTGGTGAGGCAACTAGTCTAGGAGAAGGAAAACTCTGAATTCAAACCTGTTAAACTCTGCTTAAAAAATTGACCTTGTGTCATATCCTGCCCGGGCGGAGGGGTTGGTAAATATGATAACCGGATATTCAAATACAAAGACAGTAAAACAACGACTACTTCGCCTTCATCAATTCTGATCCCTAAAACAAAAAGGTTAAACAAGAGAAAGATAAAAGAATTATATATATATATATCCTAGTGAGTATTTTGTTTGCCAATGACACAGAAGACCTGGGTTCAATCCCTGGTCGAGCCATACCAAAAACACAAAAAATAGTACTTCGTACCTCCTTTCTTAACACTCAGCATTATCAGGTAGGTATAAAGAGTAAAGGGGAAAACTATAGAGAAAAAGAGTAACGCTCTCCTTTACACCTTGATGTAGTAGCTATTGAAAATGGAGCCTTCTGGTCGCCAACTTTACTTTTACTTATTAGTCAACTTAGCGAGCTACAACTCAATATCATGAGAATCTGTATCCGATCACTAAGCTCGGATTTGAGGTTGCTTTTAATTAAACGGGTTTTTAGGTAAACGGGTTAAAAATGTAGCCAGCATTTTCATAATTATATTGTATATCTTAATTAAACATAAAGATTGTAGTCTCATATCTAAATTATATGAATGATCAGAGAGCAGTATCTGTTTTCTTTTGTCAACAAAACGTACCATTAGTTTTCTATTAGTGTGTCATGTACATTCATCTAGGGAGATAGGGTGGAGAAGTTTAAGAAAGAATGAAAACCGCAGGTGTTGACTAATTTATTTACCTAGAGAAAATAAGCAATTTCAACGCAACGAGTAAACTTATCTGACGTAATCTGGGTCTTTAGTATTTAAAAAAAACTCAGTTGTTTGTGATCTGCATTCTTACAGTGGTTAAAGTACAACTAGAATTAAACCACAATCAAGTGTGGAATATTGAATACTTGGCCTTGAATAGGTCAGTGTCTACCTATTCATTGGCGCTAATAACCCGATTAGGCTGACGATATAAATACCGAACAGATCTGTGCTTGGTCGTCAGAGAAGACTTGCAGTCACTCGAACCACAGCACTCCGTTCTCTTTGGTAGTCAACAACCAGAAAACAAAGTCACCATGCCTAACTACACTCTCCATTACTTCAATGGCCGTGGCCGTGCCGAGATTCTTCGTATGATGATGGCCATGGCTGGTGTAAAATATATGGACAAGAGATATGAATTCTCTGACTGGGATCGTTGCAGGAATGGTAAGAAATATTTCTGTGCAATATTCATTTACATCTTTGTTTTTTTTTAAATTTTAATCTAGCATATTCATCAAGTTGTTTTTTATTCTTCGAAAGCTCGGTTTTCATAAAAAAAAGGAAGCAAGATATAAATAGATAATACTCTGACTTAAGATGGATATTTCGAGTACAAAATAACAACAAAAAAACCAAAACGAAACATAATATCTGTTTTCGATGCCCATTTCATCTGTTCTGTGGCATATTTTCTTATTTCAAATTATGCTGCTAGAGTTTTCTATCACGCTTTGATATCTATCTATCTATCTATCTATCTATCAGTTATTGGTGATATGTAAACGGTTGGAAAAATTCGAACAGCTTGATCACTCTATTCACTAGTGAACTAATCGAGACTCATGTATTGTAAATACTTAGCTCCGTCAGCATTCCTCGAAAGAGGGTACCTCAGACACCAAGCAATCAAGTCAACGCTGCAAAGCAGGTGGTCAACCCAGGGGAACGGCCTCCCTGAGACCAACAGTTCAAAAATTTCCAATCTCCCTGCATGAATACTTGGTGGTCTGACGGAAGGAAACAGGAAAAGCATTTGAGTCAGTGCTTGTATTTAACTGATTTCCCACCTAGATAGAATGCGGCAAAAACAGTTTTATAATGGGGGAACCCGTTCAAATAGAGATTTCTGCCCGGTAGGAGCCAAAAATACTAGTTTCCACAGGCATTATCCGAATGAAACGTTTCAGGTGCCTAGAAATAATCCCAATCCTACAAATAAGTAATTCCTGGGGGAACGGCCTCCTGAGAACAAGTGTTCAATAGCCAACTATCCACTCAGCACGAATACTACCCGGTCTAGCTTGTAGGTAACAGGAAAATTTCTCTATAGGGTCGAGGATTTCTTTCAATTAAGTATGCCGGACCCCTTGATGAGGTTTGAAGAACCGATTTTTTAATGGAGACAGATTAGCATATTTATGTTTGGGCTGGTAGTAATTTACTCAGTTTTTTGCTTAGATGTCACACATACGAATGGAATATTCAATGAGGTTTGTTAGTCTAGCTTATTAATCATTACACCACCCGGGGTACTCTTGGGCTGGTATTTGTCTTAAAATATTTAAAATAGACGCAAGTCGCTATTTTAGGAAGCATATTTGCTGGTTACCTTCCGGCTAGGAAGGGTCAATTGACAACCTCTAACTCATTTTTTTTATTCAAAAAGCCCGCAACGTTACATTGATGTTGTTTAATCAAAATTAACTGATATTTTTGCTCAGTCTTATGAAAAGAAGTTTATATAATTTTCTGAGGGCTTCTGTCTGCAAATGGATAATGGCAATACGATGCTTGAAACTAAAACCCTTTCACGCTTGTATGGTAGTTGAAGTGTATTTTTCAGGAAGGTTTCGATGATGTAACACCGCAGGCTTATTTGCACTCACACACACGTGCTATGCAAATATGGCCATACAGCACACACATAGAAGATACGTAAGCGGCGTCCAATAGTAATATGGCAGTTGTACTTGTAGTTAACCATAGTGCGGTGTTAGTTGTTATTCAGAGTCGTTAACAAGTAGACGCTACGCTGGACGTAGTACTAACGTTCCTGTCCGACTTTAACTCACACTGCTGAATTCAGTCAACCCAACTTGGTACTTGGTCAAATATTGAAGGGAACTAGTTAAATTTGCTAGTAAATTACAAATGTTTACCTGAGACATGCCGACAGCATATTAAAGATTTCTTTCTTTTTTTAAACTTGTTAAAATGGCAGCATGATGTGTAAAAGAACTTTGCAAGAAAAAACAACAGAAATAAAATTAAAGAAAAACTAGCCCAATCCCAAAACTGCTAATTCCTCATTTAAGAAATTCAGATAATTACATTTATAGCAATTTCATTTGATATATTTTATTTACTGAATTATTCATTGGCTTAGTGGGTAGAGTGTTTGTCAATAGTCCGGAAGATTCAATCCTAGGCCGTGTCATACCAAAGACTTTGAAAATGGTGCTTGATACTTCCTTGCGTAACGCTCAGCAATATAAGTTACGCATCAAAGGTAAAGTGGAGCAATCCTGGGAAAGGAGTAGCACCCTGCCCTACACCTGGGTGTAGTAGCTATTGAAAAGGGAGCCGTCTGATCGCCGTCGATTACAGTCGCCAACTTTACTTACTTAAGTTGATGAAAAAAATAAAAATATGACGTACATTTTTATCAAATGTCAATTGCATATAATTATTGAAAATATGTTTTATATTTATTCCAGATTTCCCTTGCATGTACCTCCCCTGTCTGCAAATGGACAATGGTGACATGATGCCTGAGACCATGGCCATCTGCAGGTATTTGGCTCGTGAATACAGTAAGTAACATACACTACAAGATATTTTTTATTCTTTAATAGGTGTTATCAGAATTAGTAAAGATGGATTGATAATGGAAAAATTAAAATTTGAAATAAAACATGAACAAAAAAATATCTCTTAAAGTTATAGGCAACTGTGACTCCTGGCTTTAAAATGTAGACTGCAGGATTGCTTCAAAAATGTATATGCTCTTTGAGACTGCCTGATTTCCCGAGGTTTGGTTTGGTTTGGTTTCTTTGTTTGATGGTATATCAATATTTGAAGGTTATTTAATGCCAAAGTCATTCTCCTAGAAGAACAGTATTGGTACTATTTAACCTATAGCTGGGAGGATAAGGGGGTTCATACCTTTCCCAAGGGTATTTGCCTGAAAGTGAACAGAATAGCGCGACTAGAGTACGAACTCGCGTACTACGATTCCACAGTCCATCACTTTAACCATTACGCCACGTTCCTCTGTATGAGAAATTTGTGCTCCCTAATTTGAGCGAGGGAGAGAATACCCAACTTGCAATCCGATCAGTGAAGGACGATTTGATCTCTCAAAACAAGAATTTACTTACTGTTGATATTAGAAGCAAAACAAAAGATATATATATATATATATATATATATATATATATATATATATGTGTGTGTGTGTGTATGTGTGTGTGTGTGTGAGGGTAGATATATATATATATGTTAGCTTATTTATCTCTGCTTCTCTCTTGTTTCGAAAATCAATCGTATTTTGAAAAATTATTTAAAGACAAATAATTAAGGAAAAACTAAGATGCCTCGTATTAATGTGTTGTGTCTTCACATGAGAAAAGAAATATCCTGAATGCAGAAAATACGTCAGGAGCCATCTTGCTTTTCCATAAACTAAAAGATGACGAATGTTCGACGATTCTTTGCCTACAAGAAAGACTACTCTCTGAAAAATTCTCACTCAATATAGCAGTTCAAAACGGTTATCAATCGCACACTTTTCCGACCAGAAGACACAGTGCCATATTTATTCAAGGTTAAAGATTTACAGAAAGGGTACGGTGTCCACTAAAATACGTCGTTGTAGTGTCGATTACGTCAAGCCGGTTCATTAAAACTGACCCACAGAACAGTGTACCATATTTGCAATTAATGGTATGTGCGAAATGTTCATTACTATAGAACATATAAAGAACATCGGAATCTCGGAATTCGAAAACACGTAACGACTTCTTGTTTAGGTACGAAACCTTTTTATTAACTTTGAGTTAAAGGTTTCGACGTAAGAAGGAGAGACACAGTCTTCTATGCTGTCTTATTCATTTGGCCTCCAACTTGAGCACCCCACCATAGGGTGCAAATTCGCCTCGCGTCTGCGAGCTCCAAAAGTCGATCCTTCTCCTTTGGCGTCTAGTACATGACCCTTATTTTCTTCAAATTCTCACACAAACGTCCGCATGCTTCCGGTGCGTGACGTCACCCGCACCTCGTCACCCAGAATCGTCTCAGACTGTTATGACATCTGAGTGACACCTCCATCCGCCCGCACGCACCCGCGTTAACACCTGCTTCAATCTTACACCCAACCAACCCATGTGCTGAGCCGAAAGGTTCTCAGCCTAACTAAACTCAAAGGCATGAACCGAAATCCCTCAGGTATTTCATAACAACAGTACAAAATGATTTGAAATTGATGATGGTTAAAGTATAAAATGAAACAATATATATATATATATATGTGTGTGTGTGTGTGTGTGTATTGTTTCTTTAATAGATACTGATTGATATAGATACGTATGTATATATATTTTAGTATCTATCAAATTATCAACTTGCCCACTTGGCTAGGGGCTGAAGACTACACCGACTGCTTAATTACAGATGGGTAAGAAACCTCCCCAAACGAGTGTCCTGAATATACCACTAAACAATCTGATGGTTAGGTTCCAGTAGTGCTAGAGCTTTGGGGGGCTGTGGAGTACGTCTTCATTGCCAGCATTCCCAGATTCACTCTGGCCCAGAATGGTAGCATCTGATTTGGTCCTATTTATGGGGTAAATAGAACTAAACAGTGAACTTATACTGAATTGCTTGAAAGAGGACTGTTTTGACATTCAACTGGGAATGAACAAAAAACATACTTATACTAAACTGAATAGTTTGAAATAGAACTGGTTTTGTTATTAAAACGGCTTACTTATGCTAAACCAGAGATTGGTATGATAACGGTCCGGGAGAACTGCGTTCAATCCCAGGTCGCGTCATACCGAAGACTCTAAAAATGGTACTTGATGCCTCTTTGCTTAACACTCAGCATTATAAGGGACGGATCAAGGGTAAAGTTGAACAACCAGGGAAAGGCGTAGCACCGTCCCCTACACCTCAGTGTAGTAGCTAATGAAAAGGGAGCCTCTTTACTTACTATGCTAAACTGAAATGTTTGAAATAGAACTGTAATTACATTTAACTGTGTGTAAAAAAATCAATTAATTTATACTAAACTGAATTATTTGAAATAGAACTGTTTATATAAATAAAATAAGGATCCATCATTAAATAACCTACAATGGTTGATGTACCATAAAACCAAACCAAACCAAACCAAACCAAACTAGAGTGTCAATATAAGAACAATAGAGCAATACAGAAATGGTTGGTTGTTTGTTTGTTTTACTTTACGGCATATCAACCCTTTTCGAGTCATTTAACGCCGAATTAAGTCATTTCGATTAAAGTTCTATTTCAAACACTTCAGTTCAGTATAAGCAGAGTTGTAATCAGTTTATTATGCAGCCCCAGCTGACTGGCCCAGCAATTACAGAAAGGAAGTCCTGTATGGTATTGGGATTTTCCCAACTTTATTTGGTAACAAGATATTGTGACGTCGACAAGAAGAAAGGAACACAAGACAGATGAAAATATTATAAAAACTTGTATTTACTGGAAAAGAGAGGAAGAAAAAGAATAGTTCTTGCAAACAGTCGGTTTGAGGGAAACATATCTGAAAGAGGCATCCTTTTGTAATATAATAACCGAGGGATTTCGTTTTATGCCTTTGGGTTTAGTTAGGCTGAGAACCTTTCGGCTCAGTGCATGGGTTACTCAGGTACAACATTAACGCAGGTGTTCGCACGCGCGCACGGAGCAGACGTGCCACTCGAGATGGGAAACGGGGCTAGGGAGTGCGAATGACGTCACCCACCGGAAGCTCACGGAGGATTTTGGGAGATTTGAAAAAGTCAGTTAGTAGAGTTGAGAACTGGACACCGAACGAGAAGGGTCGACTTTCGGGGCTCACAGAGGCCAGACGAATTTGCGCGCTACGGGCGCCACAGGTGTTGGGGTGGGGGGCAGATGGAAAAGCCAGAATAGAAAGAAAATGTATCTCTCTCCTTATGTCGAAGAACATTTAAACTCAAATGTAATGAAAAGTTTCGAACCTGAACTAAGAAGTTGTAAGTATTTTTCGTGTTTCGAGTTTCCTATGTTCTATGTATATATGTTATGAACATTCTATGTATATTTCACGTATCCATATCATGGGTATGGTACACTGTTTACGGATTTATATTTCCTGTTTCTTTTTGGCTGGGTTGAAGAATGTAGAGTCTTGGTTTCTGTGCTGCAGATGCTGAATAAAATCCTCACACGTGTCTCGGTGTTTAGATGACTGAGAGAACAGGCGAGGACGTGTTAACTCTGAGGAATCACACCGGCAAAAGAGGAAGGGAGTTCGTAAAAACCGCCCTCGTAGGGATCTGGTGAAAATCTAAAAAGGAAGCCTGTGATTGGCTGTTTTCCATCCAATCACAGGGTACCTAGTTAGCGATTCCGTAAATACTTTCAATAATCGTTTATCTTTTAGGGACAATTGTGGGTGTCAGAATTTTTATCTTTTTCTCGCTGTAATTAGTACAATTTACTATTTCTGAACAGTTAACATTTTATTCTTGAGTAAAAAAAGAAGTAAGACATGTTAAAAAAAGAAATAACCACGTTTTAGTGTTCATTTTCAATATAATTTTTCTTATTATCTCTCGTAAATTAAATGATCTTACTATCTTGAATTCTCCTCAGAGGGGTAACACCCTCTCCAACGAGTGTCCTGGATATGACACTGAACAATCATATTGTGTGTCCATTTGTAGAAGTCCATAGGAAAACGTTGCTTATGAATTAGTCCTTGCTTTTCTAGCAATGGCCCTGCATGTATTGTACGTCTTACTTGGATGCTTTGTGTGATGGGAGGTATATGGTCATACAGCTGGTAGTTTTTCGGATGTTACTTCTAGAATTTATTCAGAAGAGCAAGTATTATTATTATTATTATTGTCAAGTTTCAAGCTAGATTTTTCTCCATGCGTTTTGTAGAGTATAAGTGGTGCATCCATACAATAGTCATAACGCCACCACTGTAAGAAATCTCGTTTTATGTTATCAAAGAGATAGAAACTATTGCTTCTATAACGATGCTTTAAAAAAACACAAGAGCGATGGTTTGCTCACCTGATGGCGGCCGAAATTTTTTCGAGTTTTGCTACGAGATACATAAGATCTAATTAAAGAAAATGCTATAAAACTTTAAAAAGAACAAGAAGCAGAAGATATCCCGTTCAAACAAAGAATAGCGTAGACTACGCAGATGATCTAGCGCTTTTTGAAACTACACATGCCGAAGACGAATCCCCGTGGTATAGCCTTGAGTATACAGCAAAAGGCTTTAGACTCTACGTGAACAAGTCCATGAATTTTAACGATAAAGAAGCTCTCTCCACATTCAGTGGCAAGCCTCTAAAATTTGTAACCAATTCACTTACCTCGGCAACAATATCTCATTTACTGAAATTGATATTAACCCAAACCTAGAAATTGCTATGGTGGCTATTGACAGATTATCGAACAAATGGAAATCTGATCTCATTGATTATCTAATAATAATATTAAATACCCAGGACAATTAATAATAAAGTAATGTTCTTCAAACACACACACACACACACATATAAATATATATAGATATTTCCGAAAAATTCATGTTATTCTTTAAAAGATTTTAGAGATAAATTTATCGTTTGATTAATGCTTATAATCATTTATTCTTTTTTTGTAGATTTCTACCCCAAGAGTCCCATGGACATGATGAGGTGTGACTACATCTGCGACTGCTTCTATGAAATCATGCATGATTACATGAGGTACTACCACTGGAAGAACGGACACTTCAGGGTGAGAAAGTTACTTAAAAATTCCTGAATCTTTTCATTCATGGTTGATATCATTATCTGAAGAGGCCCTATTGAGGAATGCCGACAGGAGGGCAGCTACGAAAATAATGACCATTATTAAAAGACCTAAGTTTAAAAGATAATTAATTCCGTTTTAAAAATTAATCTCACATATAATTGCTGGATTGATTGCCTACTGCTCGCAAAAAATATAGAAATGCCGACGGAACAGTGCAACCACTTGTAGAGATTCACACTGTGCTGGAACCCACGTTGGTCTAGTGGTTAGAGTGTTCGCCAATGGTCCGGGAGACCTGGGTTCAATCCCAGGTCGAGTCATACCAAAGACTTTAAAAAAATGGTACTTGATGCCTCCTTGCTTAACACTCAGCATTATAAGGTACGGATTAAAGGTAAAGTGGAGCAATCCAGAGAAAGGAGTAGCGCCCTCCCCTACACATTGGTGTAGTAGCTATCGAAAAGAGAGCCTTCGGGTCACCCTCGACTATGGTCGCCAAATTTACTTACTTTACTTATCAAATGTTGCCCTCATGAAGAGTTGATTAAATCGCGTGTATAATCATGTTATTTACAGGGTGGAACGATAAAATTGTCGTCCTAAAGAAAACAATACTATAGCTTTATTTTAAAACTTTTATTGAAAAAATCAATTCGGGTAACTTGATTATGTAGTAGAGTTGACATCTATTCAATGTAGCCCTCGCCTTCAGCCTCAATCACCGCCTCGATACGGATCCGGAACTGGGAACATGCCTTTTTCACAGGAGCTCGGTGAATACTCCGCGGATGGCGGCGATCAGGCTGACTTTGGTGTTGTGGGAGGTCATGTTGGTAATGTTCTCGACGTATGACCAAACAAAGTAGTCCAGTAGGTTCAGGTCGAGGGAGGAGGTGGCCAGTGAGAGAAGAGTAGAAAGTCGTAGCACTCCTTCTGAAGCCAACCTGGGTCTCTTTGGACTTGTGGGCCGGCGCCGAGTCCTGCTGCCACACCCATGGTTTGCCACCGGCCACCTGATTGCACCAGGAGACAACCACACTCTTCAGCACATCCAGGTACACTTTGGTGTTGACTTTCAAGCCGACTTCGAAGATGTGAGGTGGCATGAAGTGATCCTCACTTGAAACTACACCAAAGACCATAACCGTAGCGGGAGACTTTGTTTTCATCACCCTGGGCATGTCCCTGTTATTCGTGGCAATCCAGATTTGCATTTTGAGGGCGCTGGCAATGGTCCTGTTGTCATAACTTGGATTAGTAGAGAAGATGTGTTGTACAGCGGCGCATCTCCGATCTCGCTCGTTGAACATTGTGTCACTTTCAGACATGATAGAAGGCCCCTATCGCTCTTGGGATTTGTACACAACTGACCAACTAGTTGATGGTCAGCAACAAAGAAAGAAAACCGGTTTTCATTAAACGGAAATGGAATCATGTCGTCTTTTCTAGGGCGACAATTTTATCGTTCCACCCTGTAAAAGCGGTCACCCATCTAAGTATTGAAAAAGCCCAGCGCAGCTTAACATCTATTTTTATTGTCGAATAAACTCTGCTTATATATGGCACACAGTCATTAGGTCACTTTCTTTACCGGCAGTTTTTGAGATGTCACCCATCTAAGTATTCAACCGGACCATCGTTGCTTAACTTCTTCATTTCTTTATTTTCTTGTAATTAGACTTAAGATTATATTATACTATATATTTTCTCAAGCTCATAAACTTGCCAAGTGACAAATTACTCGCACGATAAACACGGCTGATTAGCAACTTTTTCTTATATTTCAGTTGACCATAAAAGGGGATCATTTGGATATATCAGGTTATATATATATATATATATATATATATATATATATGTTATTAAACGAGGCAGACTCTTCATTTCTACTTATTCTATCTTCGATCCATTCAATTTTTCGTATGAATTTTTTGACATCTGATTAAAACGAAAGTAGGAGGGCGCCGTATTTTTCCCAACTGCTGCCATCTTGCGAGAACGAATAATGAAATGGCAAACACTTCGACGTGTCATATACATTCATATAAAGAGTAGACAGAAGAACAAACGGAAGGGGGAAAATAGTTTTAATGTAAGAGGAGTTCATGGCTGGAAAAGTTTTAAAGACATTTTAGAGTGTGGCTGCTATATTCGAAATTGATTTTGTTTAAGGAAGGTTTGTAAATATTTATACATAGAACCTGAGGAACTTTTGTCTTTATTCTTTGTGTAATATGAAAGTGTTTTCATTTTGAATTTTTCTTAATTTGGAGGGGGGATAAATATGTGCTTCAAGTTTTGAGGGATAGAATGAGTGTCGAGTTCGTAAATTGTTTAACGACTCAACAGGGTAGTAATTGTTAGGCCTATCTGGGCAATAACGTTTTGGTTTGGTTTGGTTTGTTGGGTTTTATGGCATATCAACCTTTGTAGGTTATTTAACGCCAAATCCATTTTTATACTAATAATCAGTTCTATTTCAAACAACTCAGTTTAGCATGAGTAAACAGTTTAATTGTCAAAAACATTTCTATTTCAAGCTATTCAAGCAGTTATAAATAACAATTCAGTTTAGTGTAAGTACAGTTTCAATGTCAAAAACTGTCCAATTTCAAATAATTCAGTTTAGCATAAGTACGCAGTTTAAATGTAAGTTCAGCTTAATTGTGAAAAACATTTCTATTTCGAGCTATTCAGTTTTGTCAAGCAGTTCTAATTCAGCTAATTCAGTTTACTATAAGTACATAATTTGTTTACACACAGTTGAATATCAAAACAGTTCTGTTAAACAATTCAGTTTAGTGTAAATACAGTTTCAATGTAAAAAACCCCAGTTCTATTTGAAATAATTCAGTTTAGCATAAGCACACAGTTTAAATGTAAGTGCGGTTTAATTGTCAAAAACATTTCTATTTCAAGCTATTCGGTTTAATCAAACAATTTAGTTTAGCATAGGTATGCCGTTAGTTCTATTTAATTCATAGTTAGGGCCCTATAAGGTGCTACCACTCCGAGCCAGAGTGGACCTGGGAGCAATGGCAATGAAGGGGTACCCCGTATTCCCCATCAGACTGTTTAGTGTCATATCCAGGTCACTCGTTGCGGGGGTGGGAATTAACCCTCTACAGAGGTACAGTCGATATATTCTTTTGCCCAAGCCGACTGGGCAAAATAACTTTTTGGGAAAAGCATTAATATTTCACTAACGAACAAATAAGACAATGAAACTGGAAGAAATGAACAGTACTAACTTTCTTATTTTCAGTATTTGGCATTAAATAAAATACACGGGTTGATATGCCGTAAAACACAACCAAGCCCAGCAAAGCAAAACTGAATAGATTACTTGACCCAAAAGACGCTTTTTTTCATTTGTCTTTTTTTCACAGTGTAACATGTCTTTTTTTTTTCACAGTACAACATGAACGACTGGGGCTTCGGAGGTGACAGCTCATGCAGCAACTACGACGTAAGTCTTCTTTTTGTTTCAATGAAATCAATCCTCAATACTTTCAATGTAAATCTGTCAAAACCAACCAACGCTAATCATTGTAGACATTGAACGTAATACTCCATCTTTTATTTCTTTTTTCAGAACTACTTGTACTGGAGATACATGAACACCTTCAACAGAATTATGCCCTTCATGGAGAGGAGTCTGTGCATGCGCAATGGTGGAAGCAACTTCTTCATGGGAGACATGGTAAGTTTTTACTAAAAACATGGATCAGTTACTGCTTCGTAGGAAGCACATTTGAGCTCCAGTCAGAGGATTATATTCATTTTCGCGTTAATATCCTTGGGAGATATATGAATACCTTATCTCTGCTAGGTATGGACTAAATATTACCACAACTGCTCTTCTACAAGGATCGCATTGGTATTAAACAACCCACGGTGTATATATGCCATTAAACGAAGAAACTAAAATTAAACTTAACTCGATATTTGGTTTAATAAAACTTTCAGATGAAAAGCTATCGACCCGTGTGGTTTAGCTAAATCCTTCTCAAATGCGTTCCTAATTTAAAATCGTTTTTCGTGTGTTCATATATCAAAATCATTTTACGATTATGATGTAATAATTTCCTCTAAAAATTATACATCTTCAAATATATCTAATCTTATCTTCTTTCTTTCAATTTTTCAGATGATGTGGTGTGATATGATGTTCTACTGTTGCATGGAGAACATGTACAGGGAGAACCAGTCTATGTTCAGCAGCTACCCAAAAATGATGGCCCTCTACAACCGTGTCGCTTCCTACCCCAAGATCGCTTCTTACCTGAAAAGCCGTTGCAATACCCCCTGGTAAATTGGACTCGTCACACATTCGTTTCATCTTTGTAAAATAAAAACATTATCCATGAGATCTGTGGAAATGAGTCGTGCTTTTTAAAAGCTTTATTCCTGAAGAAATATTTCATCGACAGATTTTTATTTATACGATGTAACGGATTCCAAATAATCAATAAAGAAAATATTTCCTTCTAGTTATTTGTCTCTTAATCTTTTTAATGTTGTATAGCCATATGCAACAGCTGTACACATATACATATATACATGCTGAATACATATTGACGCAATGAATAAAGACGAGCAAAGACTTCTTTAGAAAAATATCTACCTCTCACTTTATTGTAAGGGTACGAAAAGGGTTACTCAAGGTTTTACTGTGAGAGGGAGTTGGAGACTGAACCAGGACTGCAACATATTGACCACCCCAGTCCCTCCGGACATCGCCGTGTGTCGTTCTCGTTCGCTTGGCTGCTCAACCGGGGGCCTGGGGGCCCGGCCTCTCTGGGACATGTTCTCATTTCAGCATCTTCTCACGAACTTGTCTCCAAATTCGCTGGGGATCCCGAGGGCCCCTTCTACCGGGTGGTGGCTTTCTCTACCACATCCCCTCTCCAACTTCTCTACACTCCAACTCTCTGACTTCCTGTTCTCACCGAGTTATATAATAGTTCAATCGCTCACTCAATCTTTGGAATGGCATGTTTGCTCGTCATCAAGCGGAAATAACTGTCATGCCGTTCACAGGTCACTCTCTTCCGGTGCATCAGTCTATGAATGTACCATGGGATTTTTACCTTGTCCCATTTTTTCAGCCAAGCCTGCCTACGCGACTTCCTCTCATAACTGCCATCGGAATGAGTCTCTTCCTTCCGGTGCATCACTTTGGAATGGCATGTTTAGCCGGGTCGAAGATCAATATACAACATTAACACAGGACAGACTTTCAATTTAATCAGTTAGTTTCCATTGCACTGACTGGCGGTATCACTCTCAGTCCTTCTCTCTCTCTCTTTCTTTCTTTCTCTCACTCTCTCTCTGTACCATAGCCATGATATGGCTATGTGTGAAACGTACATCGAATGTCCATAAAGTTAGAACATCGGAATCTCGAAACACGAAAAACACTTTCGACTCCTTTTTTTCAGGTAGGAAACTTTTTATTACCTTTGAGTTTAAAGGTTTTTCGACATTAGGAGAGAGAGGCACAGTCTTTTTATCCTGGCTTTTTAATCTGACCCTATCCCCCCAACACGTGTGGCACCCACCACAAAGGTCTCTACGAACAAGCGAAAGCCAACCGGCTTCCCTCAAGTCAGGTCTCATCTCAGCTAACTTTCTTCAAATTCCCCAAATCCTCCACGCGCTTCCAGTACGTGACGTCATTCACACTCGATAACCCCCGTTTCCCATCTCGCGCTATTGTGACATCTCTGAATGACACGTCCGCTTTGCGCGCGCGTAAACAGCTGCATTAATGTTGCACCTAAGTAACCCATGCACTGAGCCGAAAGGTTCTCAGCCTAACTAAACCCAAAGACATGAAACGAAATCCTTCGGGCATTATATTACATCTCTCTCTCTCTTTCTTTCTCTCTCTCTCGCTCTACATCGATATATATATATATATACTAGAATAAAATAAAACAGAGTAAACATTCTTCACAATTTGTTTTTTTTTGTTTTTTTTTATAGCAATTATCTCACTGCCTTATTAAATGTTCCTAGCTTAGTTTGGGCCCAAGTAATCTATTCAGTTTTTCTTGGCTTGGCTTGCTTGTGTTTTACAGCATATCAAACCGTGTAGTTTATTTAATGCCAAATACTGATTGTTTTCGTATAATCTTGAGCAAACAGCTTCTTGGTATCATTAATTTAAAAAGAGCCAGTGACAATTTGTTTATTCAGTTATTTGATTTCTACTATTATCCTTCAACACTAATGATTATATCCAGTATTAATCATTTATTTGAACATGGTAGCTAAATGGTAGGCCAGTCGGCTGGGGCTGTAGAATACCATATTTACCAAACCCTCCACTCGGGCAGGATATGACACAAGGTCAATTTTTTAAGCGGAGTTTAACAGGTTTGAATTCAGATTTTTCCTTCTCCTAGACTAGTTGCCTCTCCAAGGCTGTTGAACCTAATCTTCCTTACTATTTACCCATAGCTGGAGGGAGAGAATAATTAGATTCATACCCTTCCCAAGGGTATTAGTGCTATGTGAAATGCAATCAGTCTCGTCCAAGATTTGAACTCGTGTCGCCGTGTCCATTTCCGACGACGATAACCATTACACCACGGGCTGTAGAATACACTGACTGCACTTCTGCAGATGAGTAAGACTCCACCTCCCAATGTGGGTCCTTGATAGGACATTGAACAATCTGAGGGTGAGGCTCCTGCAACGCTGGAGCTTTGGGGAACACGGTACCCCATCATTGCTCCAAGGTCCACTCTTGTCCGGAGCGATAGCATCTGACAGAGTTCTATCTATAGGTCAAATAGATCTGTTTGGCATTTAAACTGTGTGCAAACAAACGACTCATGCTAAATTAAATTGTTTGAAGTAGAACTGTTTTTTAACAGTGTGTAAAAAACAACTGTTGTTTAATTGAAGTTTTAGTAATACATAACAGTACTCTGAACCATTTAACATTGATTCATGTTAAATTGAATTGCTAGAAATAAAACTGATCATTTTACTGCGAATCTACAAACTGTGCTTACAAATCATGTACTTATAATATATATAAAAACAGGATTTTGCATTGTGAACAACAGTGGCTGATATGCCATCAAACTTAACAGCACGAAAGTGTAATTAAATGGTTTCTAACAACGAGTAATAACCGCATAATAAATGATTAAACATTTCTATTTAACAATAGATTAGACCCAAACAAAGTACGCGGGAGTTATGGCAATCAAGAAGTACTCCACATTCCTCAAAATTCTAAAACTGACGCTGCACTATCAGATGGTCAGACCAGGACACTCGTTGGGGTCTTTTAACCTTCAGCATAAGGGTGACTGCGATCATATCCATTCAGTATTTTTTCTGATTAAAAAGATAGTTGATACATAAAATTTTTTTAGAATAACAAGACCTATAAAGCAAAATACATAAGATAATTAAAAAAAAGAATTTTCTTTCTTTGCAAAGCCAGAGTGACCTTCCTAAAATTAATATATATATATATATATATGAATAAAAAGATTACTTTATTATAAAATCGTGATAGTATGAAGTTAAATCATTTCCAATGCGTTGTGATTGTAATGACTGTGTGCCATATATAAGAATTATTTACGATACATTTATATCATCATCATCATCATCATCATGTCGTGCTGGTAGCACGGATATCCCTGACCCTTTTTCGCCACTTTTCCCTATCGTTCATCGCCCCAGGCAGGTCTTCTGGACAACATCCCGTATCCTCACATATTTGCTGAATGTATGTTCGTAATGGTCGTCCTGCTTTTGCACGGCCATGTATGAGGGTCCATAAGAGTACATCACTTATGAGTTCGTCCCTGCTTCTCCAGCAGTGTCCTGCATGTCTGGTTCGTCTAACTTGAATAGTTTTCGTGATAGGAGGCAGGTGGCCGTACAGTTGGTGTCTTGTGGGGTGTTGCCGCCAGAACTTGTTCAAGATTGCTCGCAGCATTCTTGTGTAATTGCCGTCTAGCTTCTTCTCCAGCCGTTTTGTTAGAGTCCATGTAGTGCATCCATATAGCAGTATTGATGCGACCGCTGCCTGGAAGAAACTGCGTTTCATTTTATCGGTTAGGTCTGATTTCCATATAATCGATAGCCTATTGATAGCTGTCCATGCTTTCGCTAACCTCGTGTCGATGTCCTTTTCGGTTGATTCGACGCTGCTTCCTAGGTAAGCTAATTTGTCTACTAGTTTAAGATGGGTTCCGTCTAGAGTGGAGATGTCTTCCGTTTGATTATAGCACATATATTCCGTTTTGTGTGCATTGACATAGAGGCCTATGCCTGCGGCAGCTCGTTCCAAACTATATAGTAGTGTTTCGGCTTGGTTGGGTGTATTTGCCAATATCGCTATGTCATCGGCGTAGTCTGCATCGCTAATTGTTTTTGAGGGGTACCTTCTGCTTCTTTTCTTTGTCAGCTCGAAGCCGTTCTCTCTGATTTTGTCAATCGATATTAATGAAATAATATAAATTGCATTTCATTGTGAAGTCTTTTGAAATGTATTTCTATAGTAAAATCATTTCCACTGCATTTTCATAAATCCCAATACATTTGAGAATTAATTTTTATTTATTTTGGATTTTTTGTCCTCATCTTGGTAGGTTTTTTTGTGTTGTTTCTTCTTTCACTACGTTTCGGCCAAATTTTCACCTCTGGCCTTCTTCAGGTGATTTACCGGTCAGAGGTTTACTTGGTCAAAAACGTGGAGCGATAGACAACAACTATGGAAGGCAGTAATTACTGGGGATACGGTTACAAGACTCATCATTCCTATCAGAGGTCGCGATAAATCACCTGAAGAAGGCCAGAGGTGAATATTTTGTCGAAACGTAGTGAAAGAAGAAACAACACAAAAAAAAAAACAACAAAAAAACAAAAACAAATAAGATGAGGACAAAAAGTCCGCAATAAATAAAAATTAATTCTCAGATTAAGAGGCCTCATCTCAAAATGATTCCAATTAAAGACAATCCCAATACATTTGTATTGCATGATAATTTTAAATCCATTTTCAGAGAAAAATATACATTTCCAATGTATCTTTATAACGAAATAGTTCCTAATGCATTTTATAGTAAAAAAAAAACATTCCTAAAGCATTTTTGTAATATATTAATTTCCAATTGTCATCCCACCCACTGCCTAGACCATCGACGGGTCACTGATCCTACGAAAAAATGAACCAAGGCTTGTCCAGTCATTTGCCCACGTTTTGTTTTAGATCAAGATAACTGAAGTCGCCTCTCACCGATCGCCAAACAAATAAGACTGGGTTGATCATTCGAAAAAAAAGTTGAAGGTCAGAAATAAAACCATACGGGGTGCTCAAAAATGAAAACAACATTTATTTGATAAATAAAACATCAAATTCCATTTAAAAAATAGAAAATCATTTATCCTTACCAGAAACGATTAAGTCCTTTCCCCATTCATTGAGGAAATGTGATTCAGCGACTTGATTCGTTTATTTCAGCGGCCAGTCTAGTTGCAGCAGTAAACTAAGCCTTTCAAAAAACTAAGTCGTTCTCCAGTTTCCAATTCAGCTATGTTTTCAGTTCGTCAGGCTCGCGTTACTAACTAGTGATTCTCGCTTTTTTTTTTCATGGGGTCAGACTCAAATGCAGAGTGTTAGGGTCTCTTTTCAGTCTGCCTCAGGACTTCTGCACAACTTCCTGCTGACTATCCGACTAACTCTTAGCTAACTTCCTGCTGACAAAAAGTTTTTCAGCAAAACATGATTTCATATATCGCTTCTCTTATTTCCAAGCGGCCATATCTCATCAACGGCCTTCTCCTTAATTAGACTTCAATCATTAATTCCATTCAATGTTGTTCTCTCTGCAACCTTACCGGTGAATCCCTGTGCCCACCATTGAAGAAGGTGTTCCTCCCATTTTAAAATGACGATCGCTGTGCCCCTCTCCTCACGTAACTAACACATCACGTCAAGCAAATCACCAAGTTTTTGCAGAAAAAAAAATCAAAATTTTCAATTTCTCACAGTTTGATATTTTCCATACAATCGGCCTTCACCTGGCTGATTGACCACTTCTTGGCCTAAGCTGTCCAGCTCATCATTGTTTTGGTTATAGTAAATTCAAGGACAGTTTCCGCAAAATTCAAAACATATTTCTAATTTCCTTTCTTTCTTTCTTTCTCTGGTAAGTAAAAAAACTTCATATGTTTTTATATTTCCCAACTTTGCAAAAAATTAAAACTATCTTATCACTTCCTTCACATTTTGACAATATATTTTATCACTCTTAAAACACAACAAAGAAACAATTTACTGATTTTATTCTTCTAAAATCTGCGTTACTAATTTTCCTTACAACTAAAATCATTTTCAAATTTCTCCCGCTCAGGTCTCTGATCCTCAATCAACTCTTTTATGCAATACATGTTTATAATAAAATCATTTCCAATATATTTTTATAGAAAAAAATCATTGTCCATTAAATTTTTATTGGAAAAAATATTTTCAAAGCAAATAAAAATAATTTCTAATGGATTTTTATTGGAAAATAATTTCCAGACAACTTTTTTTTAGAAAAAATAATTTCCGATACATTTGCATCAAAAAATCATTTGCAATGCATTCCTGTTGTGAAATCATTTACAATATATTCTTCTTGTAAAATTATTTGGGATTCATTACTATGATGATATGTGAAATACCGGATTTATTTTCCGACTGTGATAGCGAAGTCATAGTGACTTCCCTTGGATTCATCGTAACAAGTCAAAAATACTAATTTCTTTATTATAAAATTAGAAAACCTGAAAAAGAAATTACTGTTTTTTTTTTACTAAGGTACAATACATGCATAGCATCTGAGTATTTTTAAAACAACATATTTTGAAACCTTCGTAAAAATTGATATGTATATTTGAGCATTTCGTGAAGCTGTGGGTAAATTGCTACCGTCCTGCCACATGTATTTGACCAGCTAATTTTGTTCAGACCTGGAATTTTTTTTAAAATTCAAAGATATAACAAAGGTTTACCTTCGACATCATCAAAAAATAATATATATATATATATATATATATATATATATATATATATATATATATTTCTATAATTCCAGTTCAGATATAGTCAATCGTCAAATTAAAAGGAAGTAATGAAAGCGTGAAATAGCAAGTAATCAAATCGTTTTTGAGCCTTGAAATATCCGAGTCTAGAATCGTCTGAAGTATTGCCAGATTTTGCATCGTTGATTTTGTATGCACCAATTGGGATTCGGATCTCAATTCTTTGGAAAAAAATATTGTGTTAAAATTGTAGATTTTATGATTAACTTGTTTTTTTAATTGAATAAATTAATGTTCAAAATTTAATTACTTTCATTTGAATACATCTTTTATGTCATAGGAGAATAAGGTTATATTATAAACCTCAGGAACAATTATAAAAGAATATATATTTCTATAACTAGAATTTGATCGTAGACTGCGTGTCCGACAATCAAAGTTCAAATCTAGAACGGTTTATTAAATTTGACAGCATATCAACTGATCTAAAGTTCCTTTATGCTTCTGAGATATTAGATTTTTTTGGGTTTGGTTTTACGGCATATCATCCACTGTAGGCTATTTAATGCCCAATCCTCTTTATACATATATATTAAATATATAGGATTTGGTTTGGTTGGGTTTTATGGCATATCAACCATTTTAGGCTATATAATGCCAAATCCTCTTTATACATATACACTAAATATATATAATTTGGTTTGGTTGAGTTTTATGGCATATCAACCATTGTAAGTTATTTAATGCTAAATCCTCTTTATACACATATATTAAATATATATGATTTGGTTTGGTTGGGTTTTATGGCATATCAACCATTTTAGGTTATTTAATACCAAATCCAATTTATACAAATAAATTAGAGATATAGGATTATTGAACATAAGTCAATAAAGTTAAATCGTTCCAAATATTGCTCTTTATTTCAATTAAATATATATTTGTTTACTCACAGTTGAATAATCAAACAGTTCTATTTCAAAGATTTCAATTTTGTATAAGTTATTTGTTTGCACTCAGTTTAAATGTCAAACAGTTTTATTTGACCCATCAATAGGACCCCATCAAGTTCCACTACTCTTGTTCTGAGTGAACCCGGAGTAATGGCATTGAAGGAGTACTTTGCATTCCCTTAAGCTTCAGATGGTATAGTGTTACCAAGGACACTCGTTAGGGTTCTTACCCCTCAGCAGAGATGCAGCCGGCGTATTCTACAGCTCCAGCCGACTTAGCTATCAGAATCGCATCAACTGAACTTTCTTTTTTTTCAAAAATTTATGTTTATTTGAAGATTTTTTTTATACAATCTTAGATTATTTTAAAAGAAATATTTTTGACTCGTAGATGGGACCCTAACTGAATCGGTTAGCGAGTAATGGCAATGAAAGTGTACTTCACGGTACTCAGAACGAGAGCCTGCAGTTTACAGGACTCTTAATCCATTGCAGAGGATACAGTCAGCGTATTCTAAGCCAACCTATGGAACGAAAGTCCGAGAGGAGCCTGCTTCCATTTCACATACCACCAGCATCCTTGGGAAAGACATGAATTCATCTATTCCCCTTGAGTAAATAGTAAGTGAGTCTTGACTCTTCAACCTTGGTAAAACAACCGTTTTAGCAAGAGGAAAAACTCTGTATTCAAACCAGTTGTACTGTGTTGAAAAATCATCACGTGTCTTATCCAACTGGAAGAGGAGGGGTTGTAATCCATTCAAAGCCATTGCTCCCAGGTTCAATGGGGCCTGGAGTGGTAACACCTATCTATGGGTCTTAAAAAACTGTTTGTCATTAAAAATATGCACAAGCAAATGACTCGTGTTAAATTGAATTGATAGGAATAATACTTTTTGACATTTAACTCAGTATGAAAAATGACTGACCTTTAATTAGATTGTTAGTTATACATTGCAATACTTGGGACCATTTAACTTTGTTTTATGCTAAATCGATTCGTAAGAAATAGAACTGTTTGATCGTTTACCTGAGGGAATCTACAAGATATATTAACAAATCATGTTTGATATCTATGTGAAAACAGGATTTGGGATTAAGTAACCAACAATGATTGATATGCCATTAAACCAAATAAAATCAAACCAAACAAAACCAAAGCAGACTTAACTAAACGAAAACATTCGCTCAAACCTGGTCAATATAACCGATATAAGTTCTGTGCAAATTCCCAGAAGTCCTAATATGGTACGTAAACGAAAGAAGATTATTCCTTTCTTATTTAGTTAGGTTTTATTTTGCCCTTTTTGGATCGAAACCCTGGAGCCAAATGAATTAAGCATCGTGACTTTTGGGCTGAAAATAATCGTGATGCCCATTCAAGGCTGACGAACAATTACTATAATGCTAAAGCTAGCCGTATTTATCAGGTGCTCAACTAACTGAATTGATGCGAGGCATAATGATCTGATGCTGCTGCAGCCAGGAACACTTCCATTAAATTTTGGTCAGGAGAATATCAAAGTTTACGCGAATCATCTCTTGAAAAAAGAAATGTTGAAGTCAGACTCGATAGTGAAACACTCTATACACGATGTGTAGGTTTGGTTTGGTTTCTTTGTTTAATGGCACATAAACCTTTGTAGGTTATTTAATGCCAAAGCCATTTTCCTAGAAGAACAGTCGTGGTACTATTTAACCATTAGAATAGAGAATAAGGAGGTTCAAACCTTTCCTAAGGGTATTTGCCCTAAAGTGAACGTAATAACGCGACTCGAATACGAACTCGCATACTACGACTCCGCAGTTCATCGCTTTAACCATTACAACACGATGACAACCCCCACAATGTGTAGGGTTGATTTAATTTGGTTGCTATGTTTAACATCATATCAACCTTCATGGGTTAATTAATGCCCAGCCCATTTATTATCATTAGGTATAATTCTGATTTATCTTTTTAATTATCTCTAAGTAGTTTAATTTGGTTTCTTTCTGTAACGGCATACCATCCTTCTTGGGTAATTTTAATTCCAAATCTATATCAACAGAAAAGTGTTATATTTAGTTCATAGTTTGGGGAATAAGGAAGTTCGTACCTTACGACACTGTCCAGCATTTTAGCCTCTAGGTCACTTCCTCAAAATGTACATATGCGCCTGACAATGTGACAGAAATAGAACAGCATTAAACACCTGCTTGTTTATGATTCACTTAACGTTTATGCGGGGGTGTCCTCATGGTGTAATGGTTAAAGCGAAGGACTGTGGAATCGTAGTACGCGAGTTCGTACTCCAGTTGCGCTATTACGTTCACTTTCGGGCAAATACCCTTGGGAAAGGTATGAACCCCCTTATCCTCCCAGCTATGGGTTAAATAGTACCACTACCGTTCTTCTTAGAGAATGGCTTTAGCATTAAAAAAACCTATAAAGGTTGATATACCATTACACAAAGAAACCAAACCAACTTTCACTTCGGGCAAATACCCTTGGAAAAGGAATGAACCCCCTTATCCTCCCAGCTATGGGTTAAATAGTACCGCTACTTTTCTTCTACGAGAATTACTTTGACATTAAATAACCTACAAAGAGTTGATATGCCATTACACAAAGAAACCAAACCAACTTTCCCTTTCGGGCAAATACCCTTGGGAAAGGTATGAACCCCCTTTTCCTCCCAGCTATGGGTTAAATAGTACCGCTACTGTTCTTCTACGAGAATTACTTTGACATTAAATAACCTACAAAGAGTTGATATGCCATTAAACAAAGAAACTAAACCAAACCAAACTAACGTTTATGCCCACGAGAAAGGTGTTACGTTGCCTCACCGACAAGGCACCATCTCGAACATCAATAAATGTTACCACAACATTTCTTACAGATGTCGTCATCGAACCCGAGAGAAACAGAGTGAAAGGTATTAGTTCTTATATAGAAACGCTATCAGATTCTTGGGTGGTAGACGAACAATCAAAACAACGACTTCCATTTTTTTAGCCTCGTCACTTTTTTCCTCTAGAGTGCTCGAATCTAGGAGTTCAATCGACCGTCTCTGACTCTTAACTCTGAATTGCCCCATCTAAACGAAATAACTCTGCTTATATAATATACTTTTTAGGTCATTAACTAATGTTGAAAAGAACACGTCATTAAATTTATGGTGTTATGTCAGCTTATCCTAAGTCCGATGACAGAATAATTACTTTTTAACATCCGGCCTACAACCCTGATTTCAAAACATATCTTCAACATGGTGTCCCAGGTGATTTCCATTTGTGCAACACGTACACGCAAATGAACTTTATATCTTGTAATTCGATTTAAAGCTTTTAGCCAACTACAATTTATCACTACTAAAATAATCAACTAATATAATTAATTATCATCCTTAATTATATTACAAACGCACAATTAATTGATCATTGTAACTGGAGAGTTGTCACTTGATCCCGTTAAACACTTGTTGCTAATTAATCTCTTTGGTGAAACGTGTTTACAAGCACGCATTTAAATTTAATTTGCCAATCAGAGTTTTCAAACTATTTGTCAATGCTTCTTTTAAAGTTTATACGGGAGACAGATTAAAGAGGCATATAAAATCACAGCCTCCTGGACGCTAAATGGTCCATTCTTTAATCCTGCATGGCTTAATTAGTTTTAATTAGAAAGCCACATAGATGAACATGCAAATAAGTAAAGATAGTGACCTTTGTCGAGGGTGACCCGAAGGCTCCCTTTTCTATAGCTATTACACAGAGGTGTAGGGAAGAGCGCTACTTCTTTCCCTGAATTGATTCACATTACCCTTGATCCTCACCTTATAATGCTGAGTGTTAAACAGGGAGATTTCAAGTACCATTTTTTGAGCCTTTGGTATGACTTGACCAGCGATTGAATCCCAGTCTCTCGGACCATTGGCGAACACTCTACTCATTAAGCCAATGACCCGGTGCCAGATGGACATGCGACATCGTCTAATTCGGATAATTATACGCTACGGGTTTGAACTGTCTCATAACACGGCCGAAAAGATGACCAAAAAACACTTGCGTAAATGGAAAAGTGTTATATTCTCATATGCCGTATCATAACGACACAATAATAAAGACAGACGCAATGATAATGATAAAGACGCAGGAAGACTTCTTTAACAAAATATTTACCTCTCACTTTATTTGTAAGTTTCGAAAGGGTTACTCAAAGTTTGCGTGTGAGAGGGAGCTGGAGACCGAACATAATTGAAATATTTTGACCCCGAAGTTATGGCCGTCAGCGTTGTGTCTTTCTCGTTCTCCATGGCTGCTCAACCGGAGCCCTGGAGTTCGCTCTGCTGGTGCTGGCTTTCCTTACTACATCTCGTTCTCTCCACTCCAACTCTACTCGCCTGAACTGGCTCGTCGAACTCAACTGTCCTCTGTTCAATTCGTCGGCCTTATATCACCTTCAAACTCCCACGCGGTGATATGGACACGCCTCCACGCCTCCGCAATTTCTTCCGATGTCTGGCGATCGGGATGTGTCAATTCCGCTTTCTTTGGAATGGCCTGTGTGATCGTCATCGAGCGGAAATAACTGTCATACAGTTCACAGGTCACTCTCTTCCGTTGCGTCAGTCTATGAGAGTATAATGGGATTTTTTTTTACTTCGTCCCGTTTCATCAGCCAATTTTCGCCCACGCGATTTCCTCTCATAACTGCCATTAGAATGTGTCACTTCCTTCCGGTGCGTCACCTTGAATGGCATTTTTGGCCGGGTCAAAAGGTCAAAACATAACAAAAGGATCAATTGATTGTGTTGCAGTAAACAGATGGTTGAATATATTTCAATGGGGTTGCAAGAACATTAACGATTAGACAAGGCCAGGTCGGCCTAAAATCACGGATTATAAGTCTCGGCTCCAAACTAGGGAGGTGAAGCTAGAAAGTAACACTGGGAGAGTATCAGGCGACCTCGTAATCTCATAGTTTAGTACGGTTCATCATATTCTTGACCTCGACAAAAATGGTGAGGAGCCGTCGAATTGTATTAAAGGTTACTAAAATGTTCCCAAATTTTTGACTCGCACAAATATATATATATATATATATATATACAAGAATATATATATATATATATATATATATATATATATATATATATATATATATATTCACAAGAATGTTGCGAGCTGTATTGAACAAGACCTGGAGGACAGCAGCTGTACGGTTGCTTATCACCCATCACGAAATGATCAAACTTAGACGAACTTGATATGCTGGACACTGCTGGAGAAGTAAGGATGAACTCATAAGCGACATACTCCTGTGGACCCCTTCACATCGACGAGCAAAGGTAGTGCAACTAGCTAGAACCTATATACAAGAGCTCTTTGCCAATACAGGATATAGCTTGGAAGACCTCTCGGTTGCAATGGACGATTGAGACGGCTGGTGAAAGAGGGCCAGATAGATCCATGGTGGCAGCGTGACATGATGATGATGATGATATATACACGTAGATAGACAGAGAAAGAGAGAAAAACATAGATTAGAGTGCTGCCATTATTCAGTGGAGGGGATTATCTACCTGTGATATATATATATATATATATATACATATATATATATATATTCCCTGTGTTAAAAAAAAGAATTTTTTTAAAAGATATACAAGTTTTTATTAGTTCATTTAAACAAGGGCTATTGGAACGACTCTTGAAATAACTGAAAACTTGAGGGTAAGCAGGGACATATATATTATATATATATATATTGAGAGATTCAGAGAGAGAAATTTAAAAGTACGACCAACACGTAAAATATTGCGAAGGAATTGTTTTATTATATCAATATTTTGAATTCGTTACATCGTATAAATAAAAAGCATTCAATGGAATATTTCTTCAGGAAACATGTTATTGAAAACACATCTTCTTTCCATAAACCTCAAAGATTATGTTTATTTACATAGATGAAACGAGTGTCTGTCCAATCGAATTTACCAGGGGGTATTGCAGCGGCTCTTCAAATAAGAAGCAATCTTGGGGTTGGAAGCGACACGGTTGTAGAGGGCCATCATTTTCGGGTAGCTGCTGAACATAGACTGGTTCTCCCTGAACATGCTCTCCATGCAACAGTAGAACATCATATCACACCACATCATCTGAAAAATTGAAAAAAGTAAGAAAAAATTGGATACATTTGAAGATATGTGTTTTGAAATTGGAAATTATTACATCCGTCCATTACGTATCATCCGTACGTTTTAGTCAAAACACCCGGTGAGTTTGATTTAAAGGCCTGTATACCTACTGCTATATATGAAGTGATTTTGGGAGGTGTCTGTGGTGTAATGGTTATCGTCGTAGGAAATGGACACGGTAACACGAGTTCAAATCCTGGACGAGACTGATTGCATTTCACAAAGCACTAATTCCTTTGGGAAAAATATGAATCAAAATATTCTCTCTCCAGCTATGGGTAAATAGTATGGCAGACTGGGTCCTTCAGCCTTGGTGGGGCAACTAGTCTAGGAGAAGGAAAAGTCTGACTTCAGACCTGTTAAACTCCGCGTAAAAAATGACCTTGTGTCATATCCTGCCCGAGCGGAGGGGTTGGGTAAATATGTATACCAACTGATTTTTATGAAGGAAAGAAAAGTCTAAATAAAACATATAGGCTTGGAGGAAATGGACATTGTTTTGATAATACACACTAATTGACTGAATTCAACACATATATACCAACAAAGGCAAGTAAGATTTGTAAGGGGACAAAAGAGCGAAAATACCATTTCAAAGATCCAAGGAGGGTGTCAAGATTGTTATAACCGTTCTTTGAAACAGTAATTGACCAGATATTCTCAAAGGATAATGTCACTCACCGAAGCAGCATATATAAAAATTGAAAAATATCATTTTTACTACCCAAGGAGACTGTCAAAAACGTTCTTATTGATTCTTTAGACTAACTGACCAGATAATCTCCAAAGAGGGTGTCATACACAGAAGCAGCATATATAAAAATTGAAAAATGCCGTTTGTATGACCTAAGAGGACTGTCCAAAACGTTCTTACTGTGATCTGTGACTAACTAACCAGATGATCTCAAAAGATGTCACATACAGAAGCAGCATATATAAAAATTGAAAAAATGCCTTTTGTATGACCTAAGAGGACTGTCCAAAACGTTCTTACTGTTTTTTTAGACTAACTGACCAGATGGTCTCAAAAGAGGATGTCACACACAGAAGCAACATATATAAAAACTGAAAAATGCCATTTCTATGACCCAAGGGAACTGTCAAAAATGTTCCTACTGTTACTTTTGACTAACCGACCAGATAATCTCAAAAGAGGTTGTCACACACAGAAGCAGCATATATAAAAGTTTAAGAATTTAATTTCTATGACCCAAGGGGACTGTCAAAAATATTCTTCCTGTTCTTTTAAACTGAAATTGAATTAATAATCTCAAAAGAGAATGTCACTCAGAGAATAAGCACATATGAAAGTAGGGAGAAAGAGAAAAACATTTTTATATTCATATTAGGGGACGAAGGATTATTAGATTTATATTTAGCATTTCTTAACGAATAACAAAGACTTACGTTGAAGGCTCAGCAGCAACTTACTTTAAAATACCCAAACGTCTTCTCTTATTAGGCTAAGGGGACCCCTTGTGATATACATATATTCGTTTCTCTGTACACGGTGTACACACTGAGACTCACTTTAATATCTTTTAAGTTATTCTAACAATAGATAAAATAAATAGTTATTTAGTTGTCTAAATTTCTGAGACGAAACTTGGTGATTTTTATCATTAAGGGTTTTCGGACTATTGCCTTCATCTTTATTGTTATTTCCATAATGTTTCGGATGAAGAAGGCCGGAGGATATATCGGCCGAAACGTTGTAGAAATAACAATAAAGATGAAGACAATAGTCCAAAAACCCTTAATGATAAAAAGAGTTATTTGAGTCAAAATTTGAATTACGAACACATAGACAACATTTATTTGAACAATTAAAACGGAATTTGGTTTCTTCTATGCAGATCTAAATGAACGCTACACATTTGTATCTGTAGGCTGTTTTTTTAATGGAATATCAATTTTCATGGAGTAGTTAATGCCAAATTCATCCTTTCCTGAGAGTATTAGTTCGAAAGTGAACGATATACTCCAACTAGATTACAAAAGCCTTGACTTCAATGTTGCGTTCCAGTACGTTACCACTATACCATGGGGACTTTTACTGTTTGTATTAATTATTTCATAACATGAAAAAAGTTAAACAAAATTGGAAATTGTACAAATGTTCGAAAATATCACCAAACTATGACGATGTTCTCAAAAAGCCTTAACGACGACTATCCGAGTTCAATAATAATAATAATAATAATAATAATAATAATAATAATAATAATCATCGTATAAGAAAATGGAATTCGATTATATAATTTGAACAAATGGTGTATGCACAAATCAGAATCTGTCATGGAGAATGACACGCACAAACTCTGCTGGGATTTTGAGATATAAACGGATCACCTAATCTTGGCCAGACGACCAGAGCTTATTATAACCAACAAAAAAAAAGAGAACTTGCAGGATTGTAGACTTTGTTCTCCCGGCTGACCATTGAGTAAAATTAAAAGAATGCGAAAAGAGGGATAAGTACCTCGACCTTGCTAGGGAATTGAAAAAAAAAAAACAACTGTGGAACATGAAAGTGACAATTCTACCAATTTTAACTGGTGTTCTTGGTATAGTCACTAATGGATTGGTACAAGGACTGGAGGACTTGGAAATAAGAGGACGGGTGGAGACTGTCCAAACTACAGGATTGTTGAGATCGGCCAGGATACTGAGAAGAGTCCTGGAGATTTGAGAAGGCTTGCTGCCACTCAAAATCCCGAAGCAAATCATCAGCTAACGCTGATTTGTAAAACTCCCAAGGAGTAGAATAATAATTATGGTAATACGCTAACCAGAAACGTCCTGGAGAATGAAACGCAAAAAGTTCTTGGGATTCTGAGATACAAACAGATCACTTAAAACAAACCTAAAGGCCAGACCTTATGATAATCAACAAAAAAAAGGGAACCTACCGAACTGGGACTTTGCCGTCCCAGCGGACCCCAGAATGAAAAAAAAAGAAAAAACAAAGAAAGATTTAAGTATTTGGACGTTGCCAGAGAACTAAAAATGCAGTGGAAGATATGAGTAACAGTGATACTACTTATTATTGGAGCACTTGGAGCGGTCTACAAACTTTTGGTAATGGCACTGGAAGAGCTAGAAATCGGAGAACGAATAAGGATAATCTAAACTACAGCATTGCTATCATCGGCTAGAATACTAAGAAGGGTCCTGGAGAACTAAGGAGACTTGCTGTCGCTCAGAATCCATTAAAAGACTATCAGCTAACGCTGGTATGAAGACTCACAAGAAATACAATGATTTGAAGGAAACAGAGGCATTTTTAGTGTAGTTATTTAGAAAATGACTCAAAATTCTTCTATATAAACACACACATACACCCTCCATATATATATATATTGTTGCAATACCGACCGAATCATATACAATTTTAATATTACGATATTACATGGGGTTCATTAACATTTTTTCTAATTAAACAAATTATTCCTGTTTAATTAAACTTTTTTAATGAATGAACTGTCATACAAATTGAAAATATTTCTTTTACAAATGTTTCAAATTGACCTTGTGTTGTATTCAATCAGTCGGGAAAGGTTTTTGAAAATACACACATTGAAATTATATATAACTTCATAATATCTATTATACAGAACATTGGAATTTACCATGTCTCCCATGAAGAATTTGCTTCCACCATTGCGCATGCACAGTGACCTCTCCATGAAGGGCATAATTCTGTTAAAGGTGTTCATGTATCTCCAGTACAAGTAGTTCTGAAAAAAATAAAAGAAATAAAACATGGTGTATTTGACGAGGTAAAGTCTGCGCTGGCTGATTTCAAGTGAAATATTTTGTATAGAGAATTAATTTTTAAAAAAAGATTAAAAAAACGGAACTTACGTCGTAGTTACTGCATGTGCTGTCACCTCCGAAGCCATAGTCGTTCATGTTGTACTGCGAAAGAAAAACAAATGAAAATAAGAATCAATAAGAACCAAACTATAACAGTTGTGTGGTGTTACCGATGTCAACACGGCACCAAATAAACGTAAGTGAAGCTCTGCGGAACCATGTCGAAAGTCATAACACAACACAAATAAAAAAAAAATTCTCTTACTTTCATGATACAAAAGTTTGAGTCTGCAAAATTTATAGCAGTCTCGAAAAGAGATAGATAGATTAAGAAATATGTGTCAACTCATTAGATAAACAGCAACCATAAACCATACAAGACAAAACGGGCAACCACATACTAAGAAATTTATTCTTTATTGACCCGACTCTACCCCTATCAGGGCTTCTTCTCATTTGTCGTCCCCAACCTTCCGTTCTCTGACTCCAACTCCGATTCTTACTAACTGTCTCCGTCTTCGAAATTTTCATTGAATTATTCCCTTAACTAATCTATTAACAACACATTATCACTAAAACTTTCTAGTAACACGTTATTGCTAAATATCAGCTGATATCTACCAAAATGATTATATTTTATATTTCGCTTACAGCTGATTATAAAACAAAACTGTCGCCCTTATTTTGATTGGATTGACATGTGTAAGCAAAATAAGGTCAACACAAGTCCTGACCTTCAGAAATCCAAAACCTGCTACTACGAACACAAAGTTTTTAGCCAGCATACACTTTATCACGAAATTAATTCTCTAAAATCCCTAATAAATTTATAGTTGATGTATTCCATTTCTCCCAACCACTTACTTCTAAGCGTATGTCAATTTTTTTCTGTCTATTCGAGCACCTCTCAGTGGCTTCTAGTGGCTTTGCATATATGTCAGATTCTCTCCTTGAAGAATAGGGGATGACACTAAATTGTAGTCATTGGGGATATTTTACTTCTTCAACTCTAAGGGGTGTCAAGTCATCCATCTCTTGACATTTCACTCAGTTACACACAGACGCACAGTTATAATATATATGACTGGACTGGTAATGTTCCGAACCGATTTCTTGCACTAAATTGCCGTTCAACTGATATCTTTGGTCATTCATTTCTATTATTGATTCATATCCTTTTATATCAATCGTTATGTAACGCGAACAAATGTCTTGAAAAGATGTTGATATATATTCAGCAATTTCGAAATAATTCACTCACCCTGAAGTGTCCGTTCTTCCAGTGATAGTACCTCATGTAATCGTGCATGATTTCATAGAAGCAGTCACAGATGTAGTCACACCTCATCATGTCCATGGGGCTCTTGGGGTAGAAATCTACAAAATGAACAGAATTTATTAATCAAACAAACATTAAATGTACGAGGTGCATAAGATAAGTTTCCAGACTTTTTTCGTATGGGCATTTAGAATTGTCGTAGACTCTTAAACATTCAGTATGTTATTGCTATACATCTTATGAGATGAATGACCAATTTTTATGTTTGAAAATGAAAGGCTGAAATGAACAGCTACAGCAGCAATTGGAATACACCCTACTAAGGCCTGATTGTCACAGCTGGTGATTTTCAAATATGCAATGTGGAAGTGAGGACCCTTTAGAAGAACGATATGCAATAAAATTCTGTGTTAAATTTATAAAAATGCCACAGAATTCTGTGTTAAACTTATAAAAATGCCACAGAAACGTATAGAATGCTTCAGAATGCTTTTCGACCATCTTGCATTAATCGAGCATGAGTTTTTGAGTGGCATAAGAGACTCAAGGAGTCTGTGAAGGATGATGAGAGGTGTGGGAGGAGTAAGGAAGTCAATAAACCAGACCTGATTGGCCAAAGGGTTAGGGTTAGAGTTACTATGTTGAGGTTTTAAGGGAGTTCAGGAAGACATTCCGTCGGAAGAGGCCAGCACTCTTCAAATCGGGTTATTGGCATTTCCACCGGGACAATGCACCAGTCCATAACTCCATCCTTGTCACAGACTATTTGACCAAGGTGGACATCAAGACAGTTCCTCAGCCTCCCTATAGTCCTGACCTTGCTCCCTGTGTCTTTTGATTATTCCCTAAGCTCAGAGGCTGTTATTATGAGACAATTGAGGAGATGGAAGAGGCTGTGACGAAGGTCATTGACACGCTCACACAAGAGGACTTCTATGGGACCTTCCAGAAATTCATGGTACGGTACAAGTGCATTGCAGCTGGAGGAGATTACTTCGAAGGGGACTAGAGTTTCATATGTTTACTATCAATAAAAGTGCCCATACGAAAAAATGTCTGGAAACTTATCGTATGCCCCTCGTATGTCCATTTTTCTGTTATTCAAGGGCCTATTATTCACTTGATATAGATCTGAAAACGTTTTCTTAACGTTTTAAGCAAGAAGCTTTTGTTGCTTCTAAATTATTTTAATTGTTTAACAACTATCTTAAGTTTTCAATTTTTATTGTCAATTCAACATTATTAATTTTTTTAAAACACAAAAAATAGAATAAAATAAATATTGTATTACTTACTGTATTCACGGGCCAAATACCTGCAAATAGCCATGGTCTCTGGCATCATGTCGCCATTGTCCATTTGCAGACAGGGGAGGTAATTACAGGGGAAATCTGAAAAAAACATAGAATTAAGTTGTAAGTAAATTTCGTGACTTTAGTCGAGGATGACCTGAAGGCTCCCTTTTCAGTAGCTACTACACAAAGGTGTAGGGGAGGGTGCTACTCCATTCCCTGGGTTGTTCAATTTTACCCTTGATCCTTTTATTATAATGCTGAGCAAGGGGGTATCAGATACTATTTTTTGAGACTTTGTTATGACTCGATCTGGGATTGAACCATGGTCTCCTGGACCACTGGCGAACATGATATATAATACATACAAAAAACATTTTATAGAAATTAATGATATTGCTTTATTAGTCAAATATATGTACTAATATATTGGGATTTTAATTGACAATATTGTCTGAATTTATTGACTGAGGGAATAGCATTGTTAAGTTTTGTCTTGGTTACTTTCATCTTCCTTTTCTTGCTTTTTTGTCACAAGACTAACGCCGTTTTGTTTTAAAATATTTATATTTGTTTATACCCTTTCACTGTTTCAAGAGCTGCATGATGCTCTCTGTGTTTCCTGTGGCACGTTTGAGTGTCCTATGAGACTCTCAAGCCGCATTTTAAATAAAGGAGAAACATTTTCTGAAGATGTGTGTGTACATTATATTAATTTGTCTTGAACAGCCAACGAGCTAACAAGTCTAAAAGGAAAAATAGGTTTTAAACATATAGTCAGTACGTGTCAGACAAAAATTATTATTTACGTTTAAGGGTCCTATGTGACTCTTAAACCATATTTTAAATAAAGGAGAAACATTTTCTTGAGACGTGTGTGTAGTTGACATTAATTTGCCTTGAACAGCCAAAGAAATAACGAGTCTAAAGGGGAAAATAGGTTTTAAATATATAGTCAGTACGTCTCAGACAAACTTTTATTATTTACGTTTGAGGGTCCTATGTGACTCTCAAAGCTCATTTTAAATAAAGAAGAAACATTTTCTAGAGACGTGTGCTTAGATGCCATTAATTTTCCTTGAACAGCCAAAGAAATAACGAGTCTAAAGGGGAAAATAGGTTTTAAATATAAAATCAGTACTTCCCAGACAAACGTTTTTTTTTACGTTTGAGTGTCCTATGTGACTCTCAAAACACATTTTAAATAAAGGAGAAATATTTTGTGAAGACCCGTGCGTGTAGGTGCCATGAATTTACCTTGAAAAGCCAAAGAGAGAATGAGTCTAAAGGGAGAAATAGGTTTTAAATATATAGTCAACTTCTCAGACAAACGTTTATTATTTACGTTCGAGGGTCTTATTTGATTCTCAAACCGCATTTTAAAGGAGAAATATTTTGTGAAGATCAGTGTGTAGATGCCATTAATTTGTCTTGAATAGCCAAAGAGCGAAAGGGTCTAAAGGAAAATATAGGTTTTAAATATATAGTCAGTACGTCTCAGACAAACATTTATTATTTACATTTGATGGTCCTGTGTGACTCTCAAAACCACATATTAAATAAAGGAGAAACATTTTCTAGAGACGTGTGTGTAGATGCCATTAATTTGCCTTGAACAGTCAAAGAGCTAACTAGTCTAAAGGGGAAAATAGGTTTTAAATATATCGTCAGTACGTCTCAGACAAACTTTTATTATTTACTATCAATTTTTAACTTGTCACTTTTAATATTTTTTCAAATATCCGCAAATGACCATAATCCTGAATCATCATATTCCTATTATCCGTTTGTAGACTTATGACGATGAAAGATAATAGAAGCTTCTCTTTCAAATGTTTCTCATCAGTAATGAAAATAAAAATTCCTTTTTCCCGACAGTTCCTCTGAATGGTTTTTGTTGTACTGTACAACATAAACCCCTCCAACATTTTAAACTATCATCTGTGTGGTACAGGTGATCTTGGGAAAGTGGCAATGGTAGCAACATCAAGCAAATGGCTTATCATTTTTTTTTTCTAATACGATCACCTACAATCATTACTTTTGAAAATGTTTATTAAGACTGGTGTATCTGTAATTGCTACATAGAGAGCATTTTGTCCTCACTTCATGTTAAGTCTGAATGATGTTGTTCTGGATAGAATTTTCAACTCATAGTAATATCAATTTTTGTTGAAAACTGGAACAGTATAATTTTGAAATGAACTTGTCAAGCTTTCTATGTTGCAATTATAGATTCAAAAGTTTTAAATCGTTTCAACAGCAACCTCACGGTGTTCACCAGTTCCCCATGATCGTAGCTAAAAGATAAATAAATGGTATGGCTACTTGGTTAAGTTTATTTGCATCATACAGAATACAGTTTAAAATAGGGAAGGTCTTTCTGTAGAAATCTGTATGAAAAAATGGTCATATCGTATTCCTATTTTTTAAAATCTTATCTGCCCTGGATAAAGAAATTTAAAAATTAACTTATTTCTAATGAACAAAAACGGCAAAAATTTTCATATTTGCTTTTATGTACGATCAGTACAATGCTATATTTGTAAATTCCTGAGAGTTCTCTATTAGAAATTCAACAGCAAATCAACATGAAGTAATTTTTAAACGACGGAATTTTTAAATTTCATTATTTAGATTGTTTAGTTATTTTATATTTACTGAAGGCATAAAAATTTAGAAATCGACTTTTCCGTCCAGAAATTTAAAAAAAATGGTAAAAAACATAATCCAAGGAACACGCTATGTAAAAAAAAAAAAAAAAAAAAAATTGAAACAACGAAAAACGCCCACGTGATCATCGACTGACAAAACTTGTAAAAATCAGAATACTTAACGAAAATACTTAAAAGAATCTCTTACCATTCCTGCAACGATCCCAGTCAGAGAATTCATATCTCTTGTCCATGTATTTGACGCCAGCCATGGCCATCATCATACGAAGAATCTCGGCACGGCCACGGCCATTGAAGTAATGGAGAGTGTAGTTAGGCATGGTGACTTTGCTTTCTGGTTGTTGACTACCAAAGAGAACGGAGTGTTGTGGTTCGAATGACTTCAAGTCTTCTCTGACGATCAAACACAAACATGTTCGGTATTTATACAGTCAGGCTAATCAAGTTGTTAGCTCCAATGAATAGGTAGACGCTAACCTATTTAAGGCCGCCTATTCAATATTCCACACTTGATTGTGGTTTAATTTCAGTTGTACTTTAACTGGTGTAAGAATGAAAATCACAAACAATAGTGCTTTTTTTCTCTATACAAAAGACCCTGGATACGTAAGAATAGATAATTGTTTGATTCAAAGTTGCTTATTTTCCCAAAGCAAATAAATTAGTCTATACGGGTGCTTTTTATTCTTTCTCAAACCTCGTCACCTTATATCCCTTGCTGAAGCTACCCAAGACATTAATTGAAACTTAATGGTAGATATTGTTGATAAAGAGGAACAGATACTTTACTTTGATCCTAAACAAAAAAGTGCAGATATACGAGGATCATTAAATAAGTTTCCAGACTTTTTTCGTATGGACACTTTTATTGTTAGTACACACATGAAACTCTAGTCCCCTTCCAAGTAATCTCCCCCGGCTGCAACGCACTTGTTGTACAGTTCCAACAATTTCTGGTAAGCCCCATGAAAGTCCTCTTGCTTTAGCGTGTCAATGACCTTCGTCACAGCCTCTTTCATATCCTCAATTGTCTCATAACGACAGCCTCTAAGCTTAGGGAATAACCAAAAGTCACAGGGACCAAGGTCTGGACAATAGGGAGGCCTGAACTGTCTTGATGCCCATCTTGATCAAATAGTCTGTGACAAGGATGGAGTTGTGGACTGGTGCATTGTCCTGGTGTAAATGCCACTGACCCGATTTGAAGAGTGCTGGCCTCTTCCGATGGAATCTCTCCCTGAACTCCCTTAAAACCTCAACATAGTAACCTTAAGCGTACCCCTAACCCTTTGGCCAATCAACTCTGGTGTATTGACTTCCTTACTCCTCCCACACCTCTCATCATCCCTCATAGACTCCCTGTCGTCCTTGAATCTCTTATGCCACTCAAAAACTCATGCTCAATTCATGCAAGATGGTTGAAAAGCAGTCTGAAGCATTCCATACGTTTCTGTGGCATTTTTTGCAAGTTTAGAACAGAATTTTATTGCATATCGTTCTTCTAAAGTGTCAGATTGCATTTTTGAAAATCACTTGCTGTGACAATCAGGCTTTAGTCGGGTGTATTCCAATTGCTGCTGTAGCTGTTCCTTTGCAGCTGAAATCATAAAAATTGGTTAGTCATCTCATAAGATGTATAGCAATAAAATACAGAATTCTCAAGTGTCTACGCCAATTTTACATGCCCATACAAAAAAAATGTAATTCCTTTTGTGTTTAAAGTTAAAGGATCATTATCTTACTGAAATATAAAATAAACCGTGAAGATTTCAGAGAGAATTGAAATCAAATCAAATCTTTATTCTAAATTTGAGCTTGATAAAAGTAAAGTTAGCGACTGTAGTTGAGAGCAACCAGAAGGCTCCCTTTTCCATAGCGACCACACCGAGATGTAGGGGAGGGCGCTACTCCTTTCCCTGGTTTGCAACGCTTCACCCTTGATACGTACTGTATATTGCTGAGTATTAAGCATGGATGTATCAAGTACAATTTTTAAAGTCTTTGGTGTGACTCGACCTGGGATTGAACCCCAGTCTCCCAGACCATTAGTGAACACTCTTTTTAGATGTCTAATATTTTTTTCTGATGTACATGGCAAAGAAAATGCACAGAAGATTAGAACGAATGAAAGCGTATTCATTTCCTAAAATCATTATTGTTATCTCAGATGGCAGTATTTCCCAGTCGGTTGGGGCTGATAAATACACCGACACTCAACAAGTGTCCTGGATGTGACACTAAACAACCTGGAGCTTTGTGGAATGCACGATACTCCTTCATTCCCATTGCTCCCAGGTCGACCCGGAATGATAGCAACTGATTGGGCCCTATCTATGTGTCAAATAGAAGTAAACAGCGTACTTACGCTAAAATAAATTGAGATATAACTATTTTTGACATTGAAACTGTATTTACGCTAAACTGAATTATTTGAAATAGAAATGTTTTGACTAACGTGAATAGCTTGAAATAGAAATGTTTTTGAAAATAAACCTGTGTACTCATGCGTAAATGAATTGGTTGAAATTGAACTGATTATTTGTATAAAAATGGATTTGACATTAAATAACATACAAAGGTTGATAGGCCATAAAACTCAAACAACCAATCCAACAGATAATATTGGAAGATTTTAACTCTTCAAAAGAATTAAAAGAGAAGTTATAAACATTCTTTATGGACGCTAACTAAACGGCTGCAGAAAAAGCTTGACGGCAACTACACAAGAATGCTGCAAGCAATTTTGAACAAGTCCATGTGGCAACGTCCCACAAAGCACCAACTGTACGGCCACCTACCTCCCATCACGAAAACTATCAAGGTTAGACGAACCAGACATGCCGGACACTGCTGGAGAAGCAGGGGCGAGCTCATAAGTGATGTACTCCTATGGATCCCTACATATGGCTGAGCAAAAGTAGGACGACCAGCTCGAACATACATACAGCAGCTCTGTGAAGATACGGGATGTAGCCCTGAGGACCTGCCAGAAGCGATGATTGATAGGGAGAAGTGGCGAGAGAGGGTCAGGGATATCCGTACGGGCGGCATGATGATGACGATTTTTGACTAGCACACATCGCGTCTTTATTATCTAATATCATTGATAATTCCATGATGAAATCATCATCATCATCATGTCGTGCCACTTGCACGGATATCCCTAACCCTCTCTCGCCACTTCTCCTAACCATTCATCGCCTCTGGCAGGTCTTCAGGGCTATATCCCGTATCCTCACATAGTTGCTGGATGTATGTTCGAGATGGTTGTCCTGCTTTTGCCCAGCCATATGTGGGGGTCCATAGGAGTACATAACTTATGAGCTCGTCCCTGTTTCTCCAGCAGTGTCCTGCATGTCTGGTTCGTCTAACTTGTATAGTTTTCGTGATGGGAGGCAGGTGGCCGTATAGCTGGTGCCTTGTTGGGTGTTGCCGCCAGGACATGTTCAATATTGCTCGCAACATTTTTGTGTAATTGCCGTGTAGCTTCTTCTCCAACCGTTTTGTTAGCATCCAAGTTGTGCATCCATTCAGCAGTATCGATACGACCGCTGCCTGGAAGAAACTGCGTTTCATTCTATCGGTAAGGTCTGAAATAGCTGAAATGATCTCTGGATAGATAATGGTACTTGTGATGAGTTTGTCGTACTTTTCGTCTATCTTTTTCGCTTGGATGATTAACTCTCTTAATATTTACTTTAAACAGCAAATCTATCAAAAATAAGATGAGAGAAATATTTTGTTTCTCTTTAAGTCCCTGGTTAAAATACCGTCGAATTTACACAGAATTTTAAATTGCCCAGTCGGCTGGGGCTGTAGAATACACTGACTGCACCTCTGCAGAGGAGAGAGACCCTCCCCTCAATGAGTGTTCTTGATATGACACTAAACAGTCTGATGTTGCGGTCCCAGTAATGCTGGACCCTTGGGGAATACGGGAGCACTCCTTCATTGCCCTTGCTCCCAGGTCAACTATGGCCCGGAGTGGTAGCACCTGATAGGACCCTTGTCTATGGGTTAAATAGAATTAACGGCATACTTACTAAACTGAATTGTTTGATTAAACTGAATTGCTTGAAATAAAAATGTTTTTGAAAATTAAACCGTACTTACATTTAAACTGCGTGCTTATGATAAACTGAATTATTTGAAATTGAACTGTTTTTGACATTGAAACTGTACTTTCACTAAACTGAATTGTTATAAATAACTGCTTGAATAAACTGAATAATTTGAAATATAAATGTTTTTGACAATTAAACTGTACTTATATTTACAGTGCGTTCATATGCTAAACTGAATTATTTGAAATAGAATTGATCATTTACATAAAAATGGATTTGGCGTTAAATAACCTACAAAGGTTGATATGTCTAAAACCCAACCAACCAACCTTAAATGGTAGAAACAATTTACCCCACACTCATGAATTGCTCTGCTTACATAATCGCAAAAAACAAACTTCTTTATGGAGACACTTTTGCCAAGTAATTACCTGAAAAAGTGAAAAAAAAACCTTTGCTCATATAAGTAAAGTAGTAAAGTTAGCGACATTAGTTGAAGGCTGATCCGACGGCTCCTTTTCGATAGCTACTACACTGAGGTGTTGAGGAGGACACTACTCCTTTCCCTGGATTGCACCACTTTGCTTCTTTTTTGGGGGGTCTCCCGGATCATTGGCTAACATTCTACTCACCGGTCCATTGGCCTAGTGTCTCAGGAGAGATGGGATTCAATCCCACGTCGAGTCATACCAAAGACAGGAAAATGGTACTTGATTTAACACTCAGCATTATAAGGTAAGGATCAAGGGTAAAGGAGGACAATCCAAGGAAAGGAGTAGCGCCCTTCCCTACACTTTGGTGTAGTAGCAATTTAAAAGGGAGCCTTCGGGTCATCTTCGACTGTAGTCGCCATGTTTAGTCTGCTTTTATAATTGCATAAATCACACACATTTGAGACACGACGTGCGGTTAAATACTTAATTAATGTGTAAAAATTAGAATTCATGAAATATGTGAAAATTAATATATATATCTAAAAAAAAACATCCTTAAAATATCTTTTTGTTCTGGGCTTAAATTGACCTAAAAACCCAGTTGATTGTTCCTAGAGGTCAGTTAAGTGCAAGACAATTGTTTTTGATCTTAAAGGTCATCGAATTTATTCAATTTTTCGGTTGTCAACTTACTTCATCGATGATAATGATGAACTGGGTCATTTCGTAAAACATATTTTTCTAGTCCTAATTTTAAAGGTCAATGTCAAAAGGGAGATTTAATTTTGCTCCACCCTAAATAGAAGTGAGCTGGGCATGGCTCATCCAGTCAGGTGAGGCTGAGAATTTTTAGTTCAACCCCATTACTCTAAACCTGTTCTCATTGGTCAAAGCATCTAAAAAGGGTTTTCCCTATACCTGTAAGATTTAATCCTGAACTAGAATTGGCTGACGAATGGGAATATGACTCTTAATTGTCTCTTATTGGGCAACCAATCAGAAACCTTTTTTAGTCCAGATATTGATCTATAAAAACAGGATGGTAAAACGAATCACTAGATAGGATGAGGAAAGAGAGCAAGAAGAAACTCAAGACTGCCAACGAAGCATCCCTTCCATTCAAGACCCGAGACACTCCGAACACCATTCAGACTTTACAAAAATTCAAAGTCCTAGACTTTAGAGACATTAGTGTCATTCTAACTGCATCTAATTGTATAAAACACACACCTTTATGGAGACAGTTCAGCAAAGTAATTACCCGAAAAACTTTAAAATCCCCTCTACTTATAAAATTGCAAAAAATACATACCTTTATGAGGACAGTTTAGCAAAGTAATTTCCTGAAAAACTGAAAAAAAAACCCTGCTTTATAATTGCAAAAAAATCCTACACACCTGTATGGGGACAGTTTAGCAAGATAATAACATTATAAAATGTTATTAAAATCTACTGGTTATTTAAATTTTTTTAAAAATTTCTTTATAATGATAACATTTGTGTTATTATACAATGAAAGTGAAATATATGAGACAGTAAATTTTACGATAGATACGTTATGAACTGTAGTGACCATTTTAAAACGGTAATTACTGCTTCTAATAAAAAGAAAGTGGGATTTAAAATGATGTCACTGCTCTTTGCATATCACTAATCTAATTGCTAACAATGATGTTAAATTTTCAGATTACCTAACGTGTTATTGGTATTCGCTCATGGTTCGGGAGATGGGGGGTTCAATCCCAGGTCGAGTCATAGCAAGGATTCAAAAAATACTTGATGCCATCTTGCTTAACACTCAGCAATATAAGGTAAAAATCAAAGATAAAATGGAGCAATCCAGGGAATGGGGTAGCGCCCTACTTCGGTTTACTAGCTATTGAAAATAGAGCCTTCGGGTCACCCTCGATTTAGGTTGCCAACTGGACTTATTTTGGAAAGTAAACATCAGAAAATCTTGTTTAAATAAACCTTTCGAAAAAAAAACCTTAACAATTTCTGAAACATTTATCGTATTCCGACCAAAAACTGTGACGTCATAGGTGAACATTAAATTATAAATTTATTTTGAGGGACATCTGAAAAGTAAAATTGACAAGTCAGGAATCCAAAATATTTGAAACGATGCTAAGAAAACTTTGGACACAGCTTGTAGTCTTCGAGATCGGTACAATTGCCCAATCAAATTTATTCCTATAATATTCTTTTCTTTACCAATCCTCAGCACATTCACTGATATAAATTGGTGAAAAAACTGCTGCAAAAACTGTGCTCTTTCTTTCCCTAATGAGGGTACCATTGTATCATTTACTTTGCGAAATACTGTGTTGTTTCCAATATTCTATCGTGTAATGGATGCAGAATATAATTCTAGCCTGAAAGTCAGATTGACCTAGGTATATCCTATAGGTAATAATCTATGTCCTTCAGTGTATACCTATTGTAAGATCATTCACAATGTGTTTTTAAAGTAAAATTGTTTACTGTCGATTCTTGCATAAAAATATTGTATTTTACAGTAAAACAATTCAAAAATCATTCTTACATTAAAATAACTCACGTATTTTTCTATAGCAAAAACAATTTTCAGTGCATTCTCATTGATAAAGAATTTACAAAGAGTCTGATAGTAAAATGTTTTACAACGCGTTACTATGATAAAATTTTGTACATTCTAAAAACAACAATATTTACAATTCATTCCTGAAGTAAAATAATTGACAATGTTTTTTCTTTGTAAAACCATTGACAATGAAATCCCATTGTAAAATCATATCGTTCACAATGCAGTCCTAGGGGCAAAACCATTCAAAAAAGATTTTGATGTAATGAAACTATATTCAATGGATTCCCATGGAAAATGACTAATACATTCTATAGTAAAATCACTCACAATATGTTTTTACAGGAATATCATTAATAATTTCATCCACTCTCCGTTTTTGCTGTAATATAATTGACAATACAGTCCTACATCTGTAACTCTTACTTTTATAGAAATATCATTGACAATTCAGTCTTATAATAACATTATCAGCTATTTGTTTTTCTTGTAAGATCATTGACCATGAAAATAAGATAATAATACAATCTTCTGTTCTTATATATTATATAATTAACAACGCAGCTCGACATTAACATCAGCAACTTTTGCTTTTTATAGTAATGTCACTGATAATGCAGTTTTACAAAAACATTCACTATTCATTTTAAATAATATCATTGATAATGCAGTTCTTCAAAAATATTCACTATTCATTTTTATAGTAATATCATTGATACTGCAGTTCTTTCGCCAATGGTCTGGGAGACCTGGGTTCAATCCCAGGTCGCGTCATACAAAGGACTTTAAAAATGGTACTTAATACCTCCTAGCTTTACACTCAATAATATAAGGTACGTATCAAGGGTAAAATGGAGCAATCCAGGGAAAGGGGTCACAACCTCCCCTTCACATCGGTGTAGTAGCTATTGAAAAGGGAGACTTCTGGTCGCCCTCGACTACGGTCGCCAACTTTACTTACAACAACTTAAAAAACATTCACTAATCATTTTTATAGTAATATCATTGACAATGCAGTTCTACAAAAACATTGGCCAGTCGGCTGGGGCTGTAGAATTCACCCACTGCCTCTCTGTAGTGGGGTAAGACCCTCCCCACAACGAGCGTCCTGCATTGGATATGACACTAAACAACCTGATGGTGAGTTTCCAGTGATCCAGGAGCTTTAGGGAATGTGGAGCACCCCTTCCTTGCCATTTTTCCCAGGTCCACAGTGGCTCGGAATGGTTGCACCTGATAGGGCCCTACCCATAGGCTAAATAGAACTAAACTGCAAACTTATGCTAAACTGAATTGTTTGCATTAGAACTGCTTGACTAAACTGAATAGCTTGAAATAGAAATGCTTTTGAAAATTAAACTGCGTACTTGCATTTAAACTGTGTACTTATGCTAAAGTGAATTGTTTGAAATGGAACTGTTTTTGACATTGAAACTGTATTTACTCTAAACTGAATTGTTTTACATAGAACTGTTTTGACATTTAACTGTGTGTAAACAAAATCTATACTTAATCTAAACTGAATGGGCTGAAATAGAACTTTTTTAGAGCAGATTATTTGAATAAAAACTGATTTGAGGTTAAATAACCTACAAAGGTTGATATGCCATAAAATCCAACCAACCAACCAACCAACCATCTGCAAAAAGATTCACTATTCATTTTATAGTAATACATATCATTGACAATGCAGTCGACAAAAATATTTTCTAATGATTTTATTTAAATACCATTGACAATGCAGTCCTCCCAAAAAAAACATTCACTATTCCTTTTATATTAATATCATTTACAATGCTGTTCTACAAAAATATTCACGATTCATTTTGTTGTAATATCATTGACAATGCAGTCAATAAAAACATTCACTATTTATTTTATATCATTGTTAATGCAGTCGTATAACATCATTTGCTATTGTTTTTTTTTTAGATATCATTAACTATGAATTCCTCTCATAGCGTCATCCACAATTCTTTTCTTTTTTATATTGTTTGTTCGGTTTTTTATATCATATCAACCCTTGTAGGTTATTTAATGACAAGTCTTCTCCATCCAAACATATTGTACATATATGCTTTGATTGGTTCGTTTGGATGGGTTTTATAGCACATCTACCATTGTAGGTTACTTAATACTAAATCCTTTTTATAAATATATTTTAAATATACATATACGGTTTTTAAGCTCTTCTTTTTCACACAGTTAAATGGTTTCAAGTATTGCTACATAAGAGTCACAATGTAACATCAGTCATTTGTCTGCGGTCATCTATCTTAATATATTTATATTTGATTATATAGTTGATATAAATATTGTTAATTTAAGTATAGTTGATGTAATTATATAGTTGATATGATTATATAGTTGCTGTAATTATATAGTTGATATGAATATTGTTGATTTATGTATAGTTGATGTAATTATATAGTTGATATGATTATATAGTTGATGTAATTATATAGTTGATATGATTATATAGTTGATGTAATTATATAGTTGATATGATTATATAGTTGATGTAATTATATAGTTGATATGAATATTGTTAATTTAAGTATAGTTGATGTAATTATATAGTTGATATGATTATATAGTTGATGTAATTATATAGTTGATATGATTATATAGTTGATGTAATTATCTAGTTGATATGAATATTGTTGATTTAAGTATAGTTGATGTAATTATATAGTTGATATGATTATATAGTTGATGTAATTATATAGTTGATATGATTATATAGTTGATGTAATTATATAGTTGATATAAATATTGTTAATTTAAGTATAGTTGATGTATTTATATAGTTGATATGATTATATAGTTGATGTAATTATATAGTTGATATGAATATTGTTGATTTAAGTATAGTTGATGTAATTATATAGTTGATATGATTATATAGTTGATGTAATTATATAGTTGATATGATTATATAGTTGATGTAATTATCTAGTTGATATGAATATTGTTGATTTAAGTATAGTTGATGTAATTATATAGTTGATATGATTATATAGTTGATGTAATTATATAGTTGATATGATTATATAGTTGATGTAATTATATAGTTGATATAAATATTGTTAATTTAAGTATAGTTGATGTATTTATATAGTTGATATGATTATATAGTTGATGTAATTATATAGTTGATATGAATATTGTTGATTTAAGTATAGTTGATGTAATTATATAGTTGATATGATTATATAGTTGATTTAAGTATAGTTGATGTAATTATATAGTTGATATGATTATATAGTTGATGTAATTATATAGTTGATATGATTATATAGTTGATGTAATTATATAGTTGATATAAATATTGTTAATTTAAGTATAGTTGATGTAATTATATAGTTGATATGATTATATAGTTGATGTAATTATATAGTTGATATGAATATTGTTGATTTAAGTATAGTTGATGTAATTATATAGTTGATATGATTATATAGTTGATGTAATTATATAGTTGATATGATTATATAGTTGATGTAATTATATAGTTGATATAAATATTGTTAATTTAAGTATAGTTGATGTAATTATATAGTTGATATGATTATATAGTTGCTGTAATTATATAGTTGATATGAATATTGTTGATTTATGTATAGTTGATGTAATTATATAGTTGATATGATTATATAGTTGATGTAATTATATAGTTGATATGATTATATAGTTGATGTAATTATATAGTTGATATGAATATTGTTGATTTAAGTATAGTTGATGTAATTATATAGTTGATATGATTATATAGTTGATGTAATTATATAGTTGATATGATTATATAGTTGATGTAATTATATAGTTGATATGAATATTGTTAATTTAAGTATAGTTGATGTAATTATATAGTTGATATGATTATATAGTTGATGTAATTATATAGTTGATATGATTATATAGTTGATGTAATTATCTAGTTGATATGAATATTGTTGATTTAAGTATAGTTGATGTAATTATATAGTTGATATGATTATATAGTTGATGTAATTATATAGTTGATATGATTATATAGTTGATGTAATTATATAGTTGATATAAATATTGTTAATTTAAGTATAGTTGATGTATTTATATAGTTGATATGATTATATAGTTGATGTAATTATATAGTTGATATGAATATTGTTGATTTAAGTATAGTTGATGTAATTATATAGTTGATATGATTATATAGTTGATGTAATTATATAGTTGATATGATTATATAGTTGATGTAATTATCTAGTTGATATGAATATTGTTGATTTAAGTATAGTTGATGTAATTATATAGTTGATATGATTATATAGTTGATGTAATTATATAGTTGATATGATTATATAGTTGATGTAATTATATAGTTGATATAAATATTGTTAATTTAAGTATAGTTGATGTATTTATATAGTTGATATGATTATATAGTTGATGTAATTATATAGTTGATATGAATATTGTTGATTTAAGTATAGTTGATGTAATTATATAGTTGATATGATTATATAGTTGATTTAAGTATAGTTGATGTAATTATATAGTTGATATGATTATATAGTTGATGTAATTATATAGTTGATATGATTATATAGTTGATGTAATTATATAGTTGATATAAATATTGTTAATTTAAGTATAGTTGATGTAATTATATAGTTGATATGATTATATAGTTGATGTAATTATATAGTTGATATGAATATTGTTGATTTAAGTATAGTTGATGTAATTATATAGTTGATATGATTATATAGTTGATGTAATTATATAGTTGATATGATTATATAGTTGATGTAATTATATAGTTGATATAAATATTGTTAATTTAAGTATAGTTGATGTAATTATATAGTTGATATGATTATATAGTTGATGTAATTATATAGTTGATATGAATATTGTTAATTTAAGTATAGTTGATGTAATTATATGGTTGATATGATTACATAGTTGATGTAATTATATAGTTGATATGAATATTGTTGATTTAAGTATAGTTGATGTAATTATATAGTTGATATGATTACATAGTTGATGTAATTATATAGTTGATATAAATATTGTTAATTTAAGTATAGTTGATGTAATTATATAGTTGATATGATTATATAGTTGATGTAATTATATAGTTTATATGAATATTGTTGATTTAAGTATAGTTGATGTAATTATATAGTTGATATGATAATATAGTTGATGTAATTATATAGTTGATATAAATATTGTTAATTTAAGTATAGTTGATGTAATTATATAGTTGATATGATTATATAGTTGATGTAATTATATAGTTGATATGAATATTGTTGATTTAAGTATAGTTGATGTAATTATATAGTTGATATGATTATATAGTTGATGTAATTATATAGTTGATATAAATATTGTTAATTTAAGTATAGTTGATGTAATTATATAGTTGATATGATTATATAGTTGATGTAATTATATAGTTGATATGAATATTGTTGATTTAAGTATAGTTGATGTAATTATATAGTTGATATGATTATATAGTTGATGTAATTATATAGTTGATATAAATATTGTTAATTTAAGTATAGTTGATGTAATTATATAGTTGATATGATTTTATAGTTGATGTAATTATATAGTTGATATAAATATTGTTGATTTAAGTATAGTTGATGTAATTATATAGTTGATATGATTGTATAGTTGATGTAATTATATAGTTGATATAAATATTGTTAATTTAAGTATAGTTGATGTAATTATATAGTTGATATGATTACATAGTTGATGTAATTATATAGTTGATATAAATATTGTTGATTTAAGTATAGTTGATGTAATTATATAGTTGATATGATTGTATAGTTGATGTAATTATATAGTTGATATAAATATTGTTAATTTAAGTATAGTTAATGTAATTATATAGTTGATATGATTATATAGTTGATGTAATTATATAGTTGATATAAATATTGTTAATTTAAGTATATTTGATGTAATTATATAGTTGATATGATTATATAGTTGATGTAATTATATAGTTGATATGAATATTGTTGATTTAAGTATAGTTGATGTAATTATATAGTTGATATGATTATATAGTTGATATAAATATTGTTAATCTAAGTATAGTTGATGTAATTATATAGTTCATGTAATTATATAGTTGATATGATTATATTGTTTATGTAATTATATAGTTGATATGAGTATATAGTAGATGTAATTATATAGTTGATATAAATATACTTAATTAAAGTATACTTGATGTAAATATATAGTTGATGTAATTATATAGTTGATATGATTATTTGTTGATGTAATTATATAGTTGATGTGATTAAATAGTTGATGTGATTATATAGTTGATGTAATTATATAGTTGATGTGATTATATAGTTGATGTAATTATATAGTTGATATAAATATTGTTAATTTAAGTATAGTTGATGTTATTATATAGTTGATATGATTATATAGTTGATGTAATTATATAGTTGATATGAATATTGTTGATTTAAGTAGAGTTGATGTAATTATATAGTTGATATGATTATATTGTTGATATAAATATTGTTAATCTAAGTATAGTTGATGTAATTATATAGTTCATGTAATTATATAGTTGATATGATTATATAGTAGATGTAATTATATAGTTGATATAAATATACTTAATTAAAGTATACTTGATGTAATTATATAGTTGATGTAATTATATAGTTGATATGATTATATAGTTGATGTATTTATATAGTTGATGTAATTATATAGTTGATATGATTATATAGTTGATGTAATTATATAGTTGATGTGATTATATAGTTGATGTATTTATATAGTTGATGCGATTATATAGTTGATATGATTATATAGTTGATGTAATTATATAGTTGATGTGATTATATAGTTGATGTATTTATATAGTTGATGTAATTATATAGTTGATATGATTATATAGTTGATGTAATTATATAGTTGATGTGATTATATAGTTGATTTAATTATATAGTATATGTAATCATATAGTTTATGCAATTACATTTGATGTAAATATAGTTGATGTAATTTTATAGTTGATATGATTAATTAGTTGATTTAATCATATTGTTGATGTAATTATATATGTAATGTAATTATATATAGTTGATGTAATTATATATTCATGTAAATATATTTGATGTAAATACAGTTGATGTAATTATATAGTTGATGTAATTATACAGGTTATGTAATTATATTGTAGATGTAATTATCTATGTTGTAATTATCTTTGTCGTAATTATATCGTTGATGTAATTACATAGTTGATGTAATATTAGTTGATGTCATTAAATTGTTTATCTAATTATAGTTTTTTAACCATATAATTGATGAAATTATATTTGATATAATGATAGTTGCTGTAATTATATGCTGATATATTTATTTATATAGTCGATGTAATCATATAGTTGATGCAATTATGGTTGATGCAATTATAATTGATGTAATTATATAGTTCATGTAATTAAATAGCTAATGTAGTTATAGTTGACATAATTACATAGTTGAATTAATTATATTTAATGTAATCAAATAGTTGATGCAATCATAGTTAATGTCATCATATTGCTGATGTAATTATATAGTTGATGTAATTATAGTCGATGTAATTATATAGTTGATTTAATCATACAGTTGATGTAATGATATAGTTAATTTGATTATATAGTTTCAAGAATCTAATAATAATTTCTAAACTGTTGTAGATTCTAGTGACTATTTCGAATCCAAATACTTTTCACAAAATTATGTTTTCAAGTATTCCTATCTAATACTAATATTAAACAGTTCGGAAAGGGATAATCTTCTATCAGACAGGATAATAAACTTTTTTGAGCAAACTTAAATAAATAACATCAGAAATGTAATCAACTACATTTTTGATGCTACTTCCAAAAGATGAGGTAAATTTTCGATTCAATGTTTAAGATGTCTTGTTGTATTTTGACCTTCGACTCGGCCAAACTTGCCATTCCAAAGTGATGCACCGTAAGGAATTGACACATTCCAATGGCAGTTATGAAAGGAAATCGCGTAGGCTGGCTTGGCAGACGAAATGGGACAAGGTAAAAAAATCCCATGGTACACTCATAGACTGATGCACCAGAAGAACTGCATGACAGTTATTTCCGCTTGATGACGATCCAACATGCCATTCCAAAGATTGAGTGGGCGTTGAACTATTATATAACTCGGTCAAGACAGGAAGTCAGACAGTTGGGCATCAGAGAAGACGGAGACAAGTTGTGGTAGAGAAAGCCAGCACTCAGCAGAAAGCTGAGCCCCCGGGCCTCCGGTTGAGTAGCCCTGGAGAACGAGAAAGACACAACGCTAATGGCCATAAGAGTGGGGGTCAATATATTGCAGTTCTGTTCGGTCTCCAACTCCCTCTTTTAGTAAACCCTGAGTAACCCTTTTCAAAACTTACAATAAAGTGAGAGGTACATATTTTTCTAAAGAAGTCTTCGCTCGTCCTTTATCATTGTGTCGTTGTGATTCTTTCTGCATGTATATATATTTACCCAACCCCTCCACTCGGGCAGGATATGACACAAGGTCAATTTTTAAGCGGAGTTTAACAGGTTTCAATTCAGAGTTTTCCTTCTCCTAGACTAGTTGCCTAACCAAGGCTGAAGAACCTCGTCTGCCCTACTATTTACCCATAGCTGGAGGGAGAATAATTGGATTCATACCTTTCCCAAGGGTATGAATGCTATGTGAAATGCAATCAGTCTCGTCCAGGATTTGAATTCGTGTCGCCGTGTCCATTACACCACAGGCGCTATGTATATGCGTATGTATATGCAGATGTATATGCATGTAAGTATACAGCAGTCTGACGTCTCCTTGAAATATTGAAAATCCCGTTTTTATTCTTAGTCTTGATCTCTAAGTGTTCTGCAACTCAAGAAAAATTTGGTCCGTAAGTCGAATGAGAAAGAATCTTCTGTTCTTACGATCTTGTATTTCCTTTTGATTTGGCTTCTTTCTTGAAAGGCATATCAAACTTCATGGGTTATTTAATTCTAAAGCCACCCATGCTGAAGAACAGTAATACTATTTTATCAATAGCTGAGTAGAAAAGAGGGTTCACTATCTTTCCCAAGTGAATTAAGCCAAACTCTCTTACTTCGAGGTCACAATGCAACAAAATCACCATTTGTATGGCCTAAAGAGTAGCGTGTTCGCCAATGGACTGGGAGACTAGGGTTCAATCCCAGGTCGCGTCATACCAAAGACTTTAAAAATGGTACTTAATACCTCCTTGCTTAACACTCAGAAATATAAGGTACATATCAAGGGTAAAATGGAGCAATCCAGGGAAAGGAGTAGCGCCCTCCCGTACACCTCGTTGTAGTAGCTATTGAACAGGGAGACTTCTGGTCGCCCTAGACTACGGTCGCCAACTTTTATTTGAGTTATTGTTGGTTGGGTTTTATGGTATATCAACCTTTGAAGGATATTAAAATCCAAATCCTGTTAATACTTATATATTACGAATATAAGATTTGTAAACAAATATTTTGTAAATGAGTTTTTAAACGATCCACATTATTTTTGTTTGCACACAGTTAAATGGTTTCACCAGCAACAATTTTACTTGCACTCAGTTAAATAGTTTGAAGCATAGCTATGTAACACTAACAATTCTATTTAATATCCGCCATTTGTTTTCACACAGTTAAATACTTCAATTTGGACCATGGATGAGACCCTAACAGGTTCTACCACTCTGGGTCAGCGTAGACCTTGGAGTAATGGCAATGAAGGAGTACTCGCCATTTTCCAAAGCTCCTGGACTAGGGTCGCGCCATTAGATACAGATTGATGACATATCCAGTTTCACCAGCAACAATTTTACTTGCACACAGTTAAACAGTTTGAAGCATAGCTATGTAACAGTAACAATTCAATTTAATATCAGTCATTTATTTTCACACAGTTAAATACTTCAATTTGGACCATAGATAAGACCCTAACAGGTACTACAACCCCGGGTCAGCGTAGACCTTAGAGTAATGGCAATGAAGGGGTAACCCACATTTCCCAAAGGTCCTGGACTAGAGCCACACCATTGGATACATATGATGACATATCCAGGATACTCGTTATCGGTGGGGGGGGTCTGCCGAGATGCAGTCTGCGTATTCTACAGTCCCGGCCGAGTTGGCTTTCTTTTTTGTGTAATAAAACAGATTGCAAAAGTGCTTTTAAAGTAATAATATTTACGATAACCATCAAACATTAAGAAATGTGTGATATTTCAGCATCAAATTACCATAAGGTGTTGATGTGCCTTAAAATGAACCAAATGAAACCTAATCTTATTTGTATATCTTTGTTATGACCAAAGACAGCTGAGCAGTAATCAATAGATGACTGTGCCACTGAATCAATTGATTCGATGGGTTATAGAATAAAGACTTTGGAACCTAACGATGAATCCATTATCTCCTGAACACTAATGCCGATCTTTCGTTGATTTCATTTCACTAGATAAAGGACATTACTTATCTGAATATTTAAACTAAAAGCATTGTCAAGTAAGTACTACTAAAAATACAGGCTTTCCTGCTGTGCTTCGTTACACTCAAATACATCGGTAGCCTATCTAACCGAGAAATATCTTTTGACTGACCAGGGAGACTAATAATCGTAACCGGAAGTGAGTAACTTCCCTTTAACTTTTTTTTTTTCAGTTTTGAAACAACTGTTGTTCTTTTCCCTTGTGTTGTCTCTTAAGGTAAATAAATCTTCCATTTGTTAAAACAATCTTTTTAAAAATAATTACAATTTCTTTTTAATAGTAATCATTGACTGAATGTCATATGTTTCTGTTTACTGATATAAAGATATATATATATATATTCGAATAACGATCATTTTTGAAAGAAATAAAAAAGAAAGCAAAAAAAAAAAAACCCAAATAAATAAATAAACTTACAAAAAAAAAACTTTTCTGTGTCTGCTCAAGAATGTTTTGTATCAGATATTGGTTTGGTTTGTTTTGTAGGGTTTTATGGCATATCAACCTTTGTAGGTTATTTAACGCCAAATCCGTTTTTATGTAAACAATTAAATTTAGCAAGAGTACGGAGTTTTAATGTCGAAAACATTTCTATTTCTAGCGATTCAGTTTAATGAAACAATTATCAGAGGTACCTTTTTAAAAACAATTCCATAACTCTCTCCCGCTCTCTTTTATCCCTCGCACACACATGCATATATATATATATATATATATAAATATTGAATTACCATGACTCGAAAATTCGGCACACACTCACATGCGACATACGGAACACTTAACAGCTGTTTAGACCTTATTGGGTCTCATCAGCAGTGCATTCAGTGATTTCCACCACTGGAGATCGAACCAGCAACCACATAATGCAGAAACCCAAAATCTACCACTGGGCCACAGGTCTATATCACACATAAACGACGCCGAATTAACTAGTCATGTTGAAAATGCGCGACCACTTAACCTTATGTGTCTTGAAGGTACGTGTTCCCTATGGAGGACACGTTCACCTCTGGGGCCACGTTATATATATATATATATATGTGTGTGTGTGTGTGTGTGTGTATACCGAAGACAGCGACCGTATTCGAGGGGAACCCGAAGGCTCTCTTTTTAATAGATCTTACACTGAGGTATAGGGAAGTAGGCGCTTCTCCTTTTCCTGGATTGCTACACTTTACCCTTGATCCACACATTATAATTCTGAGTGTTAAGCAAGAAGGCATCAAGTACCATTTTTGGAGCTTTTGGTATACATATGTATACACACACATACACACACATATATATATATATGTGTATATATATCTTGGCTTGTCTGTCTCTGTCTCCATATATATATATATATATATATATATATATATATAAAGTCTTCCACAGACAGATCTGTTTCGTTCTATCAGAACTCATCGGTGTGCCTAGACAGTATCTTCCCGTAGCTGGGATCAAAACCCGGTTGACTCAAACGCCAAACCAAAGCTTCTAACCATTCAGCCACGAGGAGATATTAGCTGCGAAGTAAATTTTAAACGGTTATGAATCACAATTACGATTGTTTACATACATCAGTTCAACGGTAGCCGAAACCTCAATTCAAATACGAAGAGACTTGCAAAGGCGCTAATGGCAACACGATTACTTCTTCACCAGAGAACTCAACCCCAAGATATATATATATATATATATATATATTGAGACAGCGACAGACAGACCGAGAAAGAATGTTGGTGCAATTAATTTAAAGGATGGATCAGCTTGTTAAATAGAAGTATTTTCAAGCGTAAAAAATCAATAAAACGAGACGTACGATTGAAAGCAAATAATTTATTTAATCAATGTTTTAATTCGTTACATCTCATAAATAAAAAGAAGAATCAGGTGGAATATTTCTTGAAGAAACATTTTTTGAAAGCACATTGTTTCCAGAGATCCATAATGTTTTTATCTCGAATGATGAAACAAATGTATTACGAATCCAGTTTACCAGGGGGTATTGCAGCGGCTCTTCAGATAAGAAGCGATCTTGGGGTATGAAGCGACACGGTTGTAGAGGGCCATCATTTTCGGGTAGCTGCTGAACATAGACTGGTTCTCCCTGAACATACTCTCCATGCAACAGTAGAACATCATATCACACCACATCAGCTGAAAGAAAAAATTGGATAGATTTGAAGATGTTCAATTTTAAGAGAAAACATCTATTTATAACACAGAATCTTTAAGATTAATTCGAAGTTATTATAACTATTTTTTTTACTCCTATGAGAATTTATGATCCCAGTATAACCAGATGTTTTCTAACTGGAGTTTGGGTGACAGTAAGTCTCTTCAAGTTTCCAGGACTCTTCTCAGTATTCTGGCACATCTTGATTACTGTAGGCTTGATGGCTTCTACTTGTCCTCTCATTTCCAAGTCTTCCAGTACCTTTACCAATCCTATGGGGTGGCTCCGAGTGTACCAACTACAATTGCTATCACCGTTACCTTCGTGTCCCTTACATATGTTTATTCTCTAGCAAGGTCTTGGTATTTATTTCTCTTTTCGGTTTTTTAATTTCCCCTCTATTTAGCCGGTCATCTTTTTTGTATTGACTGTCACTAGGTCTTGTCGTTCGGTCGAGATTAGGTGATCCGTTTGTATCTCGAGATTTCAGAGAATTTTTTGCGTATCTACCATATTTAATATCTTCTCACATGAACCTTTAAAAAAAAAAAGAATCTTTGCATAGAACTTATAAGTAAAGTTGGCGAGCGTAGTCAAATGTGACCTGAAGGTTCTCTTTTCAATAGCTCCTACACTGAGGTGTAAGGGAGGGCGCTACTAATTTCCCTGGATTGTTCAGCTTTACCCATGACCTACACCTTATAATTCTGAGTGTTAAGCAAGGAGAAATCTAGAACCATTTTGGGAGTCTTTGGTATGAGTCGACCTGGGATTGAACCCCAGATCTCTGGCCTTTAACGAATGCTCTAACTTGTACACTATTAAAACAATATCTATTCTTATCAATTTTTCAATTCATCTGATATTTTCCAAAAATCCCTCTTAACTCCTTTCTCTTATCATTTTTTTCTGAAATAACCAATTTAATCTTAAAATTTCTTTTCAAATAGTTTGTTTAATGGTTTATTATATTTAATAGTCTAATGATCAAATGAATAGAGTGTTCACCAATGGTCCGCGAGACCAGGGTTCAATCCCAAGTTGTGTCATACCAAAGACTCAAAAAATAACACTTGTTGCCTCTTTACTTAACACTCAGCATTATAAGGTAAGGATCAAGCTTAAAGTGGAGCAATCCAGGGAATGGAGTTGTGCCCTCCCCTACACCTATTGATAAGGGAGAGTTCGGGTCACACTCGACTAAGGTCGCCAACTTTAATATTCAATAGTCTAATATATTTATCTTGGTTAATGGTCAAATATATTTATTACTATTAACTTTCTTGTGAAATTTTAAAACTTATAGAACAAATCATGCTTATTACTTTTAATGATGCTCTAAATTCCATAATTTTTTTTGCGAGCAATACTGAACAAGTCCTGGTAGCAACACTCCACAAGGCACCAACTATACGGCCACCTGCCTCCCATCACGAAAACTATCCAACCTAGATGAACCAGACATGCAGGACACTACTGGAGAAACAAGGACGATGTACTCCTATGGACCCCCACATATGGCCAAGCAAAAGCAGGACGACGAGCTCGAACATACATAGAGCAGCTATGTGAGTATACGGGATGTAGCCATGAAGACCTGCCAGAGGCGATGAATGATAGGGAGAAGTGGCGAGAGAGGGTCAGGGATATCCGTGCTAGGGGCACAACATGATGATGATGATGATCAAATTCCATAAACTGTGTTGCGCTATTACGTTCACTTTTGGATAGATACCCTCGGGAAAAGTACGAAACCCCTTATCCTCCCAGCTATGGGTTAAATAGTACCACTGCTGATCTTCTAGAAGAATGGTCTTGGTATTAGATAACCTAGAAAGGTTGATATGCCATTAAACAAAGAAACCACACCAACCAAACCATAAACTGTTTCGTAAATCCTCTCAAGAAGCTGTTATATCATCTTTTAGGTGGGATGAATTGATAGATCAATTGTATTTCTTAATAACTTCTTTGAGTTCATCTCAAGAACACAAAACAATTGCGTGAATAAAAGCACTCATTATTGATTTGATGCAACAGTTTTATTCAGTGGGATTTGTATGAAACAAACGGTGGGAACACTAAATTTCTTCAGGCTTGATAGATAAAAATATAGATGAAAACAGACTGAAATATAGCGCGTCTCAATATACATGGGACCAATGTGACTGCTAATATAAGATGTTTAAATATACAGGGGATCGATGTAACTCCTAATGTAGGGTGTCTCAATATACTGGGGATACATGTGACTGTTAATATAGAGTGTCTCAATATATGTGGGACCAATGTGACTGCTAATATAGGGTATCTCAATATACGTGGGACCAGTGTGACTGCTAATATAGGGTGTCTCAATATATGTGGGACCCATGTGACTGCTAGTATAGGGTGTCTCAATATACAAGGGACCAATGTGACTGCTAATATGGGGTTTCTCAATATACAGGGGATCCATGTGACTGCTAATATATATATATATATATATATATATATTTGAAACTCTTCTAAGACAAGCAGAATAAACAAGAGGACATAGAAAGTATATACTTCAACGAGACCAGGGGCTCCATGAATATCCTTATCGTTCTTTAGCGGAATGGCAAAATGTACATCTCTTTTCGTAAAAAGCTCAGCTACAACTTGCCTGTCATACGACAAAACGGCTTTCACGTAAGCCTAAGAAGCCCTCCTTCGATATACATATATTCTCTCTCAACGGGAGATTCTTATCTACTAGTCCCCTCATTTGTTTTTAAGATATATAAAATGCATAGTCATTTCCGTCTTAAGTTTGCGTGCGAATATTTAACTGCTCTATTACGATGAAAATAAGTTCTTTCTGCGCAGATGTAAAAAAACGTCTGCCATTTGTATTTATAATTGACAAATTTCTTTGAAAGTTTGGAATAATTTGGTGAAAAGTCAGATTAGAACAAAATCTCGTCGATCAGTGTCCCATAAGAGAAAGATTACTTAAAAAACCGTCTGTGTCAAGTAAGAAAATTTCTTGCCATTTTTGCTGCGTGTATGTGATAAAAACACATTTGTATTCTTTGTTTAATGACATATCGACTTTTGTGGGCTATTTAATGTGTGGGGATTTAGGAATTAACAACAAAACTCCCACCCGGATGTTGACTCATCGGCTGCCACATACAAAATGTATAAACGCGTCGCCACGCATAAGGCTCCACGCATCCATCCGGTTAAAATCAGAAAAAAGAAAAATAATAAAAAGTAAAGTAGCCAATGGGAAGCGGTCGCGCCAAAATTAGAAGGATTTTGGAGTGGCGAATTTGGAGCCGGTGAAGAGGGATAAATACTCAGGTTTTCTGTGAACCGACCTCTTTTTCGGGTAGTGACGTCGAACCGACAACACCGACTTTGCTGTCTGGTGTTTTGGGCACCACGCTACTCTTGGGACGTAGCGTTGGTTAGTCCATTCACCAAGTAAATAAAGGAAAGTATGGAAGAAATGTTTTCGTCTCTTATCTGTTTCTATCTTTTCTTTTTGTATATTTCTTTTGGGACTTTTCTTTGGGCAAGGCATTGCGCCGGCCAGTCAACGTGGGGTAAAATAATATAACCAAAATATGGAGTCAGATATCTTACGGCAACACAGCCTTGCCCTTAGCCACTGATCTCCTAAAAGCCTTTAAACCCCACAAATGCCAAAGATAAACGTGTAGGACATTGGTGGCTCTATTCAACCGACTGATGAGGGGATAAGGGGGCTTACACTTTATGAGTAGAGTGTTCGCTAATGGTCCAGGAGACCAGGGTTCAATCTCAGGTCGAGTCATACCAAAGACTCAAAAATGGTACTTGATGCCGTCTTGCTTAACACTCAGCAATATAAGTTAAGCATCAAGGGTAAAGTGGAGCAATCCAGGGAATGAGGTTGTGCCCTCCTCTACACCTTAGTGTTGAAGTTATTGAAAATAGAGCCTTCAGGTCACCCTCGACTAAGGTCCCCAACTTTACTTACACTTCTCCACTGGCTACAATTTCGAAAGTAAACATAATAGCCCAACTGGAGTTCGAACTCATCACCTAGGATATCGCAGTACAGCACGATTGTCATTACGCAAAAAAAAGTTGATGTTTGTTCTATAATAGATATTATCTTTATAGAAAAGCTGAACATTGTATCCACCACATCATCTGTAAAATCTAAAAAACTTATAAAAGATCACAAGTTTTACGCGGTGTTCAGAGGTTGGAACAAGGATGTCTACTTACAACACCAGCTGCATTTGATATATTCTGCTCATGACAAATACTTAAGAAAATACATACACTAAAAATATACTTATAATTTTGATTTAAAAACTTTACCATATCTCCCATGAAGAATTTGCTTCCACCATTGCGCATGCACAGTGACCTCTCCATGAAGGGCATAATTCTGTTGAAAGTGTTCATGTATCTCCAGTACAAATAGTTCTGAAAATAAAAGAAATAAAACATTGGAAGTATTATCTGTAATGTCCACAATGGTTAATTTCGAGTGAGACTTTTTTTTATAATGAAAGTAGTGAGAATTTGTTTCTTTAAGATAAAAAGAAGACTTACGTCGTAGTTGCTGCATGAGCTGTCGCCTCCGAAGCCCCAGTCGTTCATGTTGTACTGCAAAAGAAAATGAAATTAAAATTGAGTTGATATTGACCATTTCTTCCTATTTCATTTTTCGAAATGAATTTGTCCCTTTCTAAGTACATATTAACTGAATAGCAAGCCGGCTGTTTCTTGAATACGTCAATTGTATTCCATGCATATGTATTAGACCCCCTAAACCAAAAAATGTCTGTTCTTTGTTTGACAATAAATTGTATCTGGTCGTAATGTAACATTCCTATTGGTCAGAGGTTGCAGAATCACCTGTTCTTTGCTATTGCAATATCACAATTATTCTTAAAACTGATGTTTGCTTGTAAATATAATTAAAGTTAAAAAGTCAATAAATAGTACGAGGTGCGATAAGTTTCCAGACTTTTTTTTGTATGGGCACTTGGAAACTCTAGTCCCCTTCAAAGTAAAACCTCCGGCTGCAATGCACAGTTCCAACAACCTCTGGAAGGCCCCATGGAAGTCCTCTTGTGTGAGTGTTTCAATGACCTTCGCCAGAGCCTCTTTCATCTCCTCAATTGTCTCATAACGGAGCAAGGTCTGGACTATAGAGAGACTGAGGAACTGTCTTGATACCTATCTGTGTCAAATAGTCTGTGACAACGATGGAGTTGTAGACTGGTGCATTGTACTGGTGGAAATGCCACTGGCCCGATTTGAAGAGTGCTGGCCTCTTCCCTAAGAATCTTTTGCTGAACTCCCTTAAAACCTCAACATAGTAACCTAAGCCTAACCCTTTGGCCAATCAAATCTGGTGTATTAACTTCCTTACTCCTCCCACACCTCTCATCATCCCTCACAGACTCCCTGCTCTCTTGAATCTCTTATGCTACTCAAAAACTGATGATCGATTCATGCAAGATGGTCGAAAAGCAGTCTGAAGCATTCCATACGTTTCTGTGGAATTTTCTCCAAGTTTAAAACAGAATTTTATTGCATATCGTTCTTCTAAAGTGTCAGATTGCATTTTTGAAATTCACCAGCTGTGACAATCAGTAAGCTTTAGTAGGGTGTATTCTAATTGCTGCTGTAGCTGTTCATTTGAACTTGAAATCATAAAAATTGGTCAGTCATCTCATAAGATGTATAGCAATAACATAGTAAATTTTCAAAAGTCTATTACAATTTTAAATGCCTGTACAAAAAAGTCTGGAAACTTATTGAAGATATCACGTATCATTGTACAATAGATTTATTAAGCTACCCACAATGCTATATGGTTAATTTTGAATAGATTGCGCGTAGGCACAATCTTCTCGAAGTAAATATAAAAAATATGTTTAGTTCCGCCGGCATTCCGATAGAGAACGGTTCAGCCCAGAGGTTATCAACCCTGATCTCACACCTTACATGTAACAAAAAACATTTTTATATTTAATATTCTCAAACGATCAAGATATTTAAAAAAATTATCCAATTAATTTCCTCTTTTACTTGTTCATAGATAGATTATACTTCAAAATAGAAATATCTACAAAGAATTCAATTCTCATTAAAATGTTTTTTTATCAATTTCTTTAATTTTCCTTTTTCTTTTCCAGGTTATTGAAAAGATAGATATGATATATTTAGCAATTTCGAAAAGATTCACTCACCCTGAAGTGTCCGTTTTTCCAATGGTAGTACCTCATATAATCGTGCATGATTTCATAGAAGCAATCGCAAATGTAATCACATCTCATCATGTCCATGGGGCTCTTAGGATAGAAATCTAGAAAAGGAATTAGTTTTGATAAACTTTTAGAATCAATCAAACAATCCATGTGTCTATTCGACATCTTTTTAAATAAACATAAGTGAAATATTACAAGCGTTTGAAGCGTTCAATGTCTATCATTGTAGGTAACAAACTCATCGAACATAGTTCAATTCCTGGACGATGCTGTTTGCAATTTACATAACGCCAATCCATATTTTTTACTCTCTACTTAGGGTAAATAGTCGGATAGAATGGGCTCTTTAACCTTGGTATAGCAACCAGCTAAAGAGAAGAAAAAAATTATATTCAAACCTTTTAAACTCCGCTTAAAAATTGGCCTTTTGCCTCATCCTGCTCAAACGGAAAAGTTAGGTATATATATATATATATATATATATACTTAACAGGACTTCTTCTGATCCAACATATATATATATATATGTTAGATCTGAAGTTTTTCTTTTTGAGTAATTGATTCATATCAATGCTCTTAGCAGGATAGCAATAAATTCATGACCGAATTTTAGTTTTTCTTGAAGGTATATATAAGGGGTAACGTTATGCATTAATATATATATATATATATATATATATATATTAATGCATAATGTGTCCCCTTATGTTTTCTTGAAACAAATATTTGAATTATATATCAAAATGTAAGTGAACAATGATAACTTCTACTTGATCAATTTAGAACTGTATCTTCTCTATTCTTTGATACATATGATATATATATATATATATATATATATATATATATATATATATATATATATATTAAGTGTTGTATAGTCACAACCATGACTAACTATACAAACACATATTACATATACATCTATATATGCATGCAGAACACAACGACACAATGAAGACGAGCGACACAGTCTTTCAGAAAAATATACCTCTCACTTTATTTGAAGGTTGCGATTGAGAGGGAGTTGGAGACCGAACAGAACTGCAAAATATTGACCCTCACTCTATTGGCCATAACCGCCTTTCTTTCCCGTTTTCCTGGGCTGCTCAACCGGAGGCCCGGGGATCAACTCTGCCAGGTGCTGGATATCTCAACTGCATCTTGTCACCAATGGGTCTGGTCTCCAAACTAACTGACTTCCTGTCTTCACTGAGTTATATAATTGCTCAACGTACACCTTCTTCTTGTGGGCGTCACAAATCGCACTCATTTAACCCGTCCACGGTCAATGTTATAATTCTGATATTCCTCGACTGGATGCACCTGTTATTTACATAGGTGCATTTCCTATTTTGACAGCCCGGCCAGGTCGGAGGTCAATATACGACATAAGTCTACTTATACTTGTACTTGGTATTAACAGATTTATCAATAATCCTTGAATAATCCTAGTTTGGTTTGGTTTGGTTTTATGGGATATCAACCAGTGAAGGTATTTTAATACTAAATCCATTTTATACATATAAACTGTTATATTTCAAACAATTCAGTTTAGCATAAATACGCAATTTAAATGTCAGTAGCAGTTCTATTTCAAACAATTCAATTTAGCATGTACACTGTTAAGGTCTATTTAACCCATTGGCAGGACCTTATCAGGTGCTATCACTCCGAGTCAGAGTGGGCCTCGGAGTGATGGCAATAAAAAAGTACTCTGCATTCCCCAAAGCTCCAGCATTACTGGACCCTCATCATCAGTTTTTTTAATGTCATATCAGGACACTCGATAGAGGAGTCTTACCCATCTGTAGAGAAGCAGTCACTGTATTCAGCGGCTCCAGCTGACTGGGCTATTAAATAATGCTAGTTCAGGGGCTACCCGCACTATCAATTTTCATATTCCATCTTGTTTCCCTTTCCTGCCGTTTTCTGTGCATATCATCTTCTCCTCAGTGCCCTTTTTCTTACATTGTTCCCAATTTTTTGGCAAATACTCATCCTTTTGCTGTTCTCAGATCAATTCAAGCCTCGTTACAGGCAATTTAAGAGAGTCTGATCTATCAGCTAACGTTAGACTATTTTCCTTCTTAATCTTACTCCGTCTAAATTTGGATTCACCATCAACTAAATTCATTTTTCTAACCCTGGTGGTTACAACTGCGGCTGGGTTTTCTGATTCCGTTAACATCTAACCCACCCTTTTTATCTCGGGCTGGGTGGGGTCGGTTTTCTGATCAATTTCAGCTTTGCTTCGTCTCTAGTTATATCGTGCTTTACTAGCATTGACACCCCAGCCATGGGTAGAGTCTCGACTGCACCGACATTTACGAATCCTCTTCTCCACTGCGACTTGAAACAAGTTCTATAGAAATGAATAATTTTTCTTTGATTCTCAATTCCTCGAATTGCAATTTCTTTACCGCTGGCTGTGTCCTTCCTTAACAGTAATTTAAACCACATTATTAATGAATATAGTTTGCGATCTTAGTCGAGGGTGACCCGAAAGCTCCCTTTTCAATAGCTACTACACTGAGGTGTTGGGAAGGGTGCTACTCCAATCCCTGGATTGCTCCACTTTACCCCTGATCCTTACCTTGTAATGCTGAGTGTTAAGCAAGGAGATATCAAGTACCAACATTGGCCTTATGAGTAGGGTGTTAGCCAATGGTCTCGGAGACCGGGGTTCAATCCCAGGTGGATTCACACCAAAGACTCAAAAAATGGTACTTGCTTCTGCCTTGCTTAATGTTTAACATTATAAGGTAAGGATCAAGGGAATGGAGTAACACCCTCCTTTACACCTTGGTGTACTAGCTATTGAAAAAGGAGCCTTCTGGTCAACCTCGACTTAGGTCGCTAACTTTAATTGAGTGGAACAAGAAAAGAAAAAGGACCAACAGAAAAAAAAGGTTGTAAGAAGAACTTAAAACTCTATAATTCGAATTTTGAGAGTTGTGCTTTGTCGGTCAACTGGGTTGATCTCATTGAATCTGAAGGTGAAAGATCAATCGAGTTAAGCCGCTGTGACACGCATAATGCCGATTTGGTTATCAGTGAAAGAAACAGTGTAAACCCGTTATCTTTGTAACTAGTAATTAACACTGCCATAAAGTGGAAAAACACACGGGCGCAGACAATTCCCTCCACCAAATAAACAGATAAATAGAATAAAATAAATAAAATAACTTAAATATCACAAGACCCTCTTTCATCCCATCTCACTTTTCGAGACTCTATGGACAAAAAGAAAAAAAGGAAAATGTACTTTTGTATATAACTTACTGTATTCACGGGCCAAATACCTGCAAATAGCCATCGTCTCAGGCATCATGTCACCATTGTCCATTTGAAGACAGGGGAGGTAATTGCAGGGAAAATCTGGAATAAGAAATAGTACGTATTTCAATAACTGCATTCGATTAGAAACAATGTCATTGTTTTCTTTTCTTAAACAGACTAAATAATCTTAAAATAAACTAAATAGACAGTGTTGTCTGAATTTTTTGGCTGAAACATTGGTATTATTATGTTGTCACTAGTTTTCGTTCATCTTATTTCTATTGGTTTTTGTCGTTAAACGGGCATGGCACTATCAACTCGCCATTTGTTCTAGTTTCACCAGCTAAATGCTAGAGGAGTCCTCGTGGTGTAATGGCTAACGCGATGGACTGCAGAATCATTGTAAGTGAGTCCGAACTCCAATCGTTCTATTACGTTCACTTTCGGGCAAATATCCTTGGGAAAGTTATGAACCTTTAAATCTTTCCAGTACCACTACTATTCTTCTTGGAGAATGGCTTTGGCATTAAATAACCTACAAAGATTGATATGCCATTAAACAAAGAACTTAAACGCTGTCTCTAATATTTACGATTAATCTTTAACTAATCCTCTTTGATTGTTTTCGAAGTACGCTCAGATTACCATAATCTCAGGCAGCATTTTCTCATTTTGAAAATATTCATTCAGTATTAGTTGTCTAAATTTCTAAGACGAAGTTTGATGATTTTTATCATTAAGGGTTTTCGGACGATTGTCTTCATCTTTATTGTTATTTCCACCAAAAAATCTGAATATGAGCATAGGTAAAAAATCATACATAATTGTAGTAATTCTAGTCAAGTAAGAACATTAAGTTTATAAGTCCCAAAAATTCACTCAAAATTGTCCAGCAGGACGTATAGCGTAACGGTTATAGGTGTTGGTTCCCAAAACTTCTAAGGAGACCAATCATCTGAAGAATGCATGTTCAATCCTGACTGCATTTGAGTAACAATACAGGATTATTAAACATTGGTACCCGGTTATGGCTAACGGAATCGGAACAGGCGACCCCAATGGATTCAATAAGGTTCGAAGTTCTGTGAAGGTTCCCGAGTTTGATAAGCACCTGAAGGAGTCCGGAGGACATATCGACCGAAACGTTGTTGAAATAAAAATGAGGATGAAGACAATAGTCCAAAAACCCTTAATGATAAAAATCCATCCAGTATAATAAGTAATATTTCTTAATAACGTATATTGTAAAAGTATATAAAATGGCTATTCAATTTAATTTTTACTTTTATGTGCAGGATAAAGAAACTTAGAGGTAAAAATGCCATCGGAAGACAACACAGTTCATGAAATCTTCAACAAGCAGTTGAGCAGGCATAATTCAAAGAAAACCTGTTTCAAATTAAACATATAAACTAAGACAATGGAAAGTAATAAGGGATTTTAAAAAAAAGAAATAAAAATAATAAAACAAGTAAATTTTAAAAATGTAGTAATTTCCTAGGAGGCCTCTGACAGGAAGCAAAATCGGTGCATGCCTAGAAAGAGGGGTTTTATAGAGCCAAAGAGAAATTCTCCCTCAGCAAACTGTTATCACGTCTACTGGACGGACCTGTTTTCACGTATCTACCGAGCCGAGGCTTGTCGGTATGTTGACTGTCCCTCTAGCAGCAGCCTATGCTGAACACACCTACTGGACATACGACGAACTTCAAACTTATAACTCACTGAAAATGACACTATAATATATTTCAATACCTTGTCTGGAAAACGCGACTCTTTCTACTGGTTAAGGAAAACCTTCTGTACCACAGAATAGTCTTAAACCCTAAAATAAAGTTCCAGTATAAAAGTATCCTTGTCTCTTTTTTCCGTTTTTAATTCTCCTACAGTTTTCACCGACAAAAGAGAGGAAAACTAGTGAATGAAGTCGGAAGAAAAAAAATGAGTCAGATACGAAATTTGCTGACTACCTACACCACGAATGATAAAACCTCCACCGACTCATTCGTATCCATCCAAAATCACAATCGGTTAAATATATTGGTAGTCTATTTCTTCATGGTTCCCGTTGAAAAGGGGGGGGTCTTCGTAGTGTAATGTTTAAAGCGATGCACAACGGAATCGTATCAAGCGAGTTCGTATTCCTGTCGCTCTATTACGTTCACATTCCGGCAAATACCCTTGGAAAAGGTATGAAACCCCTTTTCCTCCCAGCTATGGGTTAAATAGTACCACTACTGTTCTTCTAAGAGAATAGTCTTTGGCATTAAATAACCTACAAAGGTTGATATGCCATTAAACAAAGAAGCCAAACAAAACAAAACCGTTATAAAGGTATGGAAAATTTTATTACTCATGTCCCATTTGGTTTTATTCGTTGATTATGGAATGTAAAATTGTTGTTATTCCAATTCCATTTGGTTTTACTTTCATTTGTTTAGGGTTCGTGAGCAGAATTAGGAATATTCTAGTATAATAATAACCAACTCTTTCATAAAAGAAGATTTATTATAATCTTAAAAAATAGATGAAATAAGATAGACATAAAACTATTTAATATGGCCACCACTTTTTTCATTACAGTTTCAAGTCGTCTTTGAAATGATTTGGATGCCATCATAATAAATTTTTCAAGCATTTTATTCCATTCCTCCGCAGTGACAGTCTAAAACAAACCAATATTTGAATAGGGAGTTGGATCTTTTTTTCTAAAAGGCCCCATATTGTGTAATCAAAGAGGTTAACGTCTAGGCTTAAGTCATGTATAATTACTGTCCTCTCAATTTTCACGAGGACTTTCAATTTATTAGCGTGCTTTCTTATTAACGTTTTGAGGTGCTTCTTAATCACTGAAGCGCGCTGTTAAAAAAAGATTTTTTGTTTTTTTTTCAATTCTCCACACCCACTTTTCTTTAAAAAGTTCATTTTCCGTAAATTTTTTTTCTTTGCTTTCTATACAGTAGACGAAGAAACTTTGACTTGGTTTCAGCGTTAAGCAAATCATTGATTCTTTGTCGTTTCTTTTCTTGCTCACTCACATTGGGTTGGGTTTTAATAAAAAAGGTGTACTTCAATAATTTTCCTAATCATGAAAATTTAGATTTATCGCGTTTTTTCAAAGACTGGATTGAAGAGACTAAAAAAAAAAAATTTTAAATCCAGCTTTTCTTTAAAACGATCTTTTTCCATAAAAATAATTATTTGCTTAATATACGGTTGACGAAGAAACTTCAACTTGGTTTCAGCGTTAAGAAAATCATTGAGACTTTGTCGTTTCTTTTCTTGTTCACTTATATTGGGTTGAATTTTGATAAAAAGATGTACTTCAGTAATTTGGCTTATCAAGAAAATTCAGATTTATCACGTTTTTTCAAAGACTGGACTAATTAAACTAAAAAAATTTATCCCATATTTTGCTTTCATCGCCTTTATAAGGTCTGAAGAAAACGAAATAAGAATCAAAACTTACAGCATTTGTAGTAAAATAAAGAAGATATTTAATAAATTCTAGAAAATTATTTATCAACTAATCCACACCGAGTTGACATAGAATATTTTTAAAAATGTGTAAATTTAGAGCACTTTTCTATTGTTATATAACTGCGGAAGGATTTTTTGATATATTATCATTTTTCGTTTTATATATCTTATCATTCGGTTTATTTAGGCTTAGGACCTTTCGGCTTAGTGCATGGGTAGGTGCAGATATTAACGCAGGTGTTCACGCACGCACGGGGAGGATGTGACAATCACAGATGTCGCAATAAAAACCCCGGATAGGAAATGTGACTGGGGATGTGAATGACGTCATGCCCGGAAGCGATGGGATGGGATTTAAAAAAAAATAAGTTAGTTGAGATTTGAACTTAGACGGGGCGAGTTGAGATTTGGACCTAGACGAGTCCAGTTGTCTTTGCGGTGGGGTGCGAACGCGCGTCGGTGGAGTCAGTGAGTTGAGAGCTGTCGATGGACGAACAGTCAGCATAGAAAAATTGTGTCTCTCTCTCCTCGTGTCGAAAACCTAGGAGTCAAGAAGGTAATGAAGGTTTCGTACCTGAACCAAGAAAGTCGTCAGTATTTCATGTTTTTTCGAATTCCTGTGCGTATGAACATTATAACCATTTTATGCATGTGAATATTTTTGGACCTGTGTTACACTTCGGGAAACCAAAAAAAAGTATAAGTTTTGTTAATTAGTGGAATAAAAACATCACTAGACATATAAAAAGACTTTTTTCTTCTCTGAATTACAAAGAAAAAAGATCCACGAACATATCGATTGATAAAATCAATAATAAGGAGAATACTTTATGAAAACACAGCAGACTATTTCTTACCATTCCTGCAACGGTCCCAGTCAGAGAATTCATATCTCTTGTCCATGTATTTGAGACCAGCCATGGCCATCATCATACGGAGGATCTCAGCACGGCCACGGCCATTGAAGTAATGGAGAGTGTAGTTAGGCATGGTGACTTTGCTTTCTGGTTGTTGACTACCAAAGAAAACGAAGCGTTCAGCTTCGAGTGACTTCAAGTCTTGTCTGACGACCAAGCACAGATCTACACAGAATTTATACAGTCAAGGTAATCATGTGGTTAGCTTCAATGAATAGGGAGAAGCTAAATTGTTCAAGGCCGCCTATTCAATATTCCACACTTGATTGTAGTTTAATTTGAGTTGTACTTTAACTGTTACCAAAATGCAAACAAAATCATTGTTTTTGTTTAAACACTAAAGACCCAAAATACGACAGAATGTTTTATTGTTTGCATCAAAATTGGTAATTTTTTGAAAGTAAAGGAATTAGTTTACTGTAGTGGGTTTCATTCTTTTCTAATACATCGTCAGCTTATCATTCAAGTTGAAAGTACACGACATACTAATCGAAAGTTAATAGTGTGTTTTATAGACAGACGAAAACAGTCTGCTTTCATTCTTAAACAAATTCAGATATTAGACCATAAACTAACACTGTCTTCGACGTTAAAAATATTTTATTTTACCGAAATAAAATTGTACATATATAAGAGAAAATTTAAATCGGTATACCTTTATGTTAATAAAGATTTAGAAATAAAAACTTGCAATATAAAAGGTTTTTAAGGAGTGGGGATAAAATTTGATATGAAGTGAATAAATTTGTTTTGGTTTGGTTTGCTTTTATGGCATATCAACCTTTGTAGGTTATTTAATGCCAAATCCATTTTTATGAGAATAATCAGTTCTATTTCAAACAATTCAGTTTAGCATGAGTACACAGTTTGTCAAAAACATTTGTATTTCAAACTATTCAGTTTATTCAAGCAGTTATATATAACAATTCCGTTTAGTGTAAGTACAGTTTCAATGACAAAAACACATCAATTTCAAATAATTCGGTTTTGCACGCAGTTTGAATGTAAGTACAGTTTATTTGTGAATAGCATTTCTTTTTCTAGCAATTCAGTTTAGTCGAGCAGTTCTAATTCAGCTAATTCAGTTTAGTATAAGTACAGATTTTGTTTAGACACAGTTAGATGACAAAACAGTTGTATGTTAAAAAATTCAATTTAGTGTAAATACTGTTTAAATGTCAAAACAGTTCTATTTCAAATAATTCAATTTAGCATAATCACGCAGTTTAAATGTACGGTTTATATTGTCAAAAACATTTCTATTTCAAGCCATTGTTTGTTTAATCAAACAATTCCGTTTAGCATAAGTATGCCGTTAGTTTGATTTAACCCATAGGTAGGACTCTATCAGGTGCTACCACTCCGGGACAGAGTGGACCTGGGAGCGATGGCAATAAAGGTGTATTCCGCATTCCCCAAAGCTCCAGCATTACTGGAACCTCACCATCAGATTGTTTAGTGTTATATACAGGACACTCGTTGGGTGGGGGGTCTTACCCCTCTGCGGAGGTGCAGTCGGTGTATTCTACAGTCCCAGCCGACTGGGCAAATAAAGTTTGTAGGAATGTGGGTGACTCTAAAGCCAAGTTTTGTATTTATGGGAGAAATTTTTAGGGGGCTTTAGTGTGCCATTAAATGATAATCTCAAACGGTAAGTTTAAACAGTAGGTTCCGCAGCTTTCAAGTTCGGATATTGGTTCGAAAAGATGACACAGACAATAAAGTTTTTTTAGGGAATTTTATACAAAAGAAACGAGAAAGGAAGGGATAGAAAAGATAAAGTGTTGCAAATTGTTAATACAATTTGCGGGAAACTTATCTGAGTGAGTGTTCGGGGAAACAAAGTATTGGACTTACACTCCGATATTTTAAAATGGCTATTATGCCACTTGTTCCCGAAACAAAGATGGCGGATGAACGTAAACAATCAGTCTCGGGAACCCATTGGCCAGGACAACCACGTGGTCAGTGCTCAAAACTACGTTCACAACTTTAATTTTGTCCCGCGTTTTTGGAGACTACTCCATGGCAATAGTTTTCTATAAATACGCTCATCTTCCAACACTCTCTCTGTCTCTCTCTTTTCCCATTTGTTACTTACAGGAGCCAACACACTCTCTCCAGTATGACTTCCAGAGAGAACCCTATCACTCTCTCGTTTCAACTAACAGCTGTATACCGCCACAAAAAGGTATATTCCACACAACCATTCTCTTACTTGTTACCCCTTTTTGGTGAGATTTTTTCAGCTTCAAAAATAAGAGAAATTTCGTCAAACCACCGAAAGAAACAAATAAATAACATGGGAGAAAACTCGTTCCTCCTAATATACACTATTAACATTCTATAGAAAATACTTTGTCAACACGCATAGGACACTTTTGCTATTTAGTTCCTTTTTTGTAGTATCAGTGTAAGTTACTCACACACACACACACAAAACACACACACACGGGAAGATATGTCGAGCAATATTAGAACACTAATGTTTTGAAATGTTTAATAGCATGTATTGTTGAAATATAAACTTGAATTTGTTTGTACATCTTTATCTTGAAGGTTCTTTTTGTCTGCGCCGTTTCACATCTTTCATATCGTTTACACATCTTTACTTCGTTTGCCTCCTTTGCCTTAAATATAAACACCAACAACATACCACTAAACAAATATAAACCATGCTATTACAAATTGGGGGACCAAACATATCCAAGAAACAATTACGAGGATCATTAAATAAGTTTCCAGACTTTTTCGTGTGGACACTTTTATTGATAGTACACACATGAAACTCTAATCCCCTTCGAAGTAATCTCCTCCGGCTGCAATGCACTTGTACCGTTCCAAAAACTTCTGGAAGGCCCCATGGAAGTCCTCTTCTGTGAGTGTTTCAATGACCTTCGTCATTGCCACTTTTATCTCCTCAATTGTCTCATAACGACAGTCTCTGAGCTAAGGGAATAACCAAAAGTCACACGGAGCAAGGTCTGGACTATAGGGACGGTGAGGAACTGTCTTGATGCTCTTCTTGGTCAAATAGTCTCTGACAAGGATGGAGTTGTAGACTGGTGCATTGTCCTGCTGGAAATGCCACTGACCCCATTTGAAGAGTGCTGGTCTCTTCCCTAGGATTCTCTCCCTGAACTCCCTTAAAACCTCAACATAGTAACCCTAAGCCTAACCCTTTGGCCAATCAACTGTGGTGTATTGACTTCCTTACTCCTCCCATACCTCTTATCATCCCGCGCAGACGACCTACCTTCCTTGAATCTCTTATGCAACTCAAAAACTGATGCTCGATACATGCAAGAAAAGCAGTCTGAAGCATTCCATATGTTTCTCTAGCATTTTTTCCAAGTTTAAAACAGAATTTTATTGCATATCGTTCTTCTAAAGTGTCCTCACGTCCAGATTGTATTTTTGTAATTCTCTTGCTGTGACAATCAGGCTTTAGTAGGGTGTATTCCAATTCCTATTGTAGTTGTTCATTTGAGCCTGAAATCATAAAAAATTGTCAGTCATCTCATAAGTTGTATACCAATAACATACTGAATTCTCAAGAGTCTACAACAATTTTAAATGTCTGTACCAAAAATGTCTTGAAACTTATTGAAGGCACCACGTACATGTCTAACTACAAAAGTTCTTTGAATTTTGATTTTTTTCTTTTCTTTTTTGTTTTATTGAAAAGTTTCAAAGTTCCTTAAATTTCGATTTTTCTTTAAGGTCCTTTTCCGTAGAATTCTCGGTTGAATTTTCTTTCAGTTGAAATTTCTTGGTAGAACCTCAGTAGTCGACTTTCCTTTATTTTTATTTTTTGGGAAGCTTCACTCATGAAGCGAGTAACGAAACCAATCTGCTGGCTAATTTTTTATGCCTTGACAGTTCGGTCCCCGAATTCGTACTGATAAGTCAAATAGTAGTTTGACAAAAGGAGGAAGTCACTTTTTGGTGCCGCACTGTCTGGGATTACTTCTTCTTTCTCAACTCTGGCCAAAATCAAGTGTCGCATGAGGTCGGCAAGATTTTTATCTTAGAAATAAATTTTTTATATGGTTGACAGGAATTGTGAGCTTTCTAGCGAGTATAGATTTTCCTCATAGGATACTTATACTTACCTCATACTTATACTTACCTCATTAAGCTGCTCATCCTTAAACCTTATCGTAAAAAGAATATAATCATTTAATTTTCAGTAATATAGCCATAATCTACGAATATATAAAATGTACGTCATACATAAAATATTCACACGCATAAAATATTCACACGCATAAAATATTCACACGCATAGGAATCCAAAAAACACGAAACACTGACGACTCTCTGGGTTCAGGTCCGAAACTTTTATTATCTTCTTGACTTTTAGGTTTTTAACACGAGGAGAAAGAGACACAATTTTTACAATGCCGACTGTTGCATCTGAACCAACAAACAGCAGCGTATCTCGTAGACCTGAACTGGCCTGGCCTGGCCTCCCGAGCTCCGAAAATCAACTCGCCCCGTCTAAGTTCAAATCTCAATTCGTTTCGTCCAGTCTCAAATCTCAACTAACTGCTTTTTTAAAAAAATACCCAAGAATCCCTGCCCATCACATCCGGGCATGACGTCATTCACATCCCCGGTCTGATCCAGGGTTTTTATTATGACATCCGTGATTGTCATGTCCTCCCCGCGCGAGCGAAAACACCTGCACTCAATGTGTGCACCTAACTAACCCAAATGATAAGATATAACCAACGAAAAATGATAATATAAAAAAAATCCTTCCGCAATTATATAACATTTCATTTTATCAACATTTCATTTTTATGCAACATAAGTAATAGTTGGCTGGGGCAGCAGAGTACACCAACTGCATCTCTGCATTGAGGTGCCAGTGTTGTAATGTTTATCGTCGTAGGAAATGGACAAGGCGACACGAGTTTAAATTCTAGACGAGACTGATTGCATTTCACATAAAACTAATACCCTTGGGAAGGGTATGATTCCAATTATTATCCCTCCAGCTATTGGAAAATAGTAGGGCAGACTGGGTTCTTCAGCCTTGGTGAGGCAACTAGTTTAGGAGAAGGAAAACTCTGAATTCAAACCTGCTAAACTCTACTTAAAAAATTGACCTTGTGTCATATCCTGCCCCAGCGGAGGGGTTGGTAAATAGCGAGATATATCCAACAAATGTCCTGGATATGACTCTAAACAATCTGATATTCTGGTTCCATTAATGCTGGAGCTTAGGAGAATGCGGAGTACGTCTTCATTGTCATCGCTCCCTGGTCCCCTCAAGTCCACCTGATAGGGTCTTATCAATGGGTCAAATAGAACTAAACTGTGTAATTATGCTAAACTGAATTGCTTGAAGTTAACTGTTTTTTCTTTCATTCAACTGTGTGTAAGCAAAAAACTGAGTACTTGTACTAAACTGAATTATTTGAAATAGAACTGCTCGAAGATTTAATTAAACGAGAAACTGTATCTAAAGCAACGAATAACTATATAAGAAAAAGACTACGTATGCTGAACTGAAGGGTTTGAAATTAAGTGAAATGTTTTGTTATATAACAAATAACATGGATTTTCGGTTTGTTCCTAGTGACCCCATGTGCTTTGGCAAGCTGTCATATTTTGATTAGTAAACAGGAACATGATGGCGCGTCAGGTCACTTAGGTCGAACAGGTGTGTAACTGGAAGGAGATCACGTGATGAGAACCACACGGTCAGATTTGGACAGAGTGCAGAGAATCGCAGTCGAGCAAGGGACACGCAACCGATCAGAGGTGTCTCTGACGAGCTTGCAAGGGGGTGCAAGCATTGGCACCCTCTGGCTCCAGGAAGGAGATATGGGAAGAAGAAGTCCTCTCTCTGAGTATATGTCTCTTCAGCCATCTCTCAAACACCACAGAAATATCAACCCTTTCGAGAATAAAGTGTGATAGATATATTTTTATTAAGAAGTGTGTTTCGTTCGTTCATTATCGTTGATTATGTTTCCGCTTATATTTGTACATGTATGAGACTATACAACACTTTTAACTGTGTGCAAAAAAACAAGCTCAGGTTTGACTAATTATTTTACCTTCAAAATGTGTATAAAAATTGTATATTCAATATATGTATAAAAAGAATTTGGCATTTAATGAATAACAGTGGTTAACATGGCATAAAACCCAACTCAACCAAACCAAATAAATCACTAACCATTGTGAAGTCTTCTTTGTTTCATTGTTTAAAATATTCCCAAGAACAAATTTGTGTTTAAAGTTTGATATTCAATTTTTGAAAATAAAATGCAATTTACGAGTAAATAACAAAAATATTTTAACCAAAATTGTTTTATTAAACATCAATGTAATATTAGTTTGTGTACGTCATATAAGGTAAAACGTTATTTTTTAGTTATATTTCATTATTCGCTTATATTTGCTATTTGTTTTAATTGAAGATGAATGGAATAATTTTGCCTATTGTGAGCAAATGCACATATCATTGCAAAACAATTTGGGTTGAAATATTGTATTTATGCATTCTAAACTGACATCTCATTATGAAAAGTGAATATCAAAATTCAAACACACAATTTACTTTTGTGAGAATTATATTTTATGTGAGAATTAAATATTTTCAGTGAGAATTAAGTATTTTTTGTGGGGATTAAATATTTTTGTGAGAATTGTCGTTTTTGTGAGAATTATTGTTTCATCGAGTAGTTTTGGTTTTTCGAGAATTGTTGTTCATGTTTTTGTGAGAAATATTGTTTTTACGAAAATTATTTTGTGAGATTTATAGTCATTTTGGGGAGAATTAATTTTGTGAGGATTATTGTCGGTTTTGTGTGAATTGTCTCCGTGATAATTATAATTATTTTTTTGTGAGAATTGGAGTTGTTTTTTGAGAATTATAGTCATTTTTGTGAGAATTAGTTTTGTAAGAATTATAGTCGCTTTTGTGAGAATTATTGTCGTTTTATGAGTATTATTGTCGTTTTTGTGAAAATCCTCTTCATTTTTGTGAGAATTACACTCGTTTTTGTGAGAATTATATTCATTCTTGTGAGAATTATCGTCGTTTTGTGAGAATTGTCTTAGTGAGAATTATTGTCGTTTTGCGTAGAATTATCGTTGTTTTTGTGAGAATTGTTTCTATGATATTTACAGTCGCTTTTATGAGAATTATATTCGTTTTTGTAATAATTGATTGTGTGATGATTATTGTCGTTTTTACGATAATTGTCTTTGTGAGAAATATAGTCGTTTTTGTGAGAATTATAATAATTTTTGCGTAAATTATTTTTGTGAGAATTATAGTCCTTTTTGTGAGAATTGTCCCTGTGAAAATGATAACAATTTTTGTGTGAATCATAATTATTTTTGTGAGAATTATCTTTTTAAGAATGAAAAACGTTTTTATGAGAATCGTCTCTGTGAGAAGTATAGTTGTTTTTGTGAGAATTATAGTTATTTTTGTGAGAATTATTTTTGTGAGAATTATAGTTGTTTTTTATGAGAATTGTTTTAGTGAGAATTATAGTCACTTTTGCGAGAACTGTTTTTATGAGGATTATTGTTTATACTGGATGTGTTTCAAAAGAACGCCATTGCGCTTGCTTTAATAATAAAACATCGTATTTTGATTGATCCTGTATAAAAAAGATTCCAAAGTAAATATTTTTCACTCCACGTGGGACATTCGAAAAGTTCGATAGAAGCTATTCGTAACCCAAAATATTTATTACTATACTGTCACGCGATATCCCACTAGGAGGAGGGAGATAAGATTAATACTATCCTCCCGTTGAATTAACAGTATCTAGCCGTCAAACAAGTGACCTTTAGGAAGGAATGTGGGTCACACAGGGGAGACCAGATGTTGGTACTTAGTAACCTCAGGTCTCCGGACACCAAGGGGGAGAAGAGAGAAGCCAAATGATTGGCTGGGACCTCAAAACGGAAATGGGGACCCCTTCCCCTCAGCGGAAGTAAATAATAAGAAAAATTAGTTTTTTGAGCAGGGTTCGTAGCGGGCAGACGAACCATTTTGCTCCGGGTGGAAGACAAAAGAATTACTGAGACACGAAGGACCCCAGGTTCTTCAAGCCAGTGTAAAAAAAATAGAACAAAGTCTATTAGCCCGTGAAAGAAGAAAGATTCTCCAGTGGAACCCCGTCGAAAAATAAGATAAGTAACTTTGGGGCCATTTTCCTTTATACCCAAGTTTTGTATACCACTCTCTATCTCTCTCTCTCAATTTGAAGAAAGACAAAAGTCAAGAAAAGACATCTAAATTCGTGGACAGTCCAATTATTATATGTTTTGACACTTTGGAAGTGTATATAACTGTAGTAAAGGAATTCATGTATTTTTATGTTACCATGTGGTCTATGTTGTTCTTTGCCGTTCTACTACGAATTTGTTGTTGTCACATTTCCTTTTTAGCTTCTATTCGCCTTATGTTATCTTGCTTAGAATTGTCCTATTAATTCCTAAAATATCACACGGGAAACCGGAGTTGCCGACTACTACAATATAATATTATTACGACTAAAACCTATAGGCTCATTATCTTCCATTGTCGAGGGGAAGGAAGTTTAGCGGCCTGGTGGGTGTGTGATAGTGTGAAACTTGGAACCCCTTGCCAGCAGCGGTCAGTCTGGTCCTAAATTAATCCCTCACATAATATGCCAGTTCTTATATGCCTGATGGAAAAACTCTGAACGAGGACTTATTCTCTAGGGGATCAAGTGTCAGCCTGCCCCGTCTTCACACGTGCGAAAAATAAAGTCCCGTTTTGGGATTTTAAGTCAATTTGCCGTCACAATACAAAGAAAACATTGAGCCTAAGTTATTAGAACTACTACAACTTTTCCACGTTGTCCTCATCGAGATCAGTACTCTTTTATCCCCGAGGCTAAGCTTGGTCCTCATCGCATTGATTTGGGTAGCTAATTGAATAGATTCAGTTTCTCTCTTTAGCTGCCCTTTCGTAGCCCTGTCCACGTGTGAGATGTTAGTCGCTTAAAATGTCCATAGAGTTGTTTTTCTTCCCATTTTTGTTTCCTGGTAATTGTCGTTCTGTTGGTCCTCGTGTTGTCAGTTTTGTTTCTGTTGGCTGTAATCAATCTTTTTCCACGCTTTTCTATGTAGTCTTCAAATCAAATCGATGCGTCAACACAATATTCAATGCTTGCAAGTCCTCTTCCTCCTTCTTTTCTTGACATATACAGTCTGTCGACGTCATATCTGGGATGCAAAGCCTTATACATCGTCATTAGTTTTCTTGTTTTATGGTCGATTTGTTGGAGTTCTTCTCTGGTCAATTTCAAGAATGGCCCGAATATCTTACGAAGAGGACAGCCGAGGTCTCATTATTATTATTATTATTACTATAATTTGAGTTTTTCAAACTACCATTAATTGATGGATTTTTACTGAAGTTTGAGCGACAGCACGTCTCCTAAAGTCACCAGAACTTTTCTCAGTATTTAGACCAATCTTAATATTACCTTTAGACCGATATTAATATTACCTATGGTCTCGCTGGTCGCTACTTGTCCTCTGATTTCAATGTTTTCCAGACCCTTTTCTATTTGTGAGTTTTTCACGCCATCATTAGCTGACGGTCTTTCACTGGAGTCTGAAAAGCAGCCAGACTTCTCAAATCTCCAGAGCCAGTCTGCTGGGGTTGTAGAATATATCAATTGCTTCTCTGCAGAGCTGGTAAGCCCCACCCACAACGAGTGTCCTGGATATAAAACTTAACAATAATGATTGAGCTTAGGGGAATCTAGAGTACCGCTTCACTGCCATCACTCCTAGGTCTACTATAAACCAGGGTGATAGCATATATTAGGGATGTATAGATCAAACAGAACTGTTGGATACTTGAACTGTGTGCAAACAAATGACTTTTGCAATATTGAATTGTTTGAAATAGAACTGTTTGATCATTTAACTGTATATAAAAAAAGAGTGAAGTTTAATAGTAATTTTAGTGATACGTAGCAATAATTGGAAATTTTTAACTGAGTACAAACAAATAATTGAATTGAATTACATGTGTTAGATAGCAATAATCAAAACGTTTAACTGTATAAAAACTATAGCAATACTCGAAACCATATAACTGTGTGCAAACAAATGACTGATGTTGAATTGTGACTTTTACATAACAATATTCAAAACCATATTACTGTGTGAAACAAATGACTGATGTTGAATTGTGACTTTTACATAGCAAAACTTGAAACAATATAACTATGTGCAAACAAATGACTGATGTTGAATAGTGACTTTTACATAGCAAAACTTGAAACCATATAACTGTGTGCAAACAAATGACTGATGTCGAAATGTGACTTTTAAATAGCAATACTCAAAACCATATTACAGTGTGCAAATAAATGACTGATGTTGGATTGTGACTTTTACATAGCAATACTCAAAATTATATAACCATGTGCAAACAAATGTCTGATGTTGAATTGTGACTTTTACATAGCAAAACTTGAAACAATATAACTATATGCAAACAAATGACTGATGTTGAATTGTGACTTTTATATAGCAATACCCGGAACCACATAACTGTGTACAAATACATGTCTGATGATAGATTTTGACTTTTATATAGCAATACTCAAAACAATATAACTGTGTGCAAACAAATGACTGATGTTGAATTGTGACTTTTACATAGCTATACTTGAAACCATATAACTGTGTGCAAACAAATGACTGATTTTAAACTGTGACTTTTAAATAGCAATACTCAAAACCATATAACTGTGTGCAAACAAATGATTAATAGTAAACAGAATTATTTTTATTTGATAGAAATACTTGAAACCATTTAACTGTGCGGAAAAAACGAGCTTATACTCGTTGAAATATGTTATCACTAAAACGTGTCTACAAATGAAATATATCTAAAAGGTATGTCTAAACAGGATTTGGCATTTACTGATCTATACTGTTTGATATGCCATTTAATGAAACGAAATGAATCAAGTCACCAGGACCCTTCTCGGTATTCTGGCCGATCTAAGTTATTTGGATCGTCTCGGTTCGTACTCAGATTTTCAAGTCAGGGAATCCCCTTACCAAGCCTTTGGGGACAGTTCAGAGAACACCAGTTATAACTGCTATCCCTGTTACTTTTATGTTCCTCACTTTTTTGCCCTCTGGCAAGGTCTCAGTAGTTACCTTTATTTTTGTTTTCTTTGGTTTCAACTTGTGGTTCACCGAAACTTCGAAGCACAGTGTTCAGTCTGTTTTTTCATTATATTTCTCCTTTGAGACTTTTTCCCACCAGCGTTAGCTGATGGTTTTTCACTGGAGTCTGTAGGACAGTACGTTTCCTCAAGTGTCAAGGATTCTTCTCAGTATTTTGGCTGATCACAAAAACACTATAGTTTCGATTGTCTTCACTCGTTCTCTTATTTCCAAGTCCTTCAGTCTTGGTACCAAAACTTTGATGAGAGTACCGAGTGCACCAATTACAATAGGTATCACCAACACCTTCATGTTCCATACATTTTTAGTACTCTAGCAACGTCTAATTACTTACTTTTTTTAGAATTGTTTAAAATAGAACTGTTGTTTTTTTTTTTACATTTAACTGAGGGTAAACAAAAACTTGTGTATGAATGCTAAAACTGAATTGCTTGAAATAGAACGGTTTATATGTGTAAAAATGGATTTGGCATTAAATAACCAATAATGGTTGATATGCAGAAACGAACGAAAGGAAACGAAACCAAAAAAAAGCATTGCTAGTTTGTATCTCAAAGTATTACAAAACGTTGTGAGTCTGATTTTCTTGGATGGCTTCTGGCTTGTGCATATATCCCTTGTTCGTATGGTATAATTTAAACATCTTGCACAATTCCCAGTGGATCATCTTCCCTATCCTGTTGTATCTGGTCTTATAGTCCTTTTGCACTTATTTACTGCATTCGCTAATTATGTGATTGGTCGTTTCGTCTCTTTCATAACATTATCTACAGCAGTTCTCTTTGGTAGTACGTGTGTAATGAAGGTTTCTAGCTGGGATCGAAACCCGCCTAACTTCATGCTAGACTTAGTATATTACCACTCAGCCATTTAGGCAACCTACGTCAGCTCGGGAATTATAAGGCATTTTGTATTAGCTTTCGTTTGTTAACATTTTGTACTATCTGATATCGGAGTTCTCGATTCGTTGGAAGAGCTTTGTATTGCGCGAGAGGCAGCCGTTAATTCCGTTACCAGAGTGTTCAACCCCCGGGAGGGGAATATATATATATATATATATATATATATATATATATATATATATATATATATATATATATATATATATTCCTATTAATATTTATATATTCATATTAATATATATATTGTCTGATCATAAAGATTTCAGTGGATTGGGAATATATCAACTATCATGATTATAAGAAAATTAATTAAATTTTTGACATTAAATAACCCGCAAATAAGGCAAACTTTGCCAAACGTAGTTATGCCAATATATGGCTCAGTTGTAGAAAGAGAGAACCCTGTACCCGTCATTAGCTGTACATGACGATAAAATAAACAGTTTGGAATCGTACAATGAAACCTTTATATAATTGTATTCTCCTTTCCCTATTTGAGTGCTCCCTATCTTTCGATAAGTAGTGCCAATCTTGGTTTGACTTCTTCTGACATGATGAAGACCATAGCTTATAACAACCTTTGGATATTTGTGCAAAAAGTATTGTCAATGTAATATCAGTTAGAGAGAACAAGTCCTGGCGGCAACACCCCACAAGGCACCAACTATACAGCAACCTGCCTCCCATCACGAAAACTATCCAAGCTAGACGTACCAGACATGTAGGATACTACTGGAGAAGCAGGAACGAGCTCATAAGTGATGTACTCCTATGGACCCCCACATATGGCCGAGCAAAAGCAGGACGACCAGCTTGAACATACATAGAGCAGCTATGTGAGGATACGGGATGTAGCCCTGAAGACATGCCAAAGGCGATGAACGATTGGGAAAAGTGGCGAGAGAGGATCAGGATATCCGTGCTAGTGGCACGACATGATGAAGATGATGAGGATGAATTCTTTCTTTTGAATGGTGGTGTATATAGAGAACGATAGACGAAAATAGAAGTGAGTAATTTTACTTTCCTTTCTTTACTTTTTTCCTTCAGAGTTCCTTAGGTTAAATAATGCTTCTCTAGCGAAGTCGGCTGTGGCTGTAGAATACACCGACTAAATCTTTGCAGCGAGGAAAAATTCTCCGAACGAGTATCCTTGATATGACACAAAACAGTCTAATAGCGAGGTTCCAGTTTTGCTGGAGTTTGGGTAATGCCAAAGACAAATTCACTTACCTAGGAAGCAGCGTCGCATCAACCGAAAAGGACATCGACACGAGGTTAACGAAAGCATGGACAGCTATCAATAGGCTATCGATTATATGGAAATCAGACCTAACCGATAAAATGAAACGCAGTTTCTTCCAGGCGGCGGTCGCATCGATACTGCTATATGGATGCACTACATGGACTCTAACAAAACGGCTGGAGAAGAAGATAGACGACAATTACACAACAATCTTGAACAAGTCCTGGCGGCAACACCCCACAAGACACCAACTGTACGGCCACCTGCCTCTTATCACGAAAACTATTCAAGTTAGACGAACCAGACATGTAGGACACTGCGGGAGAAGCAGGGACGAACTCATAAGTGATGTACTCTTATGGACCCCCACACATGGCCGTGCAAAAGCAGGACGACCAGCATGAACATACATTCAGCAACTATGTGAGGATACAGGATCTTGTCCAGAAGACCTGCCTGAGGCGATGAACGATAGGGAAAAGCGGCGAGAGAGGGTCAGGGATATCCGTGCCATCAGCACGACATGATGAAGATGATGAAGTATACTTTTATTGTCATCGCTTCTAGACCCGTTCTGACCCGGTGTGGCAGCACCTGAAATGGTCCCATCTATGAGTCAAATTGAACTAAAATCTGTGCTTACGTTAAACTGAATTATTTGATAGAGAATTGTTTATATATACATATATATATATATATATAGAGAGAGAGAGAGAGAGAGTGAGAGAGAGAGAGAGAGAGAGAGAGAGAGAGAGAGAGAGAGAGAGATTGAGAGATAAATAGATAGATTTGGCATTACAACTTCAAACTTCCATGGTTTATATGCTGTAAAACAAAACCGGTCCAGTCGGCTGGGGCTATAAAATACAATGACTGTATCTCAGCAGAAGGGTAAGGCCCCCATCTCAATGAGTGTCTTTGATATGACACTAAACAATCTGATGGAGGGGTTCCAGTAATCCTGGAGCTTTAGTGAATGCAGAGTACCTCTTCACTGTCATCCCTTTCAGGTACACTCTTGCTCAGAGTGGTAGCACTTGATTGAGTCTTATCTCTAGATCAAATAGAACTAATCTGCGTACTTAAGCTAAACTGATTTGCTTGAAATAGAACTGTTTTGATGTTTAAAATGCGTATTTATGTTAAACTGAATTGTTTGAAATAGTAGTCTTGACATTTAACTGTGTTTATCCTTTTAACAATTAAACTGTGTACTTATCCTACACTGAATTGTTTGAAATAGAAATGTTCATTTATATAAAAAGGATTGAGTATTAAATACCCTACAAATGTTGATATGCCATAACCCCCCCCCCCCAAAAAAAAACAAACAAACAAATAAACGAAATTCCGTAGTTTAGCACTACTTTCCAAGCTGCTTTAAGTCAAATCTATAATTTTAAAAACAATATCGTAATTCTCAACTATATATATATATATATATCTTTATATATATAATATATATAGTTCATATATATGTTCTCTCTCTTTATATATATATAATATATATAGTTCAAATCCTGGACAAGACTGATTGCATTTCACATAGCACTAATACCCTTGCGAAAGGTATGAATCCAATTATTCTCCCTCAAGCTATGGTTAAATCGTAGGGCAGACGAGGTTCTTCAGCCTTGGTAAGGCAGCTAGTCTAGGAGAAAGAAAGCTTTGAATTTAAATCTGTTAAACTCCGCTTAAAAAAATTGACCTTGTGTCATATCCTGCCCGAGCAGAGGGGTTGGTAAATATGATATATATATATATATATATATATATATATATATATATATATATATATATGTGTGTGTGTGTGTGTGTGTGTGTCTGTGTGTGTGTATGACTACGTGTTTGTAAATGTGCGAACATAAGATATAATTCAGAAATTACCATATCCCAAATATAAATACTCTAAGGATGGTTTAATGTAAGACCCGAAATATTTAAGGTGAGAAAATTAGTCAATTATAATTTTAATCATCCTTTAATTACATTTTTTATGTAATTAAAGGATGATTAAAATTATAATTGACTTATTTTCTCACCTTAAATATTTCGGGTCTTACATTAAACCATCCTTAGAGTATTTATATTTGGGATATGGTAATTTCTTAATTATATCTTTAACAAAACGAAAAAACGAGAAAAGTTTTTAATATTCTATTTCCGTGAATGTCATTCAGTTGCCAAATTGTTAAATATCGCAAAAGCGTTAAAATCTAGTTTAAAAACGTAACGAGTTTCCTGAAAAAATCCCCCAAAATAAACAAACACACACACACACACACACACACAGATATATATATATATATATATATATATATATATATATTAGCTTGTTCGTTTAAAGACCACGCATTGCTTTCTTTTCAAGATCTTCAAGTCAACATTTTCAGGTCTTGTTATTTTCCTTATGTCTGGGTCAATTTGGGAAAGTCTTATACTATCCCAATATTTTCGACACTTTTGCTGGTTTGTGCTCGGTTGTGTATAGCTTTATTTCAAGATCTTGAAAAGAAAACAATCCGCGGTTATTAACCGGACATGCTTTGATGATGACTTGCTACCTAAGTACACAAACAATATATATATATATATATATATATATATATATATATATATATATATATATATATATATATAAGAATTATTCGGTCCAGTTAAACCGGAGTTGGGAGGAATTTCATCAGGACAAAAAAACATTCAACAATGAACATTTAAATTTTTCTGGTAAAAAGCTCAATGTAACTAGCATTACAGAGCAATAATTTTTTTAAGAAAAAACAAAACCGGTCACATTAGGATTATAAATTTATTTCCATCCTGTTATGTGTTTTTTTGATAAAATCAAAAAACACGAAAAAAAAATTAACAGGACTTCTTCAGATCTAATGGATAAAATAAATCAGAATAGACACAGGAAAGAAGAGTGGGTAGGGGATAGAAAAGGGGTGAAGAGTTATCTCCTCATTTCGTCCACTTCCGGTTTTTTTTAAATTTTATAATCAGTAAATTTTTTTTTTTAAATTTTAATCCCTTAGATCTGAAGAAGTTCTGTTAATTTTTTTTCATGTTTTTCGATTTTATCAGAAAAACACAACAGGATGGAAATAAATTTATAATCCTAATGTGACCAGTTTTGTTTTTTCTTAAAGATATATATATATATAATGAAAATAATTCCTACGTGGCCAAGAGCGAGTTTACCTAGGTTTCACTAAACAGCTTTTCAGGGTTGTGATCCTGATAAGCCGTTTAGTGAAACCTAGGTAGACTCGTCCTTGGTTATGTTGGATTTTTTTTCTTTTGGCTACACATATGTGCAACTTGATTATTTACAAGTAGCACGTGTGTTCTTTGTCTTTTCTTATTTTACAGAATTTTTTTCCACATATCAGTTTGTTGAATTTTCAAATTGTACAATCTATCTTTTTATACCGACGGAATCATTGATGAGGTATGAAGATTAAAATATACGTGCACACACACACACACACACACACACACACACATATATATATATACTTCTATTTCTATATATATATATATATATATATTCCTATTTCTCTCTCTCTCTATATATATATATATATTTCTATTTTCTGCCCATGAGGTGAACATTATGTCTATTCATAACACCAACTTGGGAAGACGTAGCCCCGGAGGTGACCGTGTCCTCTGTAGGGAATACGTACCTTCAAGACACATTAGGTCAAGTGGTCGCGCACTGTCATCTTAACTAGTTAATTTGGGATCGCTTATATATGACATGAACCGGTGGCCCAGTGGTAAAGTTTCGGCTACTGCATACTGTGGTTGCTGGTTCGATCTCCAGTGGTGGAGATTACTATGTGCACAGCTGATGAGACTCAATGAGGTCGAAACGGCTGTTCAGTTTGTCGCATGTAGGTGCTTACTCGTTTTTCTAGTCATGAGAATTTTTTTTATATTGTGAGAGAAATACAGAAATACAGTGAGAAAATTATTGTGATAATTCTGTAAATCCAGCAGTTTAAATGGAAATATTACCCTGTGTCTAAAAATAATTAAAAAAAGAGATATTATAGGTAAAAATCTTTATTTAACATTTTGGATTCGTTACATCCTATAAAAAAGAAGTCAATGGAATCTTTGTTGAAGATATAGTTTTTTCCAAACACATCTTGTTTCCAGAGATCACTTGAAAAGATGAAACGAGTGTCTGATAAACCGAATTTACCAGGGGGTATTGCAGCGGCTCTTCAGGTAAGAGGCGATCTTGGGGTAGGAAGCGACGCGGTTGTAGAGGGACATCATTTTCGGGTAGCTGCTGAACATAGACTGGTTCTCCCTGAACATGCTCTCCATGCAACAATAGAACATCATATCACACCACATCAACTGAAAGATTGAAAGAGGTAAGATAAGATTTGAGACATTCGAAGATGTTTGTTATGAAAGTGGAAATTATTACATCGGTTCATTACATATCGTCAGTAAATTTAAGTTCAATCAATTATTTTATCTATAGGTTTTAGAATAGAGAGATTATCAAGACAGAAATCGCCACTAACCAAAAAATGAATTCAAAGAATGGAAGTAGTGAACACAAAACTTTTTGTCTACAATATACGCAAATTGATAAAATTATATATAACAATATATATAACGAGTGAAAACAAATTAGGAATATTCTAGTATAATAAACGACTCTATTATAAAACAGGATTAATATTAATTTTTAAAAATAAACAACAGAATAAGAAGATAGACCCAAAACAGTAAATTTACTCAACATGGCCACCATTTTTTTTTTTTCAATTATTGTATCAACAGGACTTCGAAACGATTTGCAGAACTAGAAAATAAATTCTTCTGACATTTTATTGCAATCCTCTTCAACAGCAGATCTAAACGAACCAATACGGAGATTGAAAGTTGCATTTGTTTTGTTTTATAAAACACCCAAGACAAAAATTTTGGCAAAAAGCATAAGTTAATCTGTAGCAAATAATCTCGTGAGCCAAATAAACGGGATTATTATAATTATTTTCTTAATTCTTTTTTTGCGAATAGGGGTATAAGGTAAAGTTAAAGACTGACTGAATAGTTTTGAGCGGGGGATTAATTCATGTTAGTTTAGTAGTATTAGTATAGGTCAGATTTAGCGGGAAATTCGTGTAAGTCTAGTGAAGTGTAAATCATGGACACGGACGAGTATTAAAATAACATCTTACCTCGGTACCGATTCCGGAAGTAGCAGGGAGAAACCGGATGAGGTAAAGATGGTACTATATAGCAGAGGAGTGTGGAATGCCCTGTTTTCATTGGCTGTTTACTAAAAGAGAGATGTCTATAAGAACGGCCGAAGTCCGGCTTTTTATCTATTTTTTCTTTGCTTTGGTAGAGGCACGAGCGTAGCACGTTGGGATCACGGAGGCGGCTTGGCTCTTTCAGAGTCAAGCCCGGGTTACTGTCGGAGCTGATATGATGCAGAAATAACCCGAAATCGGCAATGAAGACAGCGCATCACTTAAGACCTCCATGATTCATCTAAGATATATGATTGTAATACAGCATAATCAAAGGCTTAATGTCTAGGCTAAATGGATGCCGTAAAGAACTTTGTTGGGTTTCGGCGTTAAGCAATTCATAGATTCTTTGCCGTTTCTTTTCTTACTCACTCATATTAGGCTGAATTTTATTTTAAAAAGTGCTTGAATAATAATCGTGATAAATTAGATTTATCGCGTTTTTTTTTAAATAATATCAGTGAATATGATAGCCTGACAGAAATATGTGGAAGGTTGGATAAATCAAACACTTTACGCGGGTTTAGTTAGGGTGATATTTCGTTCTTTTATTCCAATAACTTTTTCAGGCTTTTTCAGGCTGAATTTTTCTATAGATAAGCAAACGAAGAACATGATAAAATGATAGAGAGGATAAAAGTGTAGCAGGTTAGGAGGGAAGGTTTAGAGCCTAATGTATCAGGTTTCATCAGAGATTTTTGATCACATGAAAGAAGAAATAATTTTAGTGAACTGACGGGAGAGAAATGACATTAACTATAATGTGATGTCTAGGTGGAAATTAAATATTTTTTTTATCTGTTTTCTTCTCAGATTAGCAGCAATTATACAAGGTATAAAAAAGAATCATTTCTATGGTCCACTTAGACGAGGGACTGTCAAAATTGTCTTTACCGATATGATCCTCTAAGCTATAGATATCAAATATCTCAAATATATAAGTAAAATTCTTGCCTACTTAAAACGAAATATCCCGATAAAAATTCATAAAACAATACAGCTTTTACTTATTATGCAAAGCAAAACTATTTCCTAACTACATTTTGAAAAAATGAACCTACCCATGACAAATGGCTGGTTAACTTTATTTCTTTGTAAGTACAAAGAAGGCACGAGGCCTTAAGGTTTTTTGGGGAGTGGAAGGGAGCGGTCTTGCTATTCTATATATTCTAAAGGGACCTAGCTAGCCACATTCGCCGACCCATTCAACAGTACAATATATAACCATTCATCCTTCATCATGCGCGCAGCAGTTACCAAAATACCGCATTTGCTCTATGAAGAAAACCTACTTAAAACCCAAAGGTGGTATATGATTTTTATTTACAAAATATGGTTTATGTACAATGAAATGATGGGAATGGGAGAAAAAACCCCGAAAAAATATATATACAAGAGAAACAAAGAAAAATTCCCCGTTTGGTTTCCCTCCCATCCCCCCGTCTATAAAATTGGAGGCCGACTGTTTTCCGGGTCGAAAGAAACCGGAAACAAGCCGGACCTGCCCTAGGTGGGGCGGGAATACTAATCTACAAATGGCTGGTTAACTCTATAAACTGAATCTACTTCAAATATAGCCACTTACTATGTCTCCCATGGGTTGTTTAATACCAATGCCATCCTTGTAGAAAAGCAGTTGTGGTAATATTTAGTCCATACCTAGCAGAGATAAGGTATTCATATATTTCCCAAGGATATTAACCCCTAATTGAATATGATCCTCCGACAGGAGCTCAAATATGCTTCCTACCAAGCAGTGACTAATCCATTTTTTAAGTAAAAACTTACCATATCTCCCATGAAGAAGTTGCTTCCACCATTGCGCATGCACAGTGACCTCTCCATGAAGGGCATAATCCTGTTGAAGGTATTCATATATCTCCAGTACAAATAATTCTGAAAAAGACAAAAAACGTGGAGTATTATCTGTAATGAGTTGTGTTGGCTGATTTCGGCTGAAACGTTTTACGTTAAAATATTAAGAATTAAATTTCTTTAAAATAAAAACGGTAATTTATGTTGTATTTGCGAAAGAACGAAAAATGAAAATAGGGGTTAATTAGAGTCAGATTCAAGTAATTAATGTTGACCTTTTCTTCTTACCTCGTTTTTGTTAATATGGGTGTCTATTGTTCGGTACAATTTCACCGAGTGCCTTGTGGGTGGCTTCTAAAATACACCGAATGTAACTCCTGCATATTGTTTAGACACCATAGAGCCAAATAAACTAATGTATGTCTTTGAGTATTATCTGTTGAGGTAATGTCCACAATGTTTAGCATTCACTGATTTCAACTGACACGTTTTACATTGGAAGTAGTAGGGATTAAATTTCTTTAGAATAAAAAAAAACGGTGACTTACGTCGTAGTTGCTGCATGTACTATCACCTCCGAATCCATAGTCGTTCATGTTGTACTGCAAAAGAAAGAGAAATTTTTAAAAAAATATGTAAAAAGAATCAGACTTATTAACTTGGTTTTAATTATTTGTTTTTAAGCTCATACTTCTAAATGCTATTAGCGTAAATGTTATGATTCAAGTTCAAGTCCTGAAACAGGTAGTTTGCGTTTCATTTTGCTCCAATGCACTTGGGAAAAGCATGTGTAAGATATCAACCAGAAGATTCCTTTGACATATCACATAATTGTGTCGCCTGACTGAGGAAGACGACATCACACTGGAAAGTTAAAGACACGGCTTCTTATATCATTAGTGAATGAGATGATATATGATAGAAGCAGGAGATCTTTGGAAGTTTTTTGGGTTCGGAGTTCAGAGTTGAGGGTTGTAGATAGCTGAGTTCAGAGATTCGAACTCTTTATGGGTGAAAGAATGAGAGGGGTAAAGAAATGGAAGTCGGGTATTTTGTTCGTCTACAATTCTAAAATCTAATAGCGTTTCTACAACACAAGTAATTTTTTATACATATCTCTCTTTCTCTCTCGTTTCGGGGACGACTATATGAAAGTTGGGGTCGATTAATAAACTTTTCGTTCTGGAAAGAACGGGTCTGTCTTGTATTTGAGAAATCCATATCCAGACATCTGATGGTGAGACTTTATTCATTGGGTTTTGGGATATATGGAATCCGCCTCCTTTGCCTTAGCTCCTAGGTCCACTTTGAACGAGAATGGTTGTATCTTTTAGAGTCGAATTCATAAGTCAAACAGAATTATTCACTTATTTACCAAGGACTATTTTCATTAGTTATTTCAAACCATTGAGATGTAAGCAAAGTATTTATATTACATTAGAATACGGGAAACCATTTGCCTGAGTGAAAATAAACAATGAATATTAAATAGAATAATAATAATTTTTTTATCATTTAGGGTTTTCGAACTATTGTCTTGATCTTTATTGTTATTTCCACAATGTTTCCGCCGATATGTCCTCCGGCCTTCTTCAGGTGTTTGTCGAACGCGGGAATCTTCACAGAACTTCGAACTATGTCCTTTATTGAATCCACGGGGGCCGCCTGTTCTGATTCCGTTAGCCATAACCGGTTCTGCTGTCAGGATTGAGCCTGCAAACTCCAGATGATTGTCTCCTTAGAACCTTAGGGAACCTACGCCTATAACCATCTCTAATCTAATAATTGATTCTATAGATATGCTGAAGCAGAAGGGTGTTCTCGTGGTGTAATGGTTAAAGTAGTGGAATGTAGAATCGTATTAAGCGATTTCGAACGCCAGTAACGTTATCTTCACTTTCGGACCAATACCGTAGGAAATGGTAGGAACACCCTTATCATCTCAGCTATGGGTTAAACAATATCCCTGCTTTTTTTTCTACAAGGATTGTTTTGGCTTTGAATTTCCGATGAAGGTTGATATGCCATTAAAAATAGAAACCTGAAGCTTAATGTTAAACGAAATTATCAAAAATTAGTGATCAATGTAAATTTGATAGGATATGTAGACATAAATAAACATATGGATAACAAAATATCATTGAAAAACAATAAAATCAATTTGGAGGTGCCTGTGGTGTAATACTTATCCATTACACCACGGGCACCTCCAAATTTCGCCGGAAATGGACACGGCGACACGAGTTCAAATCCTGGACGAGACTGATTGCATTTCACATAGCACTAATACCTTTGCGAAAGGTATGAATCCAATTATTCTCCCTCCAGCTATGGGTAAATAGTAGGGCAGACTAGGTTCTTCGGCCTGGGTGAGGTAACTAGTCTAGCAGAAGGAAAGCTCTGAATTCAAACCTGTTAAACTCGGCTAAAAAATTGACCTCGTGTCATATCCTGCCCGAGCGGAGTGGTTGGTAAATATGATTAGGGTTCGATCTCTGCCCGTGGTGTAATGGATATCGTGGTAGGAAATAGACACGGTGGCACAAGTTCAAATCCTGGACGAGACTGATTGGAGGGGTTAATAAATATGACAAAATCAATTATAAATTCATTTCTCCCCTTATTGATGGACTCTTCTTCAGATTTAACTGAAAAATAATTTCTTTTTATCGTTAACTCCGAGGAGGTTTTATATTATGGTTCATTAGCGAGGTTTTCCTAATTAAGATATATAAAGAATTGTCTTTTATTTATAAATATTCATATAAGAAAATGTGAATCTTAAATATTCCCAAGAGCTAAAACTATTTTTCAAATGCATCTGAAGAGTCTATCCATACCGGGGGAAATAAATTTATAATAGAACATACTTATTGATTTTCTTGTTCCTCAATATATATATATATATATATATATATCGTTATGGTCTTCAGATAAGACCGGTGGAAGAACAACTAAAACAACGGGTGATAGGTAAATGTTATTGTATTAGCAGAAAAAGGAAGTCATTCAAAGGAAGTAGTAGCCGTGCCCGGCTTGCAGTCTGTCTGTCAAATGCCTCGTAAGGTACGAGAAGTTGTCTCCCCCGAGCGAGCTAAGCTCGGACAATATGTTTAGGTTGGACGAGTCGATCTTAGGGGTATGGTAGGATATATCCCCATAACATCCCACCTCCAAGCTTTTTGTTCCCTTAAAAAAAGTGTCAATATCTCCTTTTTTTGGGAGTCAATGGTCAAAGGTTCGGTAAATTTCCTTTTCCTTCCCGATGGATGCTGTTCTATGGCTGCTTGTGGAAGTTCGATATCAAACATATTGTACAACGTTTCGATATATATATATATATATATATATATATAAATTAACTTAACTTGGAGTTAGGCTTCCTGATGATCTTTTAAGGTAAAAGTTTAGTCAGAGATTTCCGACTCGCGATTTAAGTTAATTTTATAATAGGCTCCACTTGTGTTGAGCACTTTTGTAATTATAGCATTGCAGGATTCGTGGAAGGTTTTTAGTTTTCTTTTAACCAACTGACTGCATATCCCTTGATTTTTTTCAAGGGGTCGGACGAGGTTGGCCTTTTCTTTCCGTTTGACATATAATTTTTTCTTTTTCCCCGGGGCGGTGATTCGAGATATTTTTATCTTTTGTTCCTGGTGGGGTTTTTTTTCGTTTTTTTTTCTAGTACCGTGAATGTTGGTAGATATTAGATTAGTAAATATATATATATATATATATATATATATATATATATATAAAAACAATATATATATATATATATATATATATAAGCAAGCATTGGCATTAGATTACAACATACAAAATTTGATACACTGTAAAAAAAAAAACAACAACCAATCAACTTAATCCACACGGATTTAGTGAGATTATATCACAGAAACTCAATTCATTCGTTAAATCTTATCTTTTCATATTAATCGTCATTTTATAAGACCAAATGTCTTGAAAAATATAGATATTACATATTCAGCAATTTCAAAATAACTCACCCTGAAGTGTCCGTTCTTCCAGTGGTAGTACCTCATGTAATCATGCATGATTTCATAAAAGCAGTCACAGATGTAGTCACATCTCATCATGTCCATGGGGCTCTTGGGATAGAAATCTGCAAAAAGAATTATCGGTAATAAACTTTTTTATCAAACGAAAAGTAAATGTGTACATGCTGTTTTTTTTAGCAATGAAATTAATCCTTCTTATAAATATATTGATATACAGGAAAGTAAAAGATCTGATATATATATATATATATATATATATATATATATATATATATATATATATATATATATATGTGTGTGTGTGTGTGTGTGTGTACGGATGTATGTAAACAATAGTAATTGTGATTCATAACCGTTTAAAATTTACTTCGCAGCTAATGGCTGCTCGTGGCTGAATGGTTAGAAGCTTTGGCTTGGCGTTTGAGTCAACCGGGTTTCGATCCCAGCAAGGGAAGATACTGTCTAGCCACATTGATGAGTTCTGATAGAACGAAACAGATCTGTCTGTGGATGACTATATGTATATATCTGACCGATGCAGAGCATGTGGGAAAACTGCAAGCCTCCAACATATTCTCACTGGATGTGAGTACGCTCTAAGAAGCTATACTTGGAGACACAACGAAGTCCTGGAGATTTTTTCTGAGGTTTCAAAAACATGTTCTGAGACTGCCAATAAAGCTCTAAATATTATCAACAACAGAGCAATTCAGTTCTTTAAAGAAGGAAATATTTCGAAAATTCCACGTAAAAATATGTGTAAACCATCATTGTTTGAGGGCTGCTCGGACTGGCACGTAGCAACAAATTTAAAACATAACTTCATATTTCCAACGTAAATAGCGTTAACAGCAAAGCGTCCAGCTATTGTCATTAGGTTCATTAAAGCAAAAAAAAGTTTTCGTTATTGAGTTAACGGTCCCTTTTGAAGAAAATTTCGACTGGGCACATCAACGTAAGTTGGAAAAACATGAAGATCTACGAGAAGAATGTGTCAGAAATGGCTGGATAACAAATGTATTTCCTATCTAAGTCAGATGCAGAGGTTTTATTGTCAACTCAACCTCCGTTTTCAGGGACTTCCTCCATCAGACAAGAGGAAATACATGGAAAAGATCCAAGATAAGGCTCTAACTGCATCAGCGTGGATCTGGCAATCCTATCGAGCGACAACAATCTGACAAAGTCTGGCGGTGTCGTGAGATACTGCTGGGGCGCTCTGAGCAAGTGGTAATGATGCTTCGGCCCCGAAACCATGCCTGAACCCAGAGTCATCAACTGATGAAGGCTTGTTAGAAGCAATGCTGTTGTATAAACATCAGTTATTGTATGATACCTTCTATATGAAATAAAACTTTTAAATTCATATGCTAAAATACATCAGTCTACCATAATTAATAAAGACCTTCTTCAACTCCATCTGACATCTCGAACTTGCACAGATTGAAAGAAAAACAAACAAACTTAGATTGTAAATGTGTATGTAACTTACTGTATTCACGGGCCAAATACCTGCAAATAGCCATGGTCTCAGGCATCATGTCACCATTGTCCATTTGCAAACAGGGGAGGTAATTACAGGGGAAATCTGGAATTAAAAAAAACGTATTCTCAATAACTACATTAGAACGAGTGGTATTGTTTTGCTTTGTTATATAGACGAAATAATTTTTAAAAAATAATTAAATAGACGATATTACCGAAATTTCTTGGCTGAGATATTTGTATTATTAGCTTATCATTAGTTTTTGTTCATCTTATTTCTGTTGCTTTTTGTCGCAAAACGGGTCGTTTTTTTTAAGTTATGTTGCCTGTTAAACGGGTAGTGCAATGTCTCCTGCTACCCGTCTTAGTTTCACCGGCAAAACGATGTCGCTATCACTTATTATCAGTCTTTTTACTAATACGGTTTCATCTTTTTTTTAAGTACGCAGTCGACCATTTTCTCAGGCTACATGCTGTCATTATTCATTGGTTGAATGAGGACATTTGAAAATTTTGATCCAGGAATGTGTGTCATTTCTTAATAACTAATGTTGTTAAAGTATATGAAATAGCAATTCAATTTAATCTATGTTTTGTGGTTTGGTTTGGTTTGGTTCGGTTTTATGGCACATCAACTATTATAGGTCATTAATACCAAATCTATTTTTTACATATACAAACAGTTCTATTTCAAACAATTCACTTTAGCATACAAAACAATTACATTGCTAACAATTCAGTTTAGCATAGGTAAACAGTTTCATTGTCAAAAATAGATCTATTTCAAAAGATTCAGTTTTGTTTAAGTACACAGTTTAGTTCTATTTGACCCATAGATAGGACCCTATCAAGTGTTACCACAGTGAGCCAGATTGGATCTGGGTGCGATACCAATGGAGGAGTACTCCGCATTCTCCAAAGCTCCAGTATTGCACGAACGTTACCATCAGAATTTTAAGTGTCATATCGAGGGCACTCGTGGGGAAGGACTTCACCCGTCTGAAGAGGAGCAGTCAGAGCATTCTACAGCCGGCCAATCAGCTTTTGTGTCAAGGATAATGAAACTTTGAAAAATGATATTAGAAGATTAAATTTACCGATCGGTCTCCAATTAAAAGACAATTCTTGAAGACCTCACAAAAACGTAAAGCATGCCTCACTGAATGGAAATATGACCCCAACACCCAGTCAGACGGGGCTGTAGAATACATCGACTGCTTCTCTGCGGAGGGGTTAGACCTTCTGCCGCGAGTGTCTTGTGACCCAGTCGACCGGGACTGTAGAATACAGCGACTGCTTCTCTGCAGAGGGGTTAGACCTTTTCCAACGAGTGTCTTGTGACCCAGTCAGCTGGGAATACGCAGACTGCAACTCTTTCCCCCAACAAATATACAGAGGAAGACACTAAACTGCGTGTGATTGTAAGAGTCCATTTATGGCGCTCTGAAGTATATGGATTATCCATTCATTGCTATTACTTCCAGGCCCACTCTGACCCGGAATGGTAGTGTTAAGACCTCATCTTGGTGTCAAATAAAACTATTCAATCATTTATTTAGGAATATTATCATTTGTAATTTAAAACAATACGACGGTTTTCAAATTATTTGTACTTGAAAGGAATACTTGATAAATATAATTATTGGTTTGGTTGGTTTCTTTGTTTAATGGCATATCAACCATCGTAGGTTATTAAATGCCAAAGCTATCAAGAAGAACAGCAGTGATGCTATTTAATCCATAGCTGGGAGGATAAGGGGGCTCATACCTTTCCCAAGGGTATTCGTCCGAAAATGAATTTGATAGCGCGACTGGAGTTCGAACTCGCTTACTACTATTCCGCAGTCCAATTCCATTACACCACGAGGACATGTCCCATAATTATTGATATTATAGTGAAAAATTGAACCCATTTAACTTTTTGCAAACAAAATGTCCAACAAACTTGTTTAAAAATAATTACCAACCAACATTTTCCCTAACAAATAACAGTGTTGCGTAGCTATATACACGAATATGGCCATGTGCAAAATAGACATGTAATGTTCATAACGATAGAATATATAAAGAACAGGAATCTCAAAAACACGTAACGACTTCTTGTTCAGGTACGAAACCTTTTTATTAACTTTGAGTTAAAGTTTCGACGTAAGGAGGAGAGACAATCTTCTATGCTGTCTTATTCATTTGGCCCCCAACTCGTGCGGCCCCCCATAGGGCGCACGTTCGCCTCGCCCCATGCCAGCTCCAAAATCGATCCTTCTCGTTTAGCCTCTAATTCTCGACTCTTATTTTCTTCAAATTCTCACACAAACTTCTGCGTGCTTCCGGTGCGTGACGTCACCCGCACCTTGTCACCCAGTATCGTCTCGGACTGTTATGACATCTGAGTGACACCTCCATCCGCTCGCGCGCACCCGCGTTAACACCTGCTTCAATCTTACACCCAACCAACCCATGTGCTAAGCCGAATGGTTCTCAGCCTAACTAAACTCAAAGGCATGAACCGAAATCCCTCGGCTATTTCATAACAACAGTATATGCGTATATAAGTAAGTTGGTCGACCGTATTCGAAGGAAAGCCGAAGATCCCGTTTTCAATTGCAGGGAAGGGCGCTACTTCTTTTACTGGGTTGCTTCACTTGCCCTTAAACCGTACCTTTTAATGCTGAGTGTTAAGTAATGAGGGATCAAGTATCATTTTTCAAGTTTTTGGTATGTGTTGACCTGGGATGGAACCTCCCGAAGTCTCCTGGATCAATGGCCAATACTCTAACCATTTTTCCAATGGGCCTTTATATATAGATATATTGGTCGATTGTAGTCGAAGGCAACCTGAAGGCTCCCTTTCCAATAGCTACTGCACCAAAGAGTAAGGGTCGCTACTCCTTTTCTTGGACTGATCAAATTACCCTTGATCCTTACTTTATAATGCTGAGTGTTATGAGTGTTAAGTAAGGAGGTATCAAGCACAATTTTTGAATATATAAAAAGGATTTAGGATTAAAGAATCCCCCAGGGTTGATATATCATTAAACACCAAACCAACCAACCAACCAACCAATTATGGCTTCAACAAAAAATGTCAACTCAGACAAGTGGATTTATCAAACTAGTTTTAAAGCGAGCGATCCATTATGGTGTGACGATGAAGGTTGTTTGTGCATGTAGCAAAAATAGAGAAAAAAGTCTTATATGTTCCAATCCAATTTAATCTTTTGTACTGTGGATCATCATCATCATCATGTCGCGCTGGTAGCACGGATATCCCTGACCCTCTCTCGCCACCCCTCCCTATCGTTCATCGCCCTAGAAAGGTCTTTAGGACAACATCCCGTATCCTCACATAGCTGCTGAATGTATGTTCGTGCTGGTCGTCCTGCTTTTGCACGGCCATGTGTGGGGGTCCATAAGAGTACATCTCTTATGAGTTCGTCCCTGCTTCTCCACTACTGTGGATAATACCTTTGTGAAATTGACTTTTTATCAATGCAAAAACAGACAAAATCCAACATTTGCATTAGGTCTAAAATACCACATACGTATTTACCAACCCCTCCACCCGAGGAGGATATGACACAAAGTCAATTTTTAAGCGGAGTTTAACAAGTTTGAATTCAGAGTTTTCCTTCTCCTAGACTAGTTTCTTCACCCAACCTGAAGGACCAAGTCTGTCCTACTATTTACCAATAGCTGGAGGGAGAATAATCGGATTCATGCCTTTCCCAAAGGTATTAGTGCGATGTGAAATGCAATCAGTCTCGTCCAGGTTTGAACTCGTATCACCGTGTCCATTTCTTACGACAATAACCATTACACTACGGTCACCTCCAATAAAAGACCATATATGAATGAAAAATTTTTTTATAGGTCTTTATATTAAAATTATGCGCAAGGAAAAACGTTGAGTGAGTTCTTGCACTTAATTTAGAAGGAATATTTTAGAAAATGGAGAATTATTAAAAAAATTGAGGATCCTCGTGCAAAGTTTGGAATTATTTTTCATTTACATTAGAAAAAAATTATTTCGAAACAACGCTTTAAGAAAAAGAAATTATTCAAATTATTCAAAGCCTAAACAAAAATAAACGAATAAATAAATAAATAAAACTTTAAGTAACAAAATTTTCACCACCCTGAATTTCCGAAAAGAAAACCTAACAAGGTAATCACTAATTGATAAAAAAAAAAGAATGAAAATCTTTGAAAAATAGACAATCCCTTACCATTCCTACAACGGTCCCAGTCGGAGAATTCATATCTCTTGTCCATGTATTTGACGCCGGCCATGGCCATCATCATACGGAGAATCTCGGCACGGCCACGGCCATTGAAGTAATGGAGAGTGTAGTTAGGCATGGTGACTTTGCTTTCTGGTTGTTGACTACCAAAGAGAACGGAGTGTTGTGGTTCGAGTGACTGCAAGTCTTCTCTGACGATCAAACACAAACATGTTCGGTATTTATACTGTCAGGCATATCAAGGTGTACTGTCAAACTTATCAAGTTGTTAGCTCCAATGAATAGGTAGACGCTAAACTATTCAAGGCCGCCCTATTCAATATTCCACAGTTGATTGTGGTTTAAATTTAGTTGCACTTTAACCAGTCAGAATGCAAATTACAAAACATTGTGTTTTTTTTTTATCATACTAAAGACCCAGATTACGACATAATAGTTTATTGTTTGAGTTAGAATTGCTTTATTTCTCTAAGTAAATAAATTAGTCTACACGGGTCGTTTTCATTCTTTTACAAACCTTGTCACCTATCCCCCCACTCGCTGAAGGTGCGCGACACACTATTGTTAAGTGAATGTCACTCTTTGTTGAGAATAGATATGCAGACCTCAAATACGGAAAGAACCTTCAAAGATCTATATATTTAATTTCATTAAAATAGTTTTTAAAAATTGGCAGTATTACAAGTTACATTTAAATCAGTTTAATCTTTATTTGAAATTTCAGCTTGATACTGAGTAGACATTTTCAAAATATTGGGTTTTATCTTGATCAGCTGATTGATCCTAACATCAGATTCATAAAAGAAAATGTTCATTTCACTTACTTTTAATCAACCTTTCACTTTTAGAAATTTTAGTTTTTCAGATACAAATTCCTAGAAAAACTGTAATGCTTCGTGCATTTGTTTAACTATTCTTTTTTTTTTACTTGATGCAGAATTTGCCATTCTTTTTCAGGATTTTTATCTTAATTTCAGATATTGTGACACATCTATCAACTCTCTTTGTATCACCAATGTTTTGCGATAGCCCGGTTCAACATTGTTTATATTGATTCTCTTTGTACTATTATCATTCACTTAATAAAACTGATATATATATATATATATATATATATATATATATATATATATATATATATATAAACATTGTCATCCACAAGGATGATAACTGTGATACTGTACTTAGCTAGTGTTATATAATTAAGGAATGATTTTTTTTTATTTAAATAATTTTTCATTAATTATATTTTATCATTCAGTTTGTTTGGGCTTCTAACTATTCGGGTTAAAAGTTCAGGTGTGATATCAATTGGTGCAGTTTACGCTTGCGCGCAAAGAATATGACAATCACCATTGTCATAATAAATCACAGACAGAAAAATGGGGCTGGAGTGTGGATGATGTCATACCCAGAAGAGATGGGCTGAGAATTTGAGGATTTTAAAAATCCCCTCAGTTGAGGTCAGACGATGGTGTTGAGAAGTTGGGGTCCGACCATCCAGTTGAGGATTTGAGATTGGACCATGTAGGCAGACAACTGAGTCTGCCATTTGGGCATAGAGAATTGAGTTCTCTACCGTTGCGGCGGCGGTTAAGTTTTTCGGGTCCTGACCAGCGAAGATGAATTGAGATCTAAAACACCACGAGATGTGCCGAACGTTGGGGGTGTTGTTAGCATAGTATGATACGAAAGACTTTTAAGAATTGTGTCTCTCTCCTCGTGTCGAAGAACCGAAGTCAGAAGTTAATAATAAAACGTTCGTACCTGAACAATGGAGATCGCCTGTGTAATTGTATTTGACTGTATATTGAATATATATGCATCGCAGGATACAAAACTAGGAGGATAATGGAGTTTATACCTTTCTGAAAGGTCTGAAATCAGGCATAATAGCTCGACTAGAGGTCTAATTCTCTAACATCTCATAGTTTAGGACGTGGGCTACTTCGTCACGTTTATCCAGATAAATATATTTAAATCATTTCTGCTTGACAGGTTATCCAATTTCAAAATTTTATATCTCAATAATTTCCATTATGAAATAATCCCTCAATCGCCAGTAGAAGTAAAAATTTACAATGTCAGTGCATTTTTATGCCGAGTTAGACTGGAGATCATTTTCGTTCAATTTTCTGTTAGTTCATATTTAACTATTACTTTCTGTTAAGAAAATAAAGATTTCATTTGCTGAGTTTTTCTTGTTATCAGAATGCATTGGAAATCATTGTCATTAAATAATTGCATTGGAAATGATTTTTACTATAAAAATGTATTTGAAATGATTTTTACTATAAAAATGCATTAGAAATGATTTTTACTATAAAAATGCATTAGAAATGATTTTTACTATAAAAATGCATTAGAAATGATTTTTACTATAAAAATGCATTAGAAATGATTTTTACTATAAAAATGCATTAGAAATGATTTTTACTATAAATATGCATTGGAAATGATTTTTACTATAAAAATGTATTTGAAATAATTTTTACTATAAATATGCATTTGAAATAATTTTTACAATAAAAATGCATTGGAAATAATTTTTACTATAAAAATGCATTGGAAATAATTTTTACTATAAAAATGCATTGGAAATGATTTTTGCTATAAAAATGCATTGGAAATAATTTTTACTCTAAAAATTCATTGGAAATGATTTTTACTATAAAAATTCATTGGAAATAATTTTTATTATGAAAATTCATAGGAAATGATTTTTACTACAAAAATGCATAGCAAAGGGATTGAGAAAATGCATTATAAAAATGCATTTGAGATTATTATTTATCATGAAAATGCATTGGACGATTTTTTCTATAAAGTTGCTTTAAAAAATGCATTGGGAATGATTTTAATTTTTAAAATCCATGGAAATCATTTTTACTGTAAAAATGCATTGGAAATAATTTTTACTATAAAAATGCATTGGAAATAATTTTTACTATAAAAATACATTGGAAATAGTTTTTATTATAAAATTGCATTGGAAATGATTTTTACTATAAAAATGCATTGCAAAGGGATTGAAAAAATCTTTTATAAAAATGCATTTGAGATTATTATTTATCATAAAAATGCATTGGAAACGATTTTTACAATAGAATTACATCATAAAAATGCAATGGAAATGATTTTTATCATAAAAATGCTTTAAGAAAATGCATTGGAAAATTTTATTATCAAAATCCATGAAAATCATTTTTACTGTAAACATTTATTAAGAAAATGCATTGGAAATGAGTTTTACTATAAAAAAGCATTGGAAATGAATTTTACTATAAAAATGCATTGGAAATGATTTTTACTATAAAAATGCATTGGGAATGATCTTTACTATAAAAATGCATTTGAAATGATTTTTATTATAAAAATGCATTGGAAATGATTTTTACTATAAAAATGCATTTGAAATGATTTTTATTAAAAAAATGCATTGAAAATGATTTTTACAATGAAAATGCATTTAGAAAATGCATTGAAAATGATTTTTATTATTAAAATCCATTGGAAATATTTTTTAAAGTAAAATGAATTGGAAATTATTTTTACTATGAAAATAAATTGGAAGATGAGGAAAACAGTCAGAAAAATTACAACCAAAATAACACATATCAAATCTTGTCTCAAGAATTCCGATAAGAAATGGCCTTGTAATGTATAGGGTGTCTCAATATACATGGGACCCATGTGACTGCTAATAAATCTGCTGATAATATTCTTGTGTTTCTTTTTGTTTCAGATTTGAAAATAGTGCGCAATCACAATTATTCACCCTTAATCACAATGCCTTGGACGAAAAAGGAAAAAGTATTTAGTGTAACTACTTATTTAAAGACAAACTCATTCAAAACTGTCTCAAAACAGATGTAACCCAATAATATAATAATGGTTTATTACTGGGACAAGAAACTAAAAAAATAGCATGTCCTGGAAGCTTGTATGATAATTTAAAAAATCATTGATTTAATTCTCTAGCTGAAAGGATGCATTTTCTACTGGATGTGTTTTAAATAACCACCGTTGCAGTTGTTTCATTAATGGTTTCATCTATTTTGAGACACCCTGTATCTGTTTGCCTTTTTGCTTTACCTTTTTGCGAGGTTTCACCGCCTATCAGTATTTCTAATCTGCTTTTCGATTGGATTATTTTTAAGTCAATGTTGACTGTAAACGGCAAATCTTCCCAAATAAAGTGAGCGTTACACGAAGATGACTTAATGGATGTTTTTTGTTTCTTCTTAAATTTCATATTTGTTTAACACTACATAAAGTGTCTATAAATAAATAGGAAAATATATCTGTATTCAACTCACAAACTGTGTGAATTTCTTTGTTTAAAATGCATTTATATATATATACAGTATTTCATCGTTACATAATGTCTTTCTATGAGATGACATCATCACATGAAATTATTCCCATATCTGAGACTGGAATTTTTTTCATCAGGTGTAAAAGTAAATCTCAAAATCAGTGTTTACCCTATTTACCAACCCCTCCACTCGGGCAGGATATGACACAAGGTCAATTTTTAAGCGGAGTTTAATATGTTTGAAGTCAGAGTTTTCCGTCTCCTAGACTAGCTGCTTCACCAAGGCTAAAGAACACAGTCTGCCCTACTATTTACCCATAGCTGGAGGGAGAATAATTGGATTCATACCTTTCCCAAGGGTATTAGTGCTATGTAAATTGCAATAAGTCTCGTCCAGGGTTTGAACTCGTGTCGCCGTGTCCATTTCCTACAACGATAACCATTACACCACGGGCAGTGTTTACTGATCGATAAAGCCAACTCGTTTGGTAAGAAAACATCTTTTTTTAATATTCTGTATTGAAAGAGCCATATTTTTTTTCCTTTTCCGAGAGAAATTAAATTTAAATGTCGAAGCGAGTAACATAGATCGAAATTGGGTGACCGGTGTATGGAGTACTTTTAATGCTAAACAAGAATCTAATATCTACCGATTTTATGACGGCAAATATTTGATAACCTTTAAAAATAAAAATGATTTTAAAAACTGAAAAAAAATAAGTTTCTTCATTTTCACCTTGGGTAACAATAAATCCAAAGTCCGTGTTTATACGGTGATAAAACTGTCTATATATTTATGAAAAAAACGTTTTTCCAATAACGTTTTATCAGCTCTGTATCGAAAGGCCAATCTTTCTGTTAGAATTTTTAACGTTTTCGGGAAATAATGAGTTTAAAGGTCGAAGCGACTGAAATTGCTCTCAATTTGGAGTCCAGTTTATGAAGAATGTAAAATATTAAACAGATCCCCAACATCGTGCCCTTTTTATGATGGTTGACGTTTGATAACTTTTTAAAGGGGAGTCTCTTAATGGTTAAAGTTTTGAACTGCAAAGTCTTTGTAAGCAAGTTCGAATCCCAGTCGCGCTATAATGTTCACTTTCAGACTAACACCCTTAAAAAAGGCATGACACTCCTTACCCCTCCCCCCCAGCTTTAGGAAAAATAGTACCACAACTGGTCTTCTAGAAGAATAGCTTTATTATTAAATATCCCACGAAAGTTGATAAACCTTTAAACAAAAGAAACCGTAAATTTAAAAATAAAACTGATTTAATGATTAAATTTGTCTTATATAAAGATTTTTTAAGTAAGGGTTTCATGAAACATGGAAGGCACCAACTATACGGCTACCTGCCTCCCATCACGATAACTATCAAAGTTAGACGAACCAAACATGCGGGACACTGCTGAAGAAGCAAGGACTAGCTCATAGGTGATGTACTCCTATGGACCCCCACATATGGCCGGGCAAAAGCAGGACGACCAGCTCGAACATACATACAGCAGCTATGTGAAGATACGGGATGTAGCCCTGAAGACCTGCCGGAGGCGATGAACGATAGCGAGAAGTGGCGAGAGAGGGTCAGGGATATCCGTGCTGGCGGCACGACATAATGATGATGATCATCATCATTGTTATATAGCCATAATCAGGGAATAAAGAGGAACAAGACTTCTTTTTGAAAATGTACCCGTCTTTTTATTCTTTCGAAAAGGGTTGAATCTTCTGTCGTCTGTGAGACGGACGGACGGTGGTAGTAGGGAGACAGGGACAGATTTATACAGATTGCCATATTGACCAATAATTTCTTCTCTTAACCATAGCACGCTGAGTTATCTACAAGACCCATTTAGCGCTTCTTCTGGTTCTCGGCTAGGGTTGCTCAAGCGGAGCCCGCTGAGAAAAACAGCCCCCACCGGGCACTCTCACTGACTTCCACTGGCTCTCACTCTCGCCTTCACTGTCTCCGACTCTCTCAAGTGAAGGCCTCTTAACTGGAGGCAGTAGCCTCCAACGGGGCGTTCTCACAGACTCCACTGGTCTTTACTCTGGCTGTCACTGTCATCAACTGACTCAACTGCCGCGGGCATCTGCATATATTATTTCATATCGCCCATTTGCTTCCGCTTAGATCACGTGATGTTCTTCCGCTTATTTACACAGGTGCGTCTCTGTCAAAGGTTAATACGTAACACTGTGACGCTGAGGTGAAAGGAAAGTTTTTATTTTTATTATTTTAAAATATCGATTGACAAAATCAGAGAGAACGGCTTCGAGCTGACAAAGAAAAGAAGAAGAAGGTACCCCACAAAAACAATTACCGACGCAGCCTACGCCGATGACATAGCGATTCTGGCAAATACACCCGACCAAGCCGAAACACTACTGCATAGTTTGGAACGAGCAGCAGCAGGCATAGGCCTCTATGTCAATGCACACAAAACGGAATATATGTGCTATAATCAAACGGGGGACATCTCCACTCTAGAAGGAACCCCTCTTAAACTAGTAGACAAATTCACTTACCTAGGAAGCAGCGTCTCATCAACCATAAAGGACATCGACACGAGGTTAACGAAAGCATGGACAGCTATCAATAGGCTATCGATTATATGGAAATCAGACCTAACCGATAAAATTAAACGCAGTTTCTTCCAGGCAGCGGTCACATCGATACTGCTATATGGATGCACTACATGGACTCTAACGAAGCGGCTGGAAAAGAAACTAGACGGCAATTACACAAGAATGTTGTGAGCAATCTTGAACAAGTTCTGGCGGCAACACCCCACAATGCTCCAACTTTATGGCCACCTGCCTCCTATCACGAAAACTATTCAAGTTAGACGAACCAGACATGCGGGACACTGCTGGAGAAGCAGGAACGAGCTCGTAAATGATGTACTCTTATGGACCCTACACATGGCCGTGCAAAAGCAGGACGACCTGCACGAACATACATTCAACAACTATGTGAGGATACAGGATGTTGTCCAGAAGACCTGCATGAGGCGATGAACGATTAGGAAAAGTGTCGAGAGAGGGTCAGGGATATCCGTGCTACCATCACGACAACATGTCAGGATATTTTATGATGTAACGAAAAATTCCCTCTCAATATGAATTTACATAAAATCCTACATCCTCTAACCAAACGGAAGTTTTTTAAAATGTATATATGATATAATGTCTTGAAAGTGTGATGCATTTTAATAATATTGGAATCAAAGATATTTAGACTAATAAAGAACCACTCTGACCATCACAAAACGGTACTTACAGCAGATTACAAGATTTTCGGGCCATTGACCTAATGAGTACAGTGTTTGCCAATGGTCTAGGGTTCAATCCCTGGTTGAGTCATACCAAAGACTCAAAAAATGGTACTTGACGCCACCTTGCTTAATACTCAGCATTGTAAGGTACGGATCAAGGGTAAAATAGAGCATTCCAGAGAATGGAGTAGCGCCATTCCCTACACCTCGGTGTAGTAGCCATTGAAAAGGGAGCCTTTGAGTCACCCTCGACTTCACTTACTTATGCCAGATACCTTTGTATATCATCGCATTAATATTTGACATTACTTAACCTGTTGTTGGCATGAGAAGGAATTTCATTTTTTTAGAAATATCAAAGATTTTGGATTTAGGAAATTTTTCGGTTATTACCCTAAGAATTCCTGAAAGCTTGGCTGAAGTGTCTAAAATAGAGGAAACTTATTAAGACAGACAGATAGTCAGTGAAGAAGTTAAAAATTTTGAGGAAAAATTTGTTTAAATCTTGAAGGAAAATTCGAGAAACAAAATCCAAAGAAATAGTGATCTAAGATATCGATTATCATCCGAAGAAAGCATTTGACTTTTCTTGCAAGGTAATACAAAGATGTCTTATTGTCAGGATTGAGTGGTCCCTTTGTATCTCAAAATTAAATGTATGTATATATACGAGGGTCGTTTAAAAACATTGTAACCCCCAGCCAGAAAGAAGAGCCATAGCTGATCATTTTTAGTGTGGGAACCAACTTCCAATTTTATAAAACTGAAAACATTAATTCAGATTTCTATTTTAATTTTCTGTAACTAACTAATTATCAAAAGTTTATCAATAATTCCTAAGATCTCTCTTTTGAATTTCTTTTCAGACTTATTTTCTGTAACTTGATTCGGCATTAAATGACCGATGAGGTTGATATGCCGTCAAACAAAACAAACAATACTATGCCACTTTTTCGCAGAGTCTTATCGCGATGGGTACATTTGTTCCATCAATTTATTCCATTGATAATCACTAAAAACTTGCTTTGAGTAAACTCGTTTCAAATAATTACTGAAAAATACTTTTGTTTTAAATCTGCAAAATTATTTTCCATGACTTCCAATATTAAAAAAATGCCATAATAGATACCGTCGTTGAAAGTAGACACAGCAAACAGATTACAAATCCTAGCCGGAACTGTTTACATATAGCGCCAATTACCCTTGAAAAAAGGTATGAAACCAAGCTCTTATCTACTTACGGGCAAATAGTTGGATAGACTGATCTTTAATCCTGTTATGGCAACTAGTTTAGAAGGAAAATTCTGAATTTAAACTTCAAAAGCAGTATCTCATCAACCAAAAATGACATGAGCACGTAACTAGCATGGAGAGCTATCGATAGGCTATCGGTCATATGGAAATCAGACCTTACTGATAAAATAAAACGCAGTTTTTTCCAAGCAGCGGTCGTGTCAATACTGCTATATGGATGCTACATGGACGCTAACTAAACGTATGGACGAAAAGCCTGACGGCAACTACACGAGAATGATGCGAGCAATATTGAACAAGTCCTGGAGACAACACCCTACAAAACAGCAGCTGTACAACCACCTACCACCCATCATAAAAACTATCAAAGGTAGACGAACCAGACATGCAGGGCACTGCTGGAGAAGTAAGGACGAACTCATAAGAGATTTACTCTGGTAGACCCCTTTTCATGGACGAGCAAAGATTGCACGTCCAGCTAGAACCTATCAGCAGCAGTTCTGTGCCGACACGGGATGTAACCAGGAAGACCTGCCAGAAGCGATGAACGATAAAGACGAGTGCCGAGAGAGGGTCTGGGAGATCCATGCTAGCAGCAGACATGATGATGATGAAACTGCTTAAAAACTAACCCTGAGTCGCATCCCGTTCGTGCGTAGTGGTTTGGGTAAATATATCAACAAATAGCATCAACAATATTTGTAATATACTAGGTTAGCTGACGACGGAGTGCCGTAGATGAACTTAGCAGATTCAACGCAGTTGCAAGATAACATCAACAAAGTGGTTTCACAGGAAAGAGAATAATGTAATTTATTGCCTGTGGATAGAAATATAGATATTTCTGTTCGCAGATACAATCAACAAATTACGGGAAAAAACGGAAGTATGTAAGTCCGGATAACCAGCCATTAACAGAAAACACGTGAGTCGAAGAGGACGTTCATATTTCCGCATGGGACTTGAAAAGACAATATAAGGTCTGTAATTTTGGACTGAAGGCAGAGATCCATTGGTCACTCAATCAAACCTGCCAGCTCCGCCGTGTGTGTTCTCCGGCTGTCGCACTACTTCACAAAATGAGTCCCCGCCACAGAAGAAAGATATGTGCGAACTCTCTCTGGCTGCATTCCTACGTCACACAGACGTCGCCGTCGAAGAATAAAGATATAAATTATATTTTTACATATCTTCGAGTTCTTCGTTGTCTGTCCAGCGGTTAAAACAATTGATAAACAATTGATAATCTTTTATATTGTTTTATTCTGAGCTTTATATTCAACAATCATTTATAACGTTTTCCCTTGTGTATAATACCACATTGAATACTATACGACTACAATGCACAATCCTACACACAGACCTCTGATTGAATGATTCATATATTTACTATTCCTAGTCACGTGACACCCAGAAACATAATCCATTTCATTGGTTGTGTTTGTTTCCGAGAGATTGGTGTTCGAACACAGAGGTCGGTATCGACATATTTTTTTTTACATAAAACAATTCATTCTTAAATTTAAAAAAAAGAAAAATTGTAGCGTATTCCTGATTAAAAAAAAAACACTGTGCTCAATATGTGAGAATACCCACCTCTGCAACTCGTTGCATAAGTTACTAACTCCACGTCGAGAACTTATGTGTGGCCGGATCGAGCGAGAGGCAGGTTCACAGGGAAAAGAACAAAAACACAACAACAACTTTGTGGTTAAAACGCCAAGGGAGGATGGAGAGCGTATAACATTTTGTGGATAATTAGTTCTAGCTTGAGTTTCGGCTGGCAAAAGATTATCTTAACTAACTGGGTCCGGCTGATAATGTCGCTGTTCGTTGTTTCTTTGTTCCGGCCAAATCAACATTCCTCGAACCCAAACTAAGTCTGACTGCTAGGACCCAAAACGCACCTGTATATATACAGAATGTTTCATTGTTATTTCAGGCCAAGGGACACCCACGAATAAACCCATAAATTTTTTCGGAGCCATTTCTCTCTTTAAAAAAACTGGACATAAAAATATTTCCCAGCCTGGCCGTCTCCGATACAGGGACATAAAATTCAGACCCTTTTAAGTTTTTGATCAGTACCCGACAAGTACTTAACACTTACCCACGTCCGTGGTCATATGTATAAACATTTTCTTATCTAGATTTCCTTAATCTAGTTAGTGGGTTTTCCTAACATTTGAAATTTGATACTATTTACCAACCCTCCGCTCGGGCAGGATATGACACAAGGTCAATTTTTAAGCGGAGTTTAACAGGTTTGAAGTCAGAGTTTTCCTTCTCCTAGACTAGTTGTCAAACCAAGGCTGAAGAACCTAGTCTGCCCTACTATTTACCCATAGCTGGAGGGAGAATAATTGGATTCATACCTCCCCCAAGGGTATTAGTGCTATGTGAAATGCAATCAGTCTCGTCCAAGATTTTAACTCGTGTCGCCGTGTCCATTTCCTATGACGATAACGACTACACCACGGGCACATTTGAAATTTGATACCCAGGCCGAATCTAACTCATATTGTCATATATATGTGTGTATATGTGTGTGTTTATATATGTAGGTGTGTGTGTATGTGCACACACATGTGCCTGGGCGTATATATATATATATATATACACGCACACATGTATGAGTACACACACACACGTGTGTATACATGTATGTGCATATATCCAACTCAGGTTGTCAAAAATATATTCCTTTAGTCACACTTTCTAGTTATAATTATGCTATGAATTCCGTTATTAAATTACTTACGATGCATTCTGATAATAAAAAAAAGGATTTGCAATGCATTCCTTTTATAAAACCATTGACAATACAGTTCCATTTTAAAAGCGTTTCAAATGTGTAATATATTAACGTGACCTGCAGGTGTGAATACTGCGAATGTTGATGACAGATAGATTGATAAGACCGGCGTGATCACCGGAATGCACACAGGTGCTGTGTATCGGCAGATGTTGAGACAGCTGCATCCGGCTAAGGATAATATCAACAAAGTGATTATCGAAATATCACCTTGGCCTATAGACGTGGTTGGATTCGGTGATGGTGGCAGATGCGTCCGCCCACATAATGGGCTTGGGCAAGTAGCCTATGCGGAACAAACAACATAACCAATAAAAAACAAAGAAGTGATACGTGGGCGAAACCATTGTCAACGAAAACGAGGAATTGCTGCAGGTCACGTGAGAGTTGTAGACTATATAAGTTCCCGAATTTTGGCTAAAGGCAGTTGTTCACTGGCTCTTCCGTCTCCCGACAACTCCTTCGTGTGCGCGAACTCTCTGCGATTGCTTTTCTGCTCCACACAAGTATCATGGCCCAAGAATAAAAATATAATCCTATATTTTATATACATACGTGTTCCTCGTTGTTAATAACAACATAGCTGTATGTACAAATAATGCATTCCTATATCAAATGCATATACATAGCATTTCTTAAGAAAAAGCATTGACAATATAGTCCTATAGTAAAACTGTTGTCAATGCATTCTTATTTTGATAAAATGTACAATATATTTCGGTGTAGAACTATTGATGATGCAGTCCAATAGCGATGTTTCTTTTGCTTATTTCTTTGTTTTTATGGCATACCAACCCTTGTAGGTTATTTAATGCCAGAGTCATCCTTTAAGAAAAACATTATTTGTACTGTTCAACCCAAATTTGGGAGGATAAGGAAACTCATACCTTTCCCAAGAGTATTTGTCTGAAAGTGAACGTAATGGCGCAAACAGAGTTCGAACTAATTTACTACGATTCCGACGTCCATCGCTTTAACCATTACACCACAAGGACCCCCCCCAATAGTGAGATCATTGCATTATATTCCTTCAGTAAAAAAACTGAAAATGCATTTCTGTAATAAAATCATTTACTATGCTTTTTATACAAAAGTCGATTTTACTTGTCACGACGCTAAACCACAAATAACCATTCCCAGTTCAGTATTTTCTTTATAAATTAATTTTTATTAGCATACAATCAATAAGAATCTATTTTAAGCTCAGAAATAAAATATTTTTGTTTTTGATATAATACAGAAAAAAGTAATCTAAATTTACGAAAACACGTTCGTACATACTTGTAAATGTAAATGTTTACAATTTGGCGAACTTTATAGTACATCACGAATTTTTAATTGTGAATGTGGTTTTCTCTAAGACATTATAAAATAAAATGATTTTGTAAGGTTAAATAACAAACAATTATTAAAATTATTTTGCGATCGTAGAAAATAAATTAATTTATGTTAAATTTACCAATATTTACATTCAATTTGTTCATCTACATGAGAGTTCTAAAAGACAGCTAAGCAAGACGACAACACAGAGTCAAACGTGGTGCCTTCAATAAGTTTCCAGACTTTTTTGTTCAGGCAGTTAAAGTTGTCGTAGACTCGTGAAAATTCAGTATGTTATTGCTATACATCTTATGAGATGACTGACCAATTTTTATTATTTAAGGTTCAAATGAACAGCTACAGCAGGATTTGGAATACACCCTACTAAAGCCTAATTGTCACAGCACGTGAATTTCAAAAATGCAATCTGGACATGAGGACACTTTAGAAGAAGGATATGCAATAAATTTCTGTTTTAAACTTGGAAAAAATTCCACAGAAACGTATGAAATGCTTCAGACTGCTTTTCGACCATCTTGCATGAATCGAGCATGAGTTTTTGAGTGGCATAAGAGATTCAAGGAAGGCAGGGAGTCTGTGAGGGATGATAAGACGTTTGGCAGGAGTAAGGTAGTCAATGCACCAAAGTTGATAGGCCAAAGGGTTAGGGTTAGGGTTACTATGTTGAGGTTTTAAGGGAGTTCAGGAAGAGATTCTGTCGAAAGACACCAGCACTCTTCAAATTGGGTCAGTAGCATTTCCTCCAGGACAATGCACCAGTCCACAACGCCATCTTTGTCACAGATTATTTCAACAAGATAGACATCAAGACAGTTCCTCAGCCTCCCTATAGTCCAGACCTTGCTCCCAGTGACTTTTGATTATTCCCTAAGCTCAGAGGCTGTCGTTATGAGACAATTGAGGAGATGAAAGAGGCGGTGACAAAGGTGATTGAGACGCTCAAACAATAGGACTTCCACGGGGCCTTCCAGAAGTTGTTGTAACGGTAGAACAAGTGCATTGCAGCCGGAGGAGATTACTTCGAAGGGGACTAGAGTTTCATGTGTGTACTATCAATAAAAGTGACCATACGATAGAAAGTCTGGAAACTTATTAAATGATTGTCGTATATATTTTCATATTTTGTTCTCTAAGGTTTGATGATTTTATTTGCTACCAAATGTACGTATTTTTAATATGATTTTAGATACTTTTATTTTTATTCATTGTACAGTAAAATCGTTTTATGTGCTTTTAAGGCTTTCTAAGTGATATTTCTTGTTCAATATTAGTGGCAAACTGACCTAAAGTCAAATAAAATGAGGGGGTGTCCATGTGGTGTAATGGTTAAAGCGATGGACTGCGGAATCGTAGTTTGCGATTTCGTACTCCAGTCGCGCTATTATGTTCACTTTCGGGCAAATACCCTTGAGAAAGTTATTGAACCCCCTTATCCTCCCAGTTATGGGTTAAATAGTACCACTACTGTTCTTCTCGGAGAATGGCTTTGGCATTAAATAAAGTGATGGACTGCGGAATCATAGTAAGTGAGTTCGTTCCCCTGTCGCCCTATAACGTTCACTTTCGGGCATATACCCTTGGGAAAGGTATGAACCCCCTTATCCTCCCAGTTATGGGTTAAATAGTACCACTACTCTTCTTCTAGGAGAATAGCTTTGGCATTAAATAAACTGAAAAGGTTGATATGCCATTAAACAACCAAATGAAATGAATTGATATTTATTTTCCATCTTTTTTTTTTGACAAACTACGTATAATCGAGAATGACTTAACACGAAACGGCGTGACCCGAAGAATACACGTAAAATCTTTTCTAATGTATTTCTTTTTATAGGAAAATAATTTCCAAGGAATTTCTCAACTAAAACTATTTTCAATAATTAGCTATATTCCCTCTACAACGTTAGGGTTAACGAGCTGGACTGCAACTTGGAAATAATCGAGTTCAAACTTCAGTCGCGTCATTACGTTTCACAGGATGTATATAGAATTAAATAACCCTCGAAGGTTGAGATGTCATTAAACAAAGAAACCGAACTGAATTATTCTCACATTAAGATAATTCATATACAGTGTATTCTTATAGAAAAACTATTCATTTTGCATTCCTATAGTTAAAATTTTATAAAATTTAGAGTAAATGCATTTATTTCTATTGTAAAATAATTTTCAAGACATTCTTCTTATAAAACTATTCCCTTCACTTATCAACAACGCTTGCCATTTCTTCATTCATTTCATCGTAATGCTGTTGCTTGTTAAGGACCAGAAAGAAGACACAAAAAAGAGAATGTAGGTGGAATAATTGTATTGAATAAACATAACATATATACAAAATAAGAATGTTAGTACTGTTGATAAAAGTAACTGTCCGAACTGTCAGATTGACGTCTATATTTGTCGCACGCCCCACAAAAGGCCTTGTGCTACACAAGACCTTTTTTAGGTGGGTCCATAGCCCAAACATTCTCTGTGGTTCCAAAAATGCCCCGGGGCCCGTTGGCATCCCCTTATAAAAGGGCGCTTCACGCGCCAGGTAAGAAACCTACCTCCTCCAAGGAAGTTTAGAGCCTGAGGAGACGGCCCCCTGAGGCTCAAGGATGCCAATCAAGGGGCACCTTGAACGACTGACTTTGGAACCAGGACACATCCGACCAGATCCGTGTACCGAACAACGCAGCTGACCGAAGAGTGTCAGGTCCCAATTCAGCGTCTCCCAGGGAGTAGTACCTACGCTCCACTCTACTGAGAGGAAGACTCCCAGAAAGTAAGTAGGGTTAATATTTATGAAGGAGGAAGAGTTCCTTTTCGTGTAGATAGGTCACTATATATATATATATATATGTTTATAAGTTATGATATATTTATGATCCAAGCAATTCACCGGTTTAAAAAAAACCAAAAAAAAAACAAATAGAAATTTGAATTATGATTAACGAATTCTTTAGAAAATTAAAAAAAGAGAACCACTTAAATATCAACATAAAAAGTTTTCTTCTACGAAAAAAAAAAATTATTTTTTCTCTTCTAGCGGGAAATAAAGTAGGTATGTCAACTTCATATTCCGAGTACAAATGTTTTATCTCCATCTGACGAGGGTCATCGTACTCGAAATAAATTTATAATGGAACCTCAGTGATTTGAATTACAATGACCAGAATATCCAGTGAACCCTTACGTATGACTTTAGAAACAATGGACAGCAGTTTCGACCATATTGACCTCATGAGGAGTGTATACCGTGATCTCTACCACTGGAGATAAAACCAGCGACCACAGATTGCAAAGCCGAAACTCTACAACTGAGCAAAAAGTTCATATCGTACACATGTGACGCCAAATTAACTAGTCATGGTAATTGTGCGGCCAATTAATCGGAATATATCTTTCAAGTTACACCCGTACTCTTTACTGAGGACACTGTCACCTCCAGGGCCACGTCTTCCCAAGACGTTCGCCGGATTTTCTGGTCATGGTAATTCAATTCACAATATAATTCTCCTACAAAAAATTAAAAGAGAAAAATATACATCAGGAACCACTGAATTGAATTTTTTTTTGTTATATATATATATATATATATATATGTATAGTGGAACCAAGGTTATCGAACGGCTCTCAATTCAAACAAATCAGAGTTCAATCGAAAAATGCCTCTGTGATCACACGAGTCGAGCCGATGAAAATGGAATACGCACGAATGACAAGTGAGGCAAACTGAATTCGGCCGAACGGCTAGCCGAGTCTACTCGAGCAGTATCAGTGAGCATCAGTCCGAGTAGACCCCCCTACCCCACTGAACAAGTATCTGACATTGCGTTTGTGTAAATTCTTTGATTCATTTGGGTTGATTCTGTAACGCCAATCCTCTTGCATGGTGTCAATTGTAACACGATCTCTGGTCAAAGCAACTATGTGACAGCGCATTCTTACCCCACTGGGCCGACGTCATCAACAAGACTGGCGGTTGGGCCGGTGTGGTTCCGTATTACAGGTTACACCTAAGTCTCCGGTTTCAAATGTCAATCGATTTCACTCACTAGCCACGTTGTAATGTTTGATCCTGGCTACTTGTTATCGGGTCGTAGAATTTCGAAAGTTCTCCGTTGGTCTATCTGCCAGCTTGTAGGGTGAGAATCGGGTTAACAAAAAAATAATTATGAACAAGTTGATCCAATTTTAAAGGGGAAAAATGTTTATATATATACAACATCAACAATACATATGATTAATAAAATTCTCATGGCAAAAAGTTTAATGTCTCTTCTATATGAACGATAATCAGCAAAACAAAAAAAATACATCGTGTAATCTCGTTAAAGGAAGAGAGGTGGCTTCATTTTTGATAACTGTAGCTTTTTTAGGTTCTCATTGGTCGTAATAGTAGTAACAATAATAGTGTTAGCTGTTAGAGGGAGTAATTTTCTTCTTCGTTCTTATATCAACAGCACATTTCGATGTCGCTTCCTCTCTTCTTTATGTTTCCAACTCAACTCTCAGACTCTCTCTAACCCAACTCAACTTTACTGTTCGCTTGCTCCTTTTATTAGAAACGAGATCGACCCATTTCCCGACACACTTCTAAAATACAAAAGCTTCACACTCGTTTCATCTTTCGGTCATCATCATCATCATATCGTGCTGGCAGCACGGATACCCCTGACCCTCTCTCACCACTCCTCCCTATCGTTCATCGCCCTAGGAAGGTCTTCAGGACAACAACCTGTATCCTCACATAGCTGCTGAATGTACGTTCGTGCTGGTCGTCCTGCTTTTGCGCGGCCGTGTGTGGGGATCCATAAGAGTACATCTCTTATGAGTTCATCTCTGCTTCTCCAGCAATGTCCTGCATGTCTGGTTCGTCTAACTTGAATAGTTTTCGTGATAGGGGGCAGGTGGCCGTACAGTTGGTGTCTTGTGGGGTGTTGCTGCCAGGACTTGTTCAGGATTGCACGCAGCATTCTTGTGTAATTGCCATCTAGTTTCTTTTCCAGCCGTTTTGTTAGCGTCCATGTAGTGCATCCATATAGCAGTATCGATGTGACCGCTGCCTGGAAGAAACTGCGTTTCTGTTCTAACTTTATTAATAGATCCGAGCAATTTAGGTAAACTTTACATATGTAATTTAATGGCCGAGGGATTTCAGTTTATGCTTTCGGCTCAGCACATAGGTTAGTTAGGTGCAACATTAAAACAGGTATTCACGCGCGCGCGCAGAGCTGACGTGTCACTCAGAGATGTCACAATAGCCCGAAATGGGAAACGGGGTTATACAATGCGAGTGACGTCACGCACCGGAAGCACGCGGAGGATTTTGAAAAAGTCAGTGAGTTGAGACTAGACACCGGACGAGACGGCTGACTTTCGCTTGCTCGCAGAGACCTTTGTGGCAGGTGCCACATGTGTTGGGCGGGGGGGACTGATGAAAAAGCCAGAATAGAAAGATTCTGCCTCTCTCCTTATGTCGAAGAACCTTTAAACTCAAAGGTAATAAAAAGGTTCGTACCTGAACTAAGAAGTCGTTACGTGTTTTTCGAATTTCGAGATCCTATGTTCTATGTATATATGTAATGAACGTTCCATGTACATTTCGCATATTCACGTATAGGACTATGGTACACATAGATTCATGTTGTCTTTGTTATCGATAAAATTTACCTTTAGATTAAGACATTTTTAACTCTATTTTCAATTAATAATCTGATTTATTTTGTACGCTTACAAAAGATTGTATTTTGTTTTCTAAATTAAATCTGTAACATTAATATTTCAAGCTATTGACCACGTATCAAGATCTTAGTTATTCAAAGATGCCTCTTTTTCACATGTGCAGAAATTTTGTTAAGGAACTGGTGATCCTGTTTCACCGAACTGCAGCAGCCCCCTTGGAGATTGTCCCTCTATTTCCACTCCAACCGCTGTTAGCAGGAGGTCCATTTCGTAGCAGCCCTTGACAGCATACGTAGTAGGTGCCTTCCACCAGCCAGGACACGAGAGCGACGAACGCACGTGCTGAGTTGAAAGGAACAGGACACACAGACAGTTAAGTTCCAGCAGGCATTTTATCTGCAAACCTTCACATCACCTTACCTTTAAACACCTTACCGTCACCAAACCTACCAAACCTTCACCTTACAACCTTAAAACCTTCACAACAAACCTAACCTTACTTTATCTTACACCTTGAACTCTTTTTTAAACTGTTACTTACGTTGTTTATTCCATTTGGTGTAAAACCCTATTTATTGTTGTTGTATATAAAATTTGTTGCACGTATAAGTCGTTCGTCTTCCTTTCTTCAAAAGCTGTCACCCAAATCTCTACTGCTGTTGAAGTACGGTTTATTCTTTTACAAAATGTAGGAATAAACCGGGCTTTTCACGGCTAATAAAAATCCCCATACATGGCGCTTTCTGTTTTACGACATATTTACCTTTATTAATAGTCATAATAATCATCGTTATTTCGTGGTGATACTGTTCCTGCCACAATTCTCTACGCTGTGGCTACTTTAACCCTTAGTCACAAATATTACGAAATACTACCGAAAACGGAAAAAGGAAGGTTGTAAGAACAAGGATGAAAATAAAGAATATTACTTTTATTATGTCTTCTTTATAGTATTAACATTTTTATGTCATATTTGTTGTTTAAATTCGGGTCTTTCCATTTTACAAATAACTATATGTACGTAAATAAGCATTCACCTGATAGAAAAGAATGAAATGATCCACTTTACACTATTTCTTTAATGAAATTATTCGTTTCAGGTTTCAAACAAATCTCTAATCAAGCATAAAATGCAATCTGACACTTTAGAAGAAGGATATGCAATAAAATTGGTGCATATCGTTCTTCTAAAGTGTCTTCACGTCCAGATTACATTTTTGAAATTCACCAGCTGTGACAATCAGGCGTTTGTAAGGTACCACTTCTAATTGCTACTGTAGCTGTTAATTTGAACCTGAAATCATAAAAATAGGTCAGTCATCTCATAAGATGTGTAGCAATAACATGAATTTTCAAGAGTCTACGACAAATTAAAAATATTCAAAAAAGTCTTGAAACGTATTGAAGGCACCACGTATATCAAAGAGACAGAAAGACTGAGAGTGAGAGAGGGGAAAGAGAGTGAGAGACAGACTGAAAGACCAACAGACACCTGTAACTCGTTAAATGAAAGACTACTAGGTTAAATAAAAATACTGTCGAAAATAATTAATAAGATACATACAATTAGAAGGAAATATTTGTTTATTCACTATTTTCAATTCGTTACATCATATAAATAAAAAGAAAGCTGATGGAATTTTTCTTGATGGAACAGGTTTTTGAAAACACATCTTGTTTCCAGAGATCTCGAAGATAATGTTTTTTTTTTAAATTTTATTTAGAAAGATGAAACGAATGTCTGACGAATCCAGTTTACCAGGGAGTATTGCAGCGGCTCTTCAGGTAAGAAGCGATCTTGGGGTAGGAAGCGACGCGGTTGTAGAGTGCCATCATTTTCGGGTAACTGCTGAACATAGACTGGTTCTCCCTGTACATGTTCTCCATGCAACAGTAGAACATCATATCACACCACATCATCTGAAATATTGAAAGAAGGAAGATAAGATTGAATACATTTAAAGACGTATGATTTTAAGAGGAAACTACAACATCCATGAAATTAAGTAAAAAAAAAAAAGACTCTAGATTTGAATCTAATATTAGATATCGGAATCGATTAAAACCAGTTATAATTAACTCAAATTTGGTGCAAGGAAAGATATTATTTTTTTCGTTGGTTTGTTTGGGTTTTATGGCATATAAACACTTGTAGGTTATCTAATACCACATCTATTTTTATACAAATAACCAGTTCTATCTCAAACAATTCAGTTTAGCATAAGTATATCGTTTAATTGTCAAAACATTTCTATTTCAAGCTATTCAATTTAATCAAGCAATTTTAATTCAGATAATTCAGTTTAGTATAATTATATATTTTTCACACAGTTAAATGTCAAAAACAAGTCTATTTTAAACAACTCAATTGAACATAAATACGCAGTTTAACTGTCAAAAACAATTCTATTTCAATACTTCATTTTAGCATGAGTACGCAGCTTAGTTCTATTTCACCCATACATTGGATCCTACCAAAGGTACCACTTCGGGTTCGAGTTTACCTGGAAGTAACGCTGATGAAAGGGTACTCCGCATTCCCCAAAGCTCCAGCATTACGGGAAGCTCACCATCAGATTGTTTAGTGTCATATCAAGACACGCGTTGTTGGGGTAATCTCTCTGCAGAGAAGCAATCGGTGTATTCTACAGCCTCAGCCGACTGGACAAGTGAGATATTGATTCGTTTCCTAGTCACTAAATTTCAGTATTAGCATTAGAGTATATATTACACGAACACTGAACAAACACGAAAAAGAATTAGAGATAAACTCATTGGAATATTCTAAACTTTTAATAGATACACACACACACACACACACACACATATATATATATATATATATATATATATATCACTGTTACAATAAACCAGGAGTCCCAAACAGATAAATTATTCATATTATCCAGAAACTAGCATTGTGAAAGGAAAGATATGAGAACGACGAAAAGGTGTTTCTTGTTTTAAATTTCCCTTGTCCTAATTGGAAACAAAGGTCTCTGTTCTGTTGAAAAACAGGAGTGAAAAAACTGTCCATTCTCTTCACAAGTTAGGACTGAAAAAGTACGGTCACATCCGTTAAAAAACGGTGGTAAAAAGAAAGTTTGAAGGCGCTGATTTTTCACGTGACCAACCGACACGTGATGAGGATTACCACTCTTTCAATCCTTAGGAAAAAATAATTTGTCTTCCTGTATAGGTATTTATATATGATAGGCGATCATCAACATAGAAGTTAAACATAAAGATGACGACCTAGATATAGAGGAAAATAAAAAAAATGTTTCATCTACATCACACACAAATTGACAAAATTATTTGCATATTTCTTAGCTTAGTCAAGGAACATATATAAGGCGACGAAAGAGAAAAAAAAACCCAACTCTTTTCATGTCAATTGCTCGACTATTTGGCAAAGATGGGCATCAAGACAGTTCCTCACCGTCCCTATAGTCCAGACCTTGTTCCCTTGGACTTTTGGTTATTCCCTAAGCGCAGAGGCTATTGTTATGAGACAATTGAGAAGATGAAAGAGGCTGTGACGAAGGCCATTGACACGCTCACACAAGAGGACTTCCATGGGGCCTTCCAGAAGTTGCTGGAACGGTACAACAAGTGTATCGCAGCCAGAGGAGATTACTTCGAAGCGGACTAGAGTTTCATATGTGTACAATCAATAAAAGTGCCCATACGAAAAAAGTCTGGAAACTTATTTAATGATCCTCGTATATATAGGTCAAATAGAATTGTTTGACATTAAAAATGAGTCCAAATTGATGACTTATGCTAACTTGAATTGCTTGAAATAGAACTGTTTGATCACTTAGCTATGTGCAAGCAAATGATTTATATTTTATTGAATTGTTAGTGATTAATAGCAATACTTGGAACCGTTTAACTGTGTTGATTTATGCTAAAGGGAAAAGCTTGAAATAGAATTGATTAATGATTAAACTGTGTGTATCTAGTAAATGGGTGTAAAAATCTTATATTTTATATATATATGTAAAAACGGGATTTGGAATTAATTAACCAATAATGGTTGATATGCCATAAAACAAATCAAAGCCAAACTAATTCTATATATGTGGAAAAACCGTAATGATACGATTTAAAACATAACTAGGGGAAAAGGGGGTCATACCTTTCCCCATGGATATTTGACCGAAAGTGAACGTAATAATGTGACTGGAGTTTGAGTTCGCTTACTTCTGGGGGCAGAGTCTATCACTTTAGTTATTACAGTATTTTGAGGTGCATGCTTATAATTATTAATCATATGGTCTTCGGATATATTTATTTTTCAAACATGGCTTGAGCTTTGCGCCCTCCCCTACACTTTGGTGTAGTAGCTATCGAAAAGGGAGCCTTCAGGTCACCCTCGACTACGGTCGCCAACTTAAGATTTTTACAAATATATATATATATATATATATAAGATCTTGTCATTTAATTTCTTTTTTAGTCAACTTATTTTTTTAGTCAACTTATTTTATTTTATTTTTTATTTATTTTTTAACCAACTTATTTTTTTACTATAATCATTCAACTGGGCCATTGCCCTAATGAGTAGAGTGTTCGCCAATGGCCCGGGTGACCTGGATTCAATCCCGGGTCGAGTCTTACCAAAGACTCAAAAATGATACTTGATGCTACCTTGTTTAACACACAGCATTATAAAGTAATGATCAAGGGTAAAGTGGAGCAATCCATATTTACCCAACCCCTTCGTTCGGGCAGGATATGACATAAGGTCAATTTTTTAAGCGGAGTTTAACAGGTTCGATTTCAGAGTTTTCCTATTCCTAGACAAGTTGCCTCACCAAGGCTGAAGAACCTAGTTTGGCCTACTATTTACCCATAGCTAGAGGGAGAATAATTGGATTCATACCTTTCCCAAGGGTATTAGTGCTATGTCAAATGCAAACAGACTCGTCCAGGATTTGAACTCGTGTTGCCGTGTCCATTTCCTACAACGATAACCATTACACCACGGGCACCTCCTAAAATAAATTGGAGCAATCCAAGGAAAGGAATTGCGCCCTCCCCTACACTTTGGTGTAGTAGCTATCGAAAAGGGAGCCTTCAGGTCACCCTCGACTACGGTCGCCAAATTTTGATTTTTACAAATATATATATATATATATATATATATGTATATAAGATTTGAAGTCCATCTATGTGTTGTGTAGCCGAAACACATAATTGAATGACAAGGACACTTCGTTCCACGGAGTCAAAGATTCTGTGGTGTGTGAGACAGATACACGGAGATGAAGACAGCCTGCTATATCGACCTATAACTTTTGACCATACCCCGCTCAGCAGTTTCTGTCCATCTCGACCGGGAATACTCAACCGGATGCTCATTGTGAGCCGCTCTGTGGGACGCTGCCCCAGGGATGCCCTTGCTACTCGTTGCCGTTCCCATGACTAACCGCTCTCTTCTGGCTGCAAGCTGAGACTCCAAGACTGAGACTCACAATCCGACTGCCTGAATCTCGCGTGGGCGTGTACATATATCATTTCATAACACCCACACATCTCCGTTCAACCACTTGAGTTCTGCTTATTTTCACTGGTGTGACCTGTGCAGAGAATCTCTGATTGACGGAAGGGTCAATATCCAAATCATGTATCTCATGTATAAATGGGAGGATTTGGTTTTGATTTAGAGATTTAGATGTAAAAAATTTAAGTAATATAATTGTCTCCTTTAGACTAAATATCCAGGTATATTTTTAAATCGATGAAATATGCACCTGTCTTGTATCAAAGAGAAACGCTAGCTTCATACCTCTTTATCATCTGTCTTGACTACATGCTTAGAACATCGATTGATAAAATCAGAGAAAACGGATTCAAGCTGACAAAGAAAAGAAGAAGAAGGTACCCCCCAAAAACAATTACCGACGCCGACTATGCCCATGACATAGCGATACTGGCAAATACACCCAACCAAGCTGAAACACTACTGCGTAGTTTGGAATGAGCAGCCGCAGGCATAGGCCTCCATGTCAATGCACACAAAACGGAATATATGTGCTATAATCAAACAGGTGACATCTCCACACTAGACGGAACCCCTCTTAAACTAGTAGACAAATTCACTTACCTAGGAAGCAGCGTCTCATCAACCAAAAAGGACATCGACACGCGGCTAACGAAGGCATTGACAGCAATAGATAGGCTGTCGATCATATGGAAATCAGACCTAGCCGATAAAATGAAATACAGTTTCTTCCAGGCAGCTGTCGTATCGATACTGCTGTATGGATGCACTACATGGACGCTAACAAAACGGCTGGAGAAGAAGCTAAACGGCAATTACACAAGAAGGCTGCGAGCAATCTTGAACAAGTCCTGGCGGCAACACCCCACAAGACACCAACTATACTGCCTCCTATCACGAAAACTATTCAAGTTAGACGAACCAGACATACAGGACACTGCTGGAGAAGCAGGGATGAGCTCATAAGTGATGTACTCTTATGGACCCCTACATATAGCCGGGCCAAAGCAGGACGACCAGCACGAACATACATTCAGTAGCTATGTGAGGATACGGGAGCTAGCCCCGAAGACCTGCCAGAGGAGATGAACGGTAGGGAAAAGTGGCGAGAAAGGGTCACGGATATCAGTGCTAGTGGCATGACATGATGATGATGATATAATGATATAATTGTGTTAAATTGACCTCGTGTTTTATCCTGCCCAAAATAAAACGGTTGACTTAAAACATACTCTCAAATTATTTATTTATTTTAAATATAGCCACTTACCATATCTCCCATGAAGAAGTTGCTTCCACCATTGCGCATGCCCAGAGACCTCTCCATGAAGGGCATAATTCTGTTGAAGGTGTTCATGTATCTCCAGTACAAATAGTTCTGAAAATAAAAGAAATGACATAAGTAATATTGTTGTATACTCATATAATACAACTATACACATATACATATATACATGTACATATTGACGCAATGAATAATAAGACGAGTGAAAGGGGGTGTCCTCGTGGTGTAATCGTTAAAGCGATGGACTGCGGAATCGTATAACGCGAGTTCGTACTCCAGTCGCGCTATTACGTTCACTTTCGGGCAAATACCCTTGGGAAAGGTATGAACCCCTTATCCTCCCAGCTATGAATTAAATAGCACCACTATTATTCTCCTAGGAGAATAGCTTTGGCATTATATAACCTACAAAGGTTGATATGCCATTAAACAAAGAAACCAAACCAAACCAAGACGAGTGAACACTTCTTTAAAAAAATATACCTCTCACTTTATTGTAAGGTTGTGTGTGTAAGAGGGAGTTGGAGACCGAACAGAAACTGCAATATATTGACCCCCACTCTTATAGCCATCAGTGTTTTGTCTTTCTCGTTCGCCAGGGTTCCTCAACCGGAGGCCCAGGGGCTCAGCTTTCTGCAGAGTGCTGGCTTTCTCTACCACAACTTGTCTCTGACTTCTCTGATCCCCAACTCATTGGGGGTCCCGAGGGCCCCTTTCTGCTAGGTGGTGGCTTTCTCTACCACATCTTCTCTAACTCGTCTGAACTCCAACTCGTCTGACTTCCTGTCTCCACCAAGTTATATAATAGTTCAATCGCCCACTCAATCTTTGGAATGGCATGTTTGATCGTCATCAAGCGGAAATAACTGCCATGCAGTTCAGAGGTCACTCTCTTCCGGTGCATCAGTCTATGTGTGTATCATGGGCTATTACCTATTTCTCCTCATAACTGCCATCGGAATGCGTCACTTGCTTCCGGTGCATCACTTTGGAATGGCATGTTTGGCCGGGTCGAAGGTCAATATACAACAATATTACCTGTTGAGGTTTATTAGCATAGGCTGTTTTCGATTGAGACGTTTGACATTGAAAGTATGGAAGATTATATTTCTTTAAAATAAAAACGGTGACTTACGTCGTAGTTGCTGCATGTGCTGTCACCTCCGAAGCCCCAGTCGTTCATGTTGTACTGCGAAAAAAAGACAAATGAAAAATTTGTATAAATAACTGTGAGATTTATTAGGTTAATATTGACTATTTCTTCTAATCTAATTTTTTTCCGTAGAGTCACCCACTGGTGGCCATTTCACATTCTTATTCGTTATGTCTTTCGATACTTAATCGTTCAATTAACTCATATTTTTTAATATCAATCCTGATTTTGCCAGAGAAACGTTGTTGATAAATGTTGATAAGGAGAATTTCTCCGTCTTCTCAGATTTGACATGGAGTCAGTTAGATATGGGGGACAACACACAGACTGCATGGTCGTCGCAAAAATATGCTTGATGTTCTCAGCATTCCTATTTAAGGGTATCTCAGGTGCCCACATATAAACGTACGCTTGCTAAGCACGTGTTGCCTGGATAAAGGAAGCCTTCTGGGTCTAGGTGAACAAGACCAGATGAGTCCTACATGGTATGATTTATTCAGCAATTTTGAAACAACTTACTCACCCTGAAGTGTCCGTTCTTCCAGTGGAAGTACCTCATGTAATCGTGCATGATTTCATAGAAGCAGTCGCAGATGTAATCACACCTCATCATATCCATGGGACTCTTGGGGTAGAAATCTACAAAAGGAATTTATTTTAATAAAACTTCTCTGTAAACCAAACATAGATATGACTATGTTTCATTTATTAACAATAAAATTAAACCTTTTTAGACGGATATTTATTTTAGATATATATTAATATGGCTGTACAATATGAAATATTTTTTCAAATAATTCTTTAAATTATATCCCATAATACATCTGACGAGCGGGAATTCTTCTTATAGACAATTATTTAGAGCAGTTCTCTTACTTTTAACAGATCATTATCATCCTCCTCATCATCATCAAATGGTTCTGATTACACAGATTCTCCTGATCAATCAGCCATTGCATTAGGTCAGTCCTGTAGACAACATCCAGTGTCCACGCAGAGCTGATAAATGTAAGTCCTTACACCTCTGTCAACGCTGGTGTATCAGTGAATAGGAGTACATTAGAAAACGCCGCTTATGAGTTCGTCTTCAACAATGCTACGCATGTTTTGTTTTTCTTATTCAGATGGATCATGACATGGCAGGTAAGTGGTCGTACAACTGCTGTTTTGTGGGTGCTGCTTTATGATACTTGCAAAACAGCATGTAGCGTTCTTATATAGTCCCCAGCTATCTTTTACTTCGAGTGCTTGCTTTTCAATATACCTTGCTTTTCAATATACCTTATGTTGTATAATAATACAAATACAAGCAGTACGAACCATTTTTTTCTACGTCCAGTCCTTGCTGACACAAGGAGGGAGACACAAATAAAGGCCTATGCTAAACATACTATGCTGACTCCCCTACAACGCACCGTGCATCTTGTCGTGTTGAAGATCTCAACTCATCTCTGCCAGTGTTATATATTGACCCTCGACCGAGCCGTCAAACAAGAGATGCATCTGTGTAAATAAGCCGAAGAACAGCTGAAACTGGTGGCCGTTAAACAATGATATGACCAGAACATAGGCGGTTTGAGTCAGTTGGAGACAAGATACCGAAGTGAGACCCAGCGGCAGACAGAGGGCTTTAGGCCCTCAATGACCCACGGTTGAGCAACCCAGCCAAGATGAGAAAGAATTGCTGCTATGGTCAGAAGAACTTGGGGTCAATATAGCAATCTGTCTCCGTCTCCAACTCACCTCTCACACACAACCAGCATTAACCCTTTCGAGAATAAAGTGTGAGAGATATATTTTTATAAAGACGTGTATTCGTTCGTTCATTGAAGTTCGTATATCATGTTTGATTATGTTTCTGCTGATATTTGTATAACGGCTATACAACACCGCTCGAGACTCAAACTGATCTGCTTTGATCAGATCAGAAAAAACCCAACCACGTGATTCAACGGTCCAAATTCAACTACCCGTCTTTTCAGAATCCTCAAATTCTCAGGACTATCTTTTCCGGTTACGACGTCATCCTCTAACTCAATTCTCTCCAACGGCCGTCCAGCCCCATTTGCTGTCTGGGGGTTTATTTAGACAGATAATGATTGTCATATCCTTTCCACCCGGGCGTAAAAATGCATTATCCTACTATGCACCTGAAGTAAAACATACCGAGTAGTTCAAAGCCTTACCAAACGAAATAAAACATAATTAACGAAAGTGATTAATATAAAAATTATTACCTTAACTATATAACACGTAACTAATTGTTTTTATAGAAAAATAACAATTCCAGAGAATGAAAATAGTTACTTATTTCTCTAAAAAACCAAAACAGCAACTTTTTCAAAAAATATTTGAAAAATTAAAAAAGATATAATTATTGGAAAACTAATTTAAAAACGAATAATTAAACATAGTTTTCAATTTTAACGCTTACAATACTTGGACCTTTGACCGCATTTTCATTATAATAATCACAACTTTAGGCCGATATCTCCTTCGGCCTTCTTCAGGTTTTTTTGTGTCAAATTTGGAAGCTTACACAAAATCTTTAACTGAACCCTGTAGTAAAGATTCCTTGTTGTTCTAACCTATAGTTGGGACTGAACCTGCAACCTTCAGATGATTTTGTACCTATCCATGATTATCAATGCTAGAACAATCTAACCCCCAGAGATTAGTAAATATTCAAATAGCTTTAGTACATCTTTATCAATTAGCTTAATTGAGTATTTTACCAGCATACGTTTGAATAAATAATTAATACGTTTTTGATATTCATTGTCAGTTCAACATCTTATTAAAACACATAATATATATACATATATATATATATATATATATTATTTGCTTTACTATATATATATATATATATATATATATATATATATATACTCCCCTACCGCCGTAGGGTTGAGTTCTCTGGCGAAGAAGTAATCGTGTTACCATTAGTGTTCATTGCAAGCCTCTTTGTATATGAATTGAGGTCTCGGCAGCCGTTGAACGGATGTATGTAAACAATAGTAATTGTGATTCATAACCGTTTAAAATTTACTTCGCAGCGAATGGCTCCTCGTGGCTAAATGGTTAGAGGCTTTGGCTTGGCGTTTGAGTCAACCAGGTTTCGATCCCAGCTACGGGAAGCTACTGTCTAGCCATACTGATGAGTTCTGATAGAACGAAACATATCTGTCCGTGGATAACTATATATATATTGGAAGCAGGTACATATATATATTGGAAACAGAGTAATATATATTACAATGAATAGGTACACGAAGAGATTTGTATTTTTTAAGAGTTATTTATTTATTTATTTCGTTATTACATACGTCAATTCCCCCCACAAGCTACTGTCTAGCCACACTGATGAGTTCTGATAGAACGAAACAGATCTGTCTGTGGATGACTATATATATATATATATATATATATATATGAAAGTAAATATGGATAAAATCCGATAGTATGAAGGTAGCAGAAAAACAATTCAAAAAGGTGAATATGAGGAATACCAAATGCATTCTTACGTAACATTTAACAATGATGATTCCAAACTATCAATATATATATGAAAACTTACTTGTCGTTGCGTATTTCTCAATAAACGGGAGGTTTTGTCTCGTTTCTTTGCGAAGTCCAACATTTTCAAATATTTTTCCACGTGCCAGACACGTTCTTATGACTTTTGAATTATGAACGCTATGTGCACGTTTGTGTATCTTTTCGTTGTATATTTCTTATTTGCTCCTGTCATCTCAACAAGCATCCATAGCTATGTGAACTATTTTGATATCCAAGTCCTGATGATGGTTACTGAAACCGAAACGTTAACCTCGACTTTACATCATAATATATTCACCTATTTGGATTATGTTTTTCTGCTACATTCATATATATATATATATATATATATATATAACATAGTAGTTGTGTTTGTAACTTACTGTATTCACGAGCCAAATACCTGCAGATGGCCATGGTCTCAGGCATCATGTCACCATTGTCCATTTGCAGACAGGGGAGATAATTACAGGGGAAATCTGAAATCAAAATAGAATATATTTATAATAACTGCATATGAATAACATTCGTTAAAAAATTGATTGTATTTTTTCTTAGTTTAACGGAAGTTATAGGGTTAATGCATTTTTGACAGATGATGCGGTCTGAATTTTATCATTTTACCATGAACCAATATTCATTTGTCTGGCTTTTCTTTCATCTAATTTCTTTTGCGTTTTGTTTCAAGGCTCAGGACCCCGTTCGCTAGGATTGTAGAATACACTGACTGTACTTCTGTAGAGGGGTAAGCCCCACCCCCAAATGAGTTTCCTGGATATTACACTAAACAATCTGATGGTGAGGTTCCAGTGATGCTGGGGCCTTGGGGAATGCGGGGCACCCCTTTATTGCCATTGCTCTCAGGTCCACTCTGGCCCGGCGTGGTAGCACCTGATAGGGTCTTATCTATGGGTAAAATAGAACTAACTGCATACTTATGCTAAACTGAATTGTTTGACTAAACTGAATAGTTTGAAATAGTAATGTTTTTTGTCATTGAAACTGTACTTACACTAAACTGATTTGCTTTATATAGAACTGTTTTGACATCTAACTGTGTGCAAACAAAATCCGTACTTATACTTATTGGAAAATGTATTTAATCCAACTTAAAATATTTATGTTAATTATTAACCAACGTAATACTTACTTTTATTTGTGAAGTTTTATGAGAAAAGTGAACACATAGCTAAGTCAAATTCATATTGCACATATTCAAACACTTATAGACATATATACATATATACACCCAAATAAAAGCACAACTAAATTAATACTTAACTTAGGTTCTTTGTTTTCTTTTCTTTCAAAGAATAGTTGTCTTCGAAGATTCATTACTTTTCAGGTGTGTAACATTGATTATTTGAGGCGACGTCATTTCATGTCGAAAAGTTTTTGTTGACTGTGACGTTATTTGTCATACGTGTCTTTTTAAACAACGCCTGCTTATTTATAGTTATAAAATTAATATTTACACAAAGACAGCTTTTGATTCTCAACCAATAAAAAACCTCCTTTGAATTATTCTTAAAAATTAATATTTGTGAGAAGTTATATTTATTTTATTTATTTATTTAAATTTTGTAATTTTGTTTTATAATGCCAAATTATATTGAAGAAATATTTATTTCTAACATACTAAACTGAAGTAGCTGAATTAAAACTGCTGGATTAAATCTTCAGAATTAAATTGTACTTACATTTAAACAGTGTGCTTATCCTAAACTGAAGTGTTTGAAATAGAACTTTGTATATAAATGGATTTGGCATTAAATAAACTACAAAAGGTTGATATGCCATAAAATCCAACCAACCAACCAAGGTTCAGGTCGTTCTATTTTAAAGTCATGCTGCTCGTTTAAATGGTATCAAAATAGAAATACGTTTTAAATATGCTGTCGTTTTTTTTTTAGACCGACGATTATTCTTGACTATTTTAACTATTTTAACTATTTATTTTTAACTATTTATTTTTAATATCATTCCATTATCATGCTTCTATAATTCATAGGGGAAAAATTAGAGGAAATTTTCATCTATTTTGCTACTCATGAAACGGAGAAAATGTAAATTCATTTTTTGTAGTCAGTGCTTGTTTTTGTAAACACAGGCACTCACGCATACACACACATATATACACATATATATATATATGTATGTCTTTGTTTAAAAAACAAGAAATTTAGAAATTATATTTCATAATGAATATATTTCGCTTATTAATGCCCATTAGATGGATTTCAAATTTTGATCTGCGGGTATATTTTGAATTAAATACCCGTGCATTGAGCACACATTCTTTAGATATCAACAGACCTCATTTACCCGATTATATATATACATATATATATATATATATATACGATCGCATACACATCTGTTTATATCACTGAGCCAATTCTAACATTGCCCTCGCTAATTACCGTTTCACCTAAAATTTTGACCTAGCAAAAATCAAGTAGTTAACCCTGGAATAATCATATGTATCAACCGATTCCTCTAGCGGTTAGAGTGTACGCCAATGGCCCGGGGGACCTGGGTTCAATCCCGGGTTGAATCATAACAAAGACTAAAAAAATGATACTTGAAGCCTCCTTGCTTAACACTCAGCATTATAAGGCACGGATCAAGGGTAAAGTGGAACAATCCAGGGAAAGGAGTTGTGCCCTCCCCTACAACTTGGTGTAGTAGCTATCGAAAAGGGAGCCTTCGGGTCACCCTCGAATACGGTCGCCAACTTTACTTTTTATTCCATTTAAACAATGCTCTTCTGCTCTGGATAAAGAACTCAACAAATTAACATATTGCGTACGTGAAATGAGCGAAAACCGTACATTTTTATTTACATTAAGTCAGAAGAATAAAAATTATATCAGTTAAGATTCATATGTATTTAGAGTTAAGTTTGCTGGTTTGGTTTAGTTTTTTTGGGGTTTGGTTTGGTTATTTAATGCCAAAAAGACACCAACTGTACGGCCACCTGCCCCCTATCACGAAAACTATTCAAGTTAGACGAACCAGACATGCAGGACACTGCTGGAGAAGCAGGGACGAACTCATAAGAGATGTACTCTTATGGACCCCCACACATGGCCGTGCAAAAGCAGGACGACCAGCACGAACATACATTCAGCAGCTATGTGAGGATACGGGATGTTGTCCTGAAGATCTACCTAGGGCGATGAACGATAGGGAGGAGTGGCGAGAGAGGGTCAGGGATATCCGTGCTACCAGCGCGAGATGATGATGATGATGATGATGTATAGACGCGTTTTATTAATAAAGTTTTTAATGAGACAGATTTTTTGTACTCAGTTAAATGGTTTCAAATACTAGGATTTTATTCTCTTTTTTATTCAACATTACTCATTCGTTAGCAACAACAATTTATTCAAACAATTTATTCAAACATCAATAATTTCCCTAGAACGAGTTAAATATCAAACAGTTCTATTTCAAACAATTCATTGTAGCATAGGTCATTTGTTTGCACTGATTTTAAGTGACAAATAGTTCTATTTGATCGATAGATAGGACCCTTTCATGTGCTACCAGTCTGGGTCAGTGTGGACCTGGGAGCGTTCACATTGAAGGGGCACTCCGGATTTTCCAAAGCTCCAGCATTACTGGAGCTTCGCCATTGGATTGTTTAATGACATATCTAGGATGCTCTTTATAGGTGGGGTTTACCGACAGCAGAAATGCTGTCGGGGTATTCTACAGCCCTGGTCGACTGGGATTGTTAAATTTGAATAAAACAGAATATGAATCAAGGTTTATATGTATTTATAGTAAAGTTTTTTAAAACAAATGAATATCTACTTTCATTTTTGTTAAACTGGTAAAGGTGAAAAATTAAGTACATAGGTTATCCTAAGAATACTAAAAGACAAGAGTATGTATGTTCTATGTATTATCAGTTAAAAAAAAACGAAGAACAGGGCTATTTCTGAACAAGAAGAAGTTTTGTCTTTAATTGGAATCATTTTTGAGATGAGGCTTTTTAATATGAGAATTAATTTTCATTTACTGCGGCCTTTTTTCCACATCTTGGTAGTTTTTGTGTTGTTTCTTCTTTCTTTTGGCCAAATTTCCTATCCGAGGTCGCGGTAAATCAACTGAAGAAGGCCAGAGGTGAAATTTGGCCGAAACGTAGTGAAAGAAGATACAACACAAAAACTACCAAGATGACGAAAAAAAGTCCGCAATAAATAAAAATTAATTCTCACAAGAAGAAGTTTTTAAAAATATTTAATCGCATGATTAAGAAAATTACTGATTATATTGGATTTTTACATCACTGAATCTCAAAACAACGAAAAAGATCCACGATTACATCGGTTGATAAAACCAAAAATAATGAGATTTAAAGAAAATACTGCTGACAATTTCTTACCATTCCTGCAACGATCCCAATCAGAAAATTCATATCTCTTATCCATGTATTTGACGCCAGCCATGGCCATCATCATACGGAGGATCTCGGCACGGCCACGGCCATTGAAGTAATGGAGAGTGTAGTTAGGCATGGTGACTTTGCTTTCTGGTTGTTGACTACCAAAGAGAATGGTGTATTGTGGTTCGAGTGACTACAAGTCTTCTCTGACGACCAAGCACAGATATGTTCGGTATTTATACTGTCAGGCTAATCAAGTTGTCAGCGTAGACGCTAACCTATTCAAGGCCGCCTATTCAATATTCCACACTTGATTTTGGTTTAATTTCAGGTGTACTTTAACTACTGTAAGATTGCAAATCACGAACTGTTATTTTTGTAAATAATAAGACCCAGATTACGTCAGCATAGTTTATTGTATGCGCTGAAATTGCCTATATCTTCTAAGTAAATAAATTAGTCTACATCGGTAGATTTTATTCATTTTCAAATCTCAAATCTTCCAATGAAGGTGCGCTCGTTACATACTAATCGAAATCTAAAGCCATGTTTTGTTGACTTCAGGACATATATACCACGCTTTGATTCTAATTAAAATACAGAAATAGGAGTCACAATCTCGTCTAGTGCATTCAAGGCTACAAACATCTAATTTCACTTGAATATACAATAAATTTGCAAAATTTCCAGCCGTAATTTAAGTCAGTTAACCTTTTCATTGATAACAACCGGAAACTTCAGCTTGGTAACGATTATACATTCTGATAATATTGGGTTGTATTTCACTACGCTGACTAATTCTCTCATCTAACTCGTGCAAAATAGAGATTCCTCCTTTCTGTCTTTCACGCTTTGAGGAATTCCCCGTGACATCGTGGCTAACTTGCTGGACTACAACGCCGTAGTAAACGAGTTTGATCTCCAATCTCGATTTTTCGCTCACTTTCGGATAGATTCCTTGGAGAAAAACATGAAGTCTTTTATTGCCACAACTCTGATTTGAATAGTACAACTATTGTTCTACCCGGATCGGTTTGCCTTTAAAAAGCCCTCAAATTTTGATGCGCCATTAAAAAAAAAACGGACCAAACCAACATTACATTTTTATCGATTAAAACAAGTGTCATAATACCCACTTATGCAGCTCGTTGCAAAAGTTACTAAGTCCCCTACGAGAACTTATGAGTGGCCGGATCAAGCAAGAAGTAGGTTCACAGGGAAAAGAACAAAAACATATCAACTTGTGGTTAAAACGTCAAGCGAGGATGGGGAGCGTGTAACACTTAGTGGATAATTAATTCTAGTTTGAGTTTCGGCTAACAAAAGATTATCTTAACTAACTGGGTCCAGCTGGTAATGTCGCTGTTCGTTGTTTTTTTGTTCCGGCCTAATCAGCTTTCCTCGAACCCAAACTAAGTCTGACTGCTTGGACCCAAAACGCACCAGTATATATACAGAATGTTCCATTATTATTTCCGGCTAATGGGACACCCACGAATAAACCCATAACTTTTTTGGGGACCAGTTCTCTCTTAAAAAACCTGGGCATAAAAATATTTCCTAGACTGGCCGTCTCCGATACAGGGACATAAAATTCAGACCCTTTTAAGTTTTTGACCAGTACCCAACAAGTACTTATCACTTACCCACGTCCGTGGCCATATGTAAAAACATTTTCTTATCTAGATTTCCTTAATCTAGTTAATGGGTTTTCCTATCATTTGAAATTTGATACCCAGGCCGAATCTAACTCATCTTGCCACATATATATGTGTGTATATGTGTGTGTGTATGTAGGCATGTGTGTATGTGTGTGTGTGCACACACATGTGCGTGGCGTATATATATATATATATACACACACACACACACACACACATGTATGGTGCAGACACACACACGTGTGTATACATATATGTGCATATATCCAACTCATAGTGTCACACAAGCAATTAAGATGTCTTATTGGAATATAATAGCCCTGTGGTTAGAATACTTGACAGGAAGCATTGAATTTTCTTTTTTAATCTGTTCAGTTTCTTTGTTTCTTTGTGGGTTATTTAATGCTAAAGCCATTCTTGTAGAAAAACAGTAGTGGTGCTATTTCACCCATGGCTGGAGGGGGTGGACGTGTCATTCAAAGATGTCAAAATAAAAATCCCAGATAGAAATGGAGACCAAGGGATGAATGACGTCATGACCAGAAGCGCTAAGAATTTTGGGGGATTTGAGAAAGTCAGATAGTTAAGAACTAGACTCCGAACGGGAAGGGTCGACTTTCGGGGCTCGCTGAGGCCATAGGAATTTGTGCGCTACGGGCGCCGCATGAGATGGGGAGTGGACAGATGGAAAAGTCATCATAGAAAGATTGTGCATCTCTCTTCATTTTGTCCAAAAACCTTTCATCTCAAAGTTAATAAAAAACTTTCGTACCTGAACTAAGAAGTCGTAAGTGTTTTTCGTGTTTTGGGATTCCTATGTTCTATGTATATATGTTATAAACATTCTATGTACATTTCACATATTCATGTATGGCTAGGTTACATTATTTGTCTAAATTTCTGAGGTGAAGCTTGAAAATTATAACTCAGAATATTCGTTCAATTGGCCTCATCTTTATTGTTTACTCACAATATTTCGGCCGATAAGTCTTTTAGCTTTCTTTCGGTGTTTCAAGACGTACTTCGAAGTCCACTCAGCATATCCAATTGAACACTTTATATATATTTTCCAACCCCTCCGCTTGGGCAGGATATGACACAAGGTCAGTTTTTAAGCGGAGTTTAACAGGTTTGAATTCAGAGTTTTCCTACTCCTAGACTAGTTGCGTCACCAAGGCTGAAGAACCTAGTCTGCCCGACAATTTACACATTGCTGGAGGGAGAATAATTGGATTCATACCTTTCCCAAGGGTATTAGTTCTATGTGAAATGCAATCTGTCTTGTCCAGGATTTGAACTTGTGTCGTCGTGTCCATTTCCAAAAACGATAACCACTACACCACAGACATCTCTATTTTCCACTCCGCTCCGGCAGGATATGACACAAAGTCAATTTTTAAGTGGAGTTTAACAGGTTTGAATCCAGAGTTTTCTTTCTCCTAAACTAGTTGCCTCACCAAGGCTGAAGAACGTAGTCTGCCCTACTATTTACACATTGCTGGAGGGAGAATAATTAGATTCATACCTTTCCCAAGGGTATTAGTGCAATGTGAAATGCAATCATTCTTGTCCAGGATTTGAAATCGTGTTGCCGTGTCCAATTCCTACGACGATAACCATTACACCACAGGCACCTCTATTTTTCCCATCCGCTCCGGCAGGATATGACACAAAGTCAATTTTTAAGCGGAGTTTAACAGGTTTGAATTCAGGGTTTTCCTTCTCCTAGACTAGTTGCCGCACCAAAGCTGAAGAACCTAGTCTGCTTTACTATTTACCCATAGCTGGAGGGAGAATAATTGGATTCATAAATTTCCCAAGGGTATCAGTGCAATGTGAAATGCAATCTGTCTCGTCCAGAATTTGGACTCGTGTCGCCGTGTTCATTTCTTACGACGATAACCATTATACCTCGGGCACCCCCATAAAACCCTTTATTTGAACCACGTGGTAGACTGTTCCAATTCTGTTAACCATGACCGGGTATAAGTGTTAAGTTTTAGTATTACCTGATGATGGGATCGAACCTGGGGTCTCCTGATGATTTCAATCAGAAGAACCTTTCAACCAAACAACATATCCAGTGTTCCTAGTATTCATGACAGAACAGTCTTCTTTTTTTTTTTCTTGTTTTTCAAAACAAATCTTCCTTAAAGACAATTGAGATGAAAAAAATATCATCTTTTATTCACTATATCTCTAATTTCTATCTTATTATCTTTATTTCAAAACTCCGGACGACGTTATTCTTTGGGAGTCACTAGTTTTGGAATTAAATTTCGATCGGTTTCTCTGAAAACTCTCTAGATTTTTCAAAAGAATTTTCTCAATTTTAGGTTTGATACAGTTGTTACAAATATTAGCAGAGACAGAAGTAAGATTCATCATCATCATCATATCGTGCTGGCAGCACGGATATCCCTGACCCTCTCTCGCCACTCCTCCCTATCGTTCATCGCCCTAGGTAGGTCTTCAGGACAACAACCTGTATCCTCACATAGCTGCTGAATGTACGTTCGTGCTGGTCGTCCTGCTTTTGCGCGGCCGTGTGTGGGGATCCATAAGAGTACATCTCTTATGAGTTCATCTCTGCTTCTCCAGCAATGTCCTGCATGTCTGGTTCGCCTAACTTGAATAGTTTTCGTGATAGGGGGCAGGTGGCCGTACAGTTTGTGTCTTGTGGGGTGTTGCTGCCAGGACTTGTTCAGGATTGCACAGTGTCCCTGTATTTATCCATGATATCGAAGTCACTTTTCTCTGGGAAAGAAAAGACGTACTCTTTTGCCCATTTCTCTATTGCATTTTTATAGAAAACGTTGCGAAATCGTAGAATTAAGTCATCAAATATCCTTGACTTCCATATTTCTAGACGTATTCTGTTGAGGCCAACAGCATTTCTACTTTCAATTTTCGTCAGTACTACGTTAATTTCTTTCTCTGGAAACTGTCTCCATTTGATGTTTAATAGGAATTGATTTTTGAGATAAGTTTATCATTGACTTTAAAGGAGTTTCCGATCAGATTTTTGACATGTTCTTTCCACTTCTGTATTCTTTCTTCATGGATGGCAGCTTTTAGTTTTTCTCAGGATGTGATCTTCCTTTTGCTCACTTCATTTACTGTCTGCCATGTTATTCCTGATTGTCTGTCTTTTATCGAACTATTTATAAATTGATTTTACCTTGAATGAACTCTTGTTTTTTGGTAAAAGCATAAACAATAAAGTTTTGGTTTACGATCCCGTGAGGTTAAAAAAAAAAAGACTCACTATTCCTGGAAAAAAAACAAAATATCGAAGCGTACATCAATGAATGCGATGGGAAGCAGCATGGTGGATATGAAGTATGGCGGACGAATACAAAGCTGGATTAACGGAGAACTTCACTAGATGCTTGGCGGAGGAGATTCATACACGAAGTACAAAAATCAAATTAGCTCAGTCAGGAAATTACTGCTATTCATCTATAAGGGTGGCGTCGATTGATGATGTAAAAAAAGGCAACGAAGATTACAATGACATATCTATCTATCAATCTATCTATCTATCTATCTATCTCAAGCAGACAATAAAAAGAAGCAGAAGGTACCCCACAAAAACAATTACCGACGCCGACTACGCTGATGACATAGCGATTCTGGCAAATACACACAACCAAGCTGAAACTCAACTTAATAGTCTTGAATGAACCGCCGCAGGCACTGACCTCCATATCAATGCATACAAAACGGAATACATGTGCTTTAATTAAACAGGCGAAATTACCACACTAGACGATAGCTCTCTGAAACTAGGAGACAAGTTCATCTACCTAAGAAGCAGTGTCTCATCAACCGAGACTGACATCGACACACGGTTAACGAAGGCATGGACATCTATCGATCGGCTTTCGATCAAATGGAAATCAGACCTGACCGATAAAAGGAAACGCAGTTTCTTCCAGGCAGCGGTCGTATCGATACTGTTATATGGATGCACAGAGTTGATTAGCCAAAGGGTTAGGGCTAGGCTTAGGGTTAGTATGTTGAGGTTTTAAGGGAGTTCAGTAAGAGATCCCGTCGGAAGAGGCCAGCACTCTTCAAATCGGCTCAGTTGCATTTCCACCAGGACAATGCACCAGTCCACAACTCCATCCTTGTCACAGACTTTTTGACGAAGATGGGCATCAAGACGGTCCCTCACCGTCCCTATTGTCCAGACGTTGCCCCTTGTGACTTGTGGTTATTCCCTAAGCTCTGAGGCTGTCGTTATGAAACAATTGAGGAGAAGAAAGAGGCTGTGATGAAGGTGATTGACACGCTCACAGAAGAGGACTTCCATGGGGCCTTTTAGAAGTTGTTGGAACGGTACAACAAGAGCATTTCAGCCGGAGGAGATTACTTCGAAGGGGAATTCTTATGGGGCTGTAGAATACACCGATATCACTTCTGCAGAGGGGAAAGACCCCCACCCACACTATGAGTGTCCTGGTTGACACTAAACGATCTGATTGTGCAGTCCCCTTAATGCTGGGGCTTTGGGGAACTCGGAGCACCCCTTCCTTGCCATTGCTCCAAGGTCCATGTGTGTACTATCAATAAAAGTGCCCATACGAAAAAAGTCTGGAAACTTATTTAATGATCCTCGCATATATCATGATTGATTTGATTGATTTCTTTGTTTAATGGCATATCAACTCTTTTTAGGTTATTTAATGCCAAAGCCATTCTCCTAGAAGAACAGTAGTGGTACTATTTAACCCATAGCTGGGAGGATAAGGGGGTTCATACCTTTCCCAATGATATTTGCCCGAAAGTGAACGTAAGAGCGCGACTAGAGTACGAACTCGCGTACTACGATTCCGTAGTCCATCGCTTTAACCATTACACCACGAGGACACCCCCTCGCATATATCACTGAGGTCCTATATGTTATTTACTAAGCTTACCGTATATATATAATACATGAGTATAATATATACATTTATTTATTAATAATTGTAAAAGATATTTTAATTTATTCAATGAACCTGAAAGAATCTCATAATTTCTTAACAAACCTCAACATTGCCCAGTCAGCGGGAGCTGTAGAATACTCTGACTGCACCTCTGCAGAGGGGTAAGACCCCCCCCCTAACGAGTGTCCTGCATATGACACTAAATAATCTGATGGTGGGGTTCCAGCAATGCTGGTGCTTTGGGAAATGCGGAGTACCCCTTCATTGCCATTGCTCCACTCTGGCCCGGAGTGGTAGCACCTGGTAAGGGTCCTATCTATGGGTTAAATAGAATTAACAGCATACTTATGCTAAAATGAATTGTTTGAGTAAAACTGAATAGTTTGAAATAGAAATGACTTTTACAATTAAACCGTACTTACATTTAAACTGCATGCTTATGCTTAACTGAATTATTTGAAATAGAACTGTTTTTCGACATTAAAACTGTATTTACACTTAACCGAATTGTTACATACAACAGCTTGAATAGTTAGAAATGGAAATGTTTTGACCATTAAACTGTGTACTTATGCTAAACTGAATTGTTTTAAATAGAACAGATTATTTACATAAAAATGGATTTGGCGTTAAATAACCTACAATGGTTGATATGCCATAAAACCCAACAAACCAAACAAACCAAACCAAACCTTAACAGCATGGTTATATTGACTAGGAATTCGTATTTTCAAAATCCTTTGCTGTAGATTTGTACTGTAAAACTCCAACTTACTATCGTCTGTTTACTCACTTTCTCACATTAGCAGAAAAATAATTATGGTTGGTTGGGTTTTATGGCATATCAACCTTTGTAAGTTATTTAACGCCAAATCCAATTTTACGTAAATAATCAGTTCTATTTAAAACAATTCAGTTTAGCATAAGCACACTGTTTAATTGTCAAAAACATTTCTATTTCCAACGATTCAGTTTATTCAAACAGTTATATATGACACGTCAGTTTAGTGTAAGTACAGTTTATCAAAAACAGTTCTATTTCAAACAATTCTGTTTAGCATAAGTACGCAGTTTAAATGTAAGTAGAGTTTAATTGTGAAAACTATTTCTATTTCGAACTATTCAGTTTAGTCAAGCAGTTCCGCTAGTTCAGTTTAGTGAAAGTACAGATTTTGTTTATACACAGTTAAATGTAAAAACAATTCTTTGTTAAATAATTCAGTTTAGTGTAAATACAGTTTCAATGGCAAAAAACAGTTCTATTTCAAAAAATTCCGTTTAGCATAAGCACGCAGTTTAAATGTAAGTACGGTTTCAGTTTAGCAAAAGCATGCTGTTTAAATGTAAGTACGGTTTAATTGCGAAAAACATTTCTATTTCAAGCTATTCAGTTTAATCAAACAAGTCAGTTCAGCATAATTATGCTGTTAGTTCTATTTAACCCATAGATACTGGGATAGCACCATCAGATCGTTTAGTGTCATATCCAGTACACTCATGGTGGGGGGGGGCTTACCCTTCTGTAGAAGTGCTGTCGGTGTATTCTACTGCCCCAGTCGACTGTGCCAGGGAAAATAATTAGGAATGAGTTTTATCATACCCTTCTTCAATGAAAGTATTATTGTATCTATATTGTATGGACATGATGATATCAATAATAATAATAATAATAATGGTGGACTCAGTCGTTTCTGATACGAACAGGCCTATTTCTTTCTGCCTTCAGCCCTTGGCGATATAGGGAGAAAGACACAATTCATTAGGGTTTAGGCTAACCATACTATGTTGACATCGCCCGACACGCAGCGCATCTTATTGTGTCGGGACCCAAATTTTCTGTCGAGAACCAAATTTTTCTGGTCTGATCAAATCCAAAACACTCAAATGCCCTCTTCGACAGTCGTACTTCAACTGCCATCTTTTCAAAATCCTAATATTCTCAGGACCCTCTCCTTTGGGGACAACGTAAAATACTCACTCAATTCACTCCAGTAGCCGTTCAGCCCAATTTCCTGTCTGGGAGTTTATTATGATATATGATGATTGTCATATCCTTTCCGAGCGGGCGTGCAAGCGCACCGTCTGACTACGACACCGGAAACAAGAGTCACCGAGTAGGTCAAAGCCTTACTAAACTAAATGATAAAATATCATCATCATCATGTTGCGCTGGTAGCACGGATATCCCTGACCCTCTCTCGCCACTCCTCCCTATCGTTCATCGCCCTAGGCAGGTCTTCAGGACAACATCCTGTATCCTAACATAGCTGCTGAATGTATGTTCGTGCTGGTCGTCCTGCTTTTGCACGACTATGTGTGGGGGTCCATAAGAGTACATTTCTTATGAGTTCTTCCCTGCTTCTCCAGCAGTGTCCTATTGATAGCTGTCCATGCTTTCGTGAACCTCGTTTCGATGTCCTTTTCGGTTGATTCGACGCTGCTTCCTAGGTAAGTGAATTTGTCTAAAATGATAAAATATAATTAACGAAAATTATTAATTTAATTAATCATTTCCTTAATTATATAACATGTTTATTTCAGTTTGGTTAGGATTACGGCGTATGAACCTTTCTAGTTTTTTCAATATCGAAGCCTTTTGAAAAATTATATAATTTAAACAATCCAGAGCTCATCTATTTGCATACAGTTGAAATGGTTAAACGTATGACTCGTAAATCAATAAGAAATTTGTAGGCAATCTTATCTTTGAGTTCGTCAGAGCTAATTTGTTTAAACATAGTTGTCTTTAGTGTGTGAATACAGTTAAATTGTTTGAAATATTTTAACAGGAATTGAAACACAGTTTCTTCCAAGCAGCGATCGTGTCGATATTGCTATATGGATGCACTACATGGACGCTAACAAAAAGGATGGAGAAAAGGGTTGAAGGCATCTACACAAGAATGCTGCGAGCAATATTGAACGGGTCCCTGAGGCAGCACCCAACAAGGTAGCAACTGTACGGCCACCTACCACCCATCACGAAAACTATCCAAATTAGACGAACAAGACATGCAGGACAATGCTGGAAATGTGGGGACGAGCTTATTAGTGATGTACTTCTATGGACCCCTACACATGGCTGAGCAAAAGCCGAGCGACCACCTCGAACATATTTACCGCACCTCTGTGAGGATACGGGTTGTAGCCCTGAGAACCTGTCGAATGCGATGAACGATAAGGAGGGGTGGCAAGACAGGGTCAGGGATATCTCTGCTGATGGCACAAGATGATGATGAGTTCTATTTAGAGTTAATCATTTGTTTGTGACCACTTAAATAGTTATAAGTATATCTAACATTGTTTTATTTGCACACAGTCAAATGTTTCCAAGCGTTGCTATGTAATATGAACAATTCAATTTAGACATACTGTTAAAGATTCGGTTTGATCTTATGGCATATCAACCGTTTTAGGTTATTTAATGCCAAATTCATTTTTATACATATATAAGTACAGTTTAGTTTTCACACTGTAAAATGTAGAAATAATAATCATCATCATGTTGTGCTGGTAGCACGGATATCCCTGTCCCTCTCTCGCCACTTTTCCCTATCGTTCATCGCCTCCGGCAGGTCTTCCGGACAACATTCCGTATCTTCACATAGTTGCTGAATGTATGTTCGTGCTGGTCGTCATGCTTTTGCACGGCCATGTGTGGGGGTCCATAACAGTACATCTCTTATGAGTTCATCTCTGCTTCTCCAGCAGTGTCCTGCATGTCTGGTTCGCCTAACTTGAATAGTTTTCGTGATAGGAGGCAGGTGGCCGTACAGTTGGTGTCTTGTGGGGTGTTGCCGCCAGGACTTGTTCAAGATTGCACGCAGCATTCTTGTGTAATTGCTGTCTAGCTTCTTCTCCAGCCGTTTTGTTAGTGTCCATGTAGTGCACCCATATCGCAGTATCGATGTGACCGCTGCCTGGAAGAAACTGCGTTTCATTTTATCGGTAAGGTCTGATTTCCATATAATCGATAGCCTATTGATAGCTGTCCATGCTTTCGTTAACTTCGTTTCGATGTCCTTTTCGGTTGATTCGACGCTGCTTCCTAGGTAAGTGAATTTGTCTAAAATGATAAAATATAATCAACGAAAATTATTAATATAATTAATCATTGCCTTAATTACAAAGTATGTTTATTTCAGTTCGGTTTGGATTATGGCGTATGAACCTTTCTAGTTTTTTCAATATCGAAGCCTTTTGAAAAATTATATAATTTAAACAATCCAGAGCTCATCTATTTGCATACAGTTAAAATGGTTAAACGTATGACTCGTAAATCAATAAGAAATTTGTAGGCAATCTTATCTTTAAGTTCGTCAGAGCTAATTTGTTTAAACATAGTTATCTTTAGTGTGTGAATACAGTTAAATGGTTTGAAATATTTTAACAGGAATTGAAACACAGTTTCTTCCAAGCAGCGATCGTGTCGATATTGCTATATGGATGCACTACATGGACGCTAACAAAAAGGATGGAGAAAAGGGTTGACGGCAACTACACAAGAATGCTGCGAGCAATATTGAACGGGTCCCTGATGCGACGCTGCTTCCTAGGTAAGTGAATTTGTCTACTAGTTTAGTTTTATTTTAAAAATCTTACTTCAATTTTAGTACTCAGTTAAAATCTCAGAAACAGTTCTTCGAAAGTTTGTTTGATTTTAAGTTATATCAAACATTGGAAATTGTTCAACGCCAAAACTTGTTTAGATTTAAATATCGAATACCCATGGTGTGTGAATATTTTTCTTAAAACATTTTTTAACCAAACTGCGGTCAATTTTCTTTACAGTTAAATGGGTTCAAGTATTTCTATCAAATTCGAATCACTTTATTTACTTTTCCACATAATTTTGCATACAGTCAAATAATTTCTAGAGTTGCTATGCAACGGTAACAATTTAACATCAGTTAATTATCATCAGCACTTAAATTAACATCAGCACTTAAATCCCAATACCACGAAGACCCCCCAATTTTTTTTTTCTAATAAAACAAACTTAAGTTAAGTGAGTCATTTAATGAAATGTCTTTTCCAAGGAAAAGAACCCGTTGCTGATATTAAATTTCCCTATTAGGAACTTTCCTGTTGTGGATAGACAAGTCAAAAGACTGTTTAAAACAGTGTTCATTCTAGACTAAGAGTGCATCTTATAACTATTATTTACATTAGTTGGTGTACTCAATCATGTAGCGTATTCTTTCCGGGATAAAATACCTCATTTCTACATGTGTGTCAATCTTACCTATTTCATGACACAACGTTTCCCTTTTCTAGATTTAATACCAAACTGGATCATTTTTTATCGACTTGAGACTTGATACTCATCATTTGTAAGTTAATTGGAAATAACCCGCTTTCAAAATTTCATTCACTGTACTTCAATCTAATATGCCACATCTTCCAACGGAAATTACAAGAGCCAAATAACTTAAGGCATTAGTCTGAAATGGGATACAATATTGAAACTAGAGTTTGAAATCACTTGTTCTGATGTCATAGTCCAGCATATTAGTTACTATGTTAGGACCACTTTCTCCAAATAACTAAGAATGCAAATTGATTGATACAAGATATTCTAAGGTAGAACAAGAGAATGAAAAAAGTCTACCCAACACATTTTTTCGAAAGTAAACGCGTTTTTTTTTTTAAATTACAAACTGCACACTAAAAATGAAGATGAACGTCGAGTGTAGTCTCTATATGGATGTACAGAATAGCTAGATTTTGACATTCGACAGAATCGTTCAGAGACACAGTGGTATGGTCAATATTCATCGTGGACTTCGCAAATAACGGTATAAACAATGAAATTATGTTTTTTTAATTAATGTTTTCTTATATAGTTGTATAGCCATGAACAACTATACATACACATATGCAGATGTATGCAGAATCATAACAACGACACAATAAAGACGAGCGACACAGTTCTTAAGAAAAACTATACCTCTCACTTTATTGAAAGGGAAGTGATTGATACCTTTTCCATAATTGTTTATTTCCCGAGTACTTCCTGCCCGACTTTGGGAGGATGTATTACAACAGCGATGTAACTTTTGTATGTACATTACTACTTTGTAAGAAGAAGAGCATCTGAGCCATTGCACTGTGTAGCGTTTGCTTTTAAAATTGTTCTATAAATGTTGTATAGCCACATAATACATATACATCTGCATGCATGCAGAATCATAACGACGACACAATAAAGACGAGGGACACAGTTCTTTTGAAAAATATACCTCTCATTTTATTTTAAAGGGTTCGAAAGGTTTACGAAAGGTTTTACTGTGTGAGAGGTGTGTTGGAGACAGAATAGAACTGCCACATATTGACCCGTACTCTTATGACCATAACAGCGTTTCTTTCCCGTTCTCCTGGGCTGCTCAACCGGGGACCTGGGGGCCCAACCTCTCTGAGTGCTGGCTCTCTCTAACGCATCTTATCTCCAGCTGGTCTGATTTCAAACTGATTGATTCCCTGTCTTCACCCGGGTTATATAATTGTTTGACGACCACCTTCTTCTTGTGGGCGTCACAAATCGCACTCATTCAACCCATCCAAGGTCAAGGTTATATCCGGATATTCCTCGACCGGATGCACCTGTTTTTTACACAGGTGCATTTCCTATTTTGACAGTTTGGCCGGGGTTAATATGTTACCATGTAACGTAATAGCCAAGGGATTTCGGTTCATGCCTTTGAGTTTTGTTAGGCTGAGAACCTTTCGGCTCAGCACATGGGTTAGCTAGGTGCAAACCTTGATGTAGGTGGTAACGCGCATGCAGGGCGGACGTGCCACTCAGAGATGTCACTATAGCTCGAGATGATGGAACGGGGTGACATGGTACGGGTGTCGTCACGCACCGGAAGCGCACGGAGGTTTGTGGGTGATTTGAAGAAAGTTAGGGAGTTGAGACTAGTTACTTGACGAAGACGGTCGACTTTGGGGGCTCGCAGAGGCGAGATGAATTTATGCGCCATGGGTGCCGCACGAGATAGAGGCCAGATGATAATGACAGCATCGCGAGATTGTGCCTCTCTTCCTTATGTCGAAACCTTTAACTCAAAGTTAATAAAAAGGTTTCGTACCTGAAGAAGAAGTCGTTACGTCTTTTCGAATTTCGAGATTCCTATGTTCTTTATATGTTCTATCGTTATGAACATTATATGTCTATTTCGCACATGGGGTTAATTGTGGCTATAGTACAACAATATCTGTGAAAACAACAACGACAATAGCAACATTCACAACAACTATTTATGTATTGATGGTCTGATATTTTGGTGGGTTTTATGGCATATCAACCTTTGTAGGTTATTTAACACCAAATCCAGTTTTATGTAAATAATCTGTTCTATTAAAAAAAAACAATTTAGCATAAGTACAGTTTAATTGTAAAAAACATTTCCATTTTAAACTATTCAAGCAGTTATATGTAACAATTCAGTTAAGTGTAAATACAGTTTTAATGTCGAAAAACAGTTCTATTTGAAATAATTCAGTTAAGCATAAGCACGCAGTTTAAGTGTAAGTTCGGTTTAATTGTCAAAAACGTTTCTATTTCAAGCTATTCAGTTTACTCAGTTCATTTTAGCATAAGTATGCTGTTAGTTCTATTTAACCCATACATAGGGCCCTATCAGGTGCTACCACCCCGGGCCAGAGTGGAGATGGGAGCGATGGCAATGAAGGGGTACTCCGCATTCCCCAAAGCTCCAGCATTACTGGAACCACACCATCAGATTGTTTAGTGTCATATCCAGGACACTCGTCGGTGTATTCTACAGCCCCAGCCGACTGGGCAATATTTATGTATTCATTCACACGTGTTTTTATACACATGCACATGTTTTGGGTTTTATTAATTTCTATGTTATGCGAGTTGTTAATTGGACAGCACATATCTACGTTTTGATGACTGTAATATAAAGGCGTTGGTAGTTATTAAAAAAGAAAAAAGCAAATTATCTAGTAGACTTTCACGTTTTACTAGATTACAAGGTAATATTAGAAAAATACAAAAAAACTACATAATAACAAAAAAAAAACTATGCTAGAAAGCTTAATACAGTAACATGAAGATAAGAGTTATAACAATCATAGCTGGATGCCTCGAAACAAAACCAAATAACATAGAAATGAAACTAAGGGAACTTAAAACCCGAGAAATAATTGAGACCGTTCACACCATATATATATATATATATAGTACAATTAAATGGAGACTCAAACTCGGTTAAGCCGTCATAATAAATTTATTTCGGCGGAGAATATTGTTGGTATATTCTCCGTCTCGTCAGGTGACTCTTTTTACATGCTCTGTATTGTCCCAGAGATGCGAATGAGGAGTTACAGTTCGTATTCAGAAGATAAATAGGAAAATTAAAGAAATTAAAAAATAAATAAAAAATCAGAAAACAAGATGAAATAAAGATAAAAATAAAAATAAAAAACATAAAAATAAAAAACATTAAGTGGAACTCAAATTACAAAGCTACAAATTCTTTCGTTCATAGGCGTGAGCAGAGGGTGTGAACATATATGTTAGAACGATTAAGAAACAGTAGTGGAATTAATCTACTGGTCAGTCCCTTCTAATTTTGAGTTCTGTTTGTGGTTTCTACTTGGCAGGTGTGCTATTCTAAACAGACTAAGATCGTTTAACTAACGGCTATCTCATATATGATTTACATTTATTTCTGGTATGTCTGTTAATTAACCCAGCTGTTGCCATCTTAGGTATTCCTCTAGTTTCAATTAGGATCGAGATACTTAAACCAGATAAGGTGGGGACATTCATTATAGTCGTCAAGTGTATTTTAAAAAATTTACCCTAAAAATGGTCAAGGGGAATTAACCACCCTAGAATCGCAGGCCCTATTTTTTGATTAATATTCCTTGTTCATCTGGCCCTTATCTATCTTTATCTTTCCCTGTCTTCGTGATATCTGCTGTTGGGTTGATCTCTATTATTTACTAATATTTCTTTATTATTTAGGATAATTTAAATTTTCCCCTATGTCTACACTTAAAGACAAGCTCATTTCTTTCGTTCAATAAAAGTTTTATATATATAAGTATTTTTGGTCCAGTTAAACCGGAGTTGGGATTGCCCAGTCGGCTGGGGCTGTAGAATACACAAACAGCTTCTCTGCTGAGGGGTAAGACCCCTCCCCACCAACGAGTGTCCTAGATATGACACTAAACAATCTGATAGTGAGGTTCCAGCAGAGGTGGATATTTGAGGAATGTGGACTACCCCTTCATTTCGATTGCTCCCAGATCTACTCTGGCCCGGAGTGGTAGCACCTGATAGGGCCCTATCTATGGGTTAAATAGAACTAACAGCATACTTTAGCTTGAAATAGAAATGTTTTGACAATTAAACTGTACTTACATTTAAACTGCGTGCTTATGCTTAACTGACTTATTTGAAATAGAACTGTTTTTCGACATTAAAACTGTATTTACACTTAACTGAATTATTACATATAATTGCTTGAATAGTTTGAAATAAAAATGTTTTTGACAATTAAACTGTACTTATAATAAACTGAATTATTTTAAATAGAACAGATTATTGACATAAGAATTGATTTGGCATTAAATAACCTACAAAGGTTGATATACCATAAAACCCAATAAACCAAACCAAACCGGAGTTGGGTGTAATTCCATCAGGACAAGAAAACTATTCAAAAGAGAACATTCAAATTTCCCTGGTAACAGAAAATACAATGCAATAATTTCATTAAGAAAAAACACAAAACAGTCACATTAGGATTATAAATTTATTTCCATCCTGTTATGTGTTTTTAATAAAATCAAAAAGCACGAAAAAAAATTAAGTGGACTTCTTCAGATCTTATGCATAAAATACATCAGAATAGACATAGGAAAGAAGAATGGGAGGGGACAGAAAAGAGGTGAAGAGTTATCTCCTCATTTAGCCCACTTCCGTTTTTTATTTTATTGTCGGTTAAAATTATAGTAAATAAATTTAAAAAAATATTCATTTTTTAAAAATTCTAATTACTTTTCGACTTAAAACTACAGATTTAATATTAAATTAGAAAATTACATTTATTTCAATAACTTTACGTAACGATACAGAAATAATTATATTAAATTAATTTCAAGATTTAATTAAATTTAACTTTTTTTAAAAAATCAAATTTATTTTTAGCCTATTAATTCAGTTATATTTTAATGATTAGTACATACTGGAACGAGCAGCAGCAGGCATAGGCCTCCATGTCAATGCACACAAAACGAAATATAATCAAACAGGTAATATCTCCATACTAGACGGAACCCCTCTTAAACTAGTTGACAAATTCACTTACCTAGGAAGCAGCGTCTCATCAACCGAAAAGGACATCGACACGCGGTTAACAAAGGCATGGACAGCCATCAATAGGCTATCGATCATATGGAAATCAGACATAGCCGATAAAAGGAAACGCAGTTTCTTCCAGGCAGCTGTCGTATCGATACTGCTGTATGGATGCACTACATGGACGCTAACAAAACGGCTGGAGAGGAAGCTAGACGGCAATTACACAAGATTGCTGCGAGCAATCTTGAACAAGTTCTGGCGCCAACACCCTAGAAGACACCAACTGTACGGCCACCTGCCTCCTATCACGAAAACTACCCAAGTTAGACGAACCAGACATGCAGGACACTACTGGAGAAGCAGGGACGAGCTCATAAGTGATGTACTCTTATGGACCCCCACACATGGCCGACCAAAAGCAGGACGACCAGAACGAACATACATTCAACAAATATGTGAGGATACGGGATGTAGACCTGAAAACCTGCCTAGGGCTATGAACGATAGGGAGAAGTGACGAGAGAGGTTCAGGGATACCCGTGCTATCGGCACGACATGATGATAATGATGCTGGTGATTCTTATGAAATCCACGTTGAATAATTTTTTAATTCTATTATCTTGATTCTGTCGTCCCAATCAGCTCTGTTATATAAGAAACGACAGAGTCAGCCTGTAACATTATTAATATTATCATGAGTATACGACAAAAAAAAACTCTTTTTTTTATCTAAAATTAGAATTGAGATTAGTTCGTTTTATCAATGATATACTAACGTGTTTTCGTCGTCAGTCTCTCGTCCAGGATGTGTGTGTGTGTGTGTGTGTGTGTGTGTGTGTGTATTGTTACCGTCTAAGGACCCCCTTTTCAACTTGTCCTTGGGAGCAGATTTTATGTCTCCTCTATGAACTAGGAGTGGAATTTTTCCTTGCTTTTTGATTTTGATCATTTTGAGTACTACCTTGCACACCTCATTGTTGTCGTCTCCCAGCCCCTTTAGGCCTTGTGGCTTGGGTTTTTAGACTGCTGCTATTTGGTTGTTTAGCTTGTTTGAGTTTCACGGCATATCAACCACTATGGGTTATTCAATGCCAAATCCGGTTTACATATATGAATTATATGATTTGTAACCATTTTTTATCTGAACTCACTTTTTCTTAGTAAACTCACTTTTCTTTTAAATTCATTTTTGAGCCATTCGACCCACAAGTAGGAGCTGCTATTTGGTCTTGTGAATTAATCCTGTCAAATTTAGTTTGACTTCATCTCACCTAGATGAGGACATTGTTTATGATTCCACGTGGACATTTGAACAAAAAGCATGGTCAAATATCTCCAAACAATAGAGAGTTCCTTGAGGCTACAAAAAGCATGGTCAAATATCTCCAAACAATAGAGAGTTCCTTGAGGCTACAAAAAGCATGGTCAAATATCTCCAAACAATAGAGAGTTCCTTGATGTATAAGGCTACAATAGAATTCGGTCAAAGTTTGTCTATCGAACAAAAAAATATCAGGTATTCACCTTCTATTTACTGGCTATAGATATTGAAACTGATAGCAGGAAACGGAAGTGTGTAACTTCCCTTGATCTATTTTTCCTTTTGTTTTGTTTTTCAAACACGGCTTGACCTTTTCACTTATCTTGTCATTTAATTTCTTTTTTAGTCATAACAACTTATTTTTTATAATAATCATTCAACTCGGCCTTTAGCCTTATGAGTAGAGTGTCCGCCAATGGTCCGGGAGTCCGAGGTTCAATCCCAGCTTGAGTCATTCCAAAGACTCAAAAAATGGTACTTTATGCCGCCTTGCTTAACACTCTCCATTATAAGGTACGGGTCAAGGGTAAAATGTAGCAATCCAGGGAGAGGAGTAGCGCCCTCCCCTACACCTCGGTGTCGTAGCTATTGAAAAGGGAGCGTTTTGATCACCCTCGACTCAGGTCGCCAACTTTACTTTTCATGTTTAAAGGTATTCCATTATGGAACCGGCCCATTGCTATAATAGTCTAAGTATTCGCCTGTGATCTGGGAGACTGGGGTTCTATCCCAAGTCGAGTCATACTAAAGACTTAAAAAATGCTACTGGCAAGGTTTTTGCTTAACACTTAGCATTATCAGGTATTAATCAAGGGTAAGTAGAGCAATCCAGGGAAAGGAGTAGCGCCCTCCTCTACACCTCAGTTTTGTAGCTATTTAAAAGGAAACCTTCGAGTCGCCGTCGACAACGGCCGGTTAGCTTACTGATGTAATATTACAAACAGTAATAGAAATACTTTCAAATAATGTCCTTAATTTAAAAACTGTTTAAAAGCGATTTAGTATAGTATAACCATAATGATATCAATTACAAGAGTTATACATATACAAATACAGGCGGACTATTTCGTTTCGGATATGAACGGGTTATTAATTTCTGGCTTCGGTCCATGGCGACACGAGGAGAGGGACACATCTATTAAAAGCCTATGCTAACCATACTATGCTAACCTCACCCCAACGCGCGGTGCATCTTGTGTTGTTTAAGATCTCATTTCATCTCTGCCGGTCGAGATCCGAAAAACTCAACCTCACGCCTCAACGATAGAAAACTCAATTACTGTCTCTTTAAAATCCTCAAATTCTCAGGACCATCTCTTCTGGGTATGAAGTCATCCACACTCCAGCTCCATTTCCTGTCTGGAAGTTTATTATGACAGATGATGATTGTCATATCCTTTCCGCGTGTGCGTAAGACTGCACCATCTGACTATGCACCGGGACAAAAAGACCCGAGTAGTTCAAAACCTTACCGAACTAAATAATAAAATATAATTAATTTTGGAGGTGCCCGTGGTGTAATTGTTATCGTCGTAGGAAATGAACACGGCGACACGAGTTCAAATCCTGGGCGATCCTGATTGCATTTCACATAGCACTAATACTCTTGGAAAAGGTATGAATCCAATTATTCTCCCTCCAGCTATGGGTAAATAGTAGGACAGACTAGGTTCTTCAGCCTTGGTTAGGCAACTAGTCTAGGAGAAGGAAAACTCTGAATTAAAACCTGTTAAACTCCGCTTAAAAATTGACCTTGTGTCATATCCTGCCCGAGCGGAGGGGTTGGGTAAATAGGATAAAATATAATTAACGAAAAATGATTAATATAAAAAATCATTACCTTAATTAAATAAAATTCCCATCATTATCTATCTATGTATCAATGTATACATGGAGATATACATGCGTCTCTCTCTCTCTCTCTCTCTCTCTCTCTCTCTCCGTTGATGTATATATATTTGTGTGTATACATATATTTGGTTTTGTTTGGTTTCATTGTTTAACACCACATCAAACTTCGTGAGTTATGTAATGACAAAGTGATCTTTGTAGAAAAAGAGAAGCGATACTATTTAATCCAGAGCTGGGAAGATGAGGATATTCGTGATTTTCTCAAATATTAGTTCATAGTAAACCTAATTGCGCAAATGAAGTGAGGACTTGCTTAGTTAGTGGCCGCAATCCAGATCTTTCCCCATTATACCACGGAAACTCTCTCCCTCTATCTATCTATCGATCTATCTATATACATATATATATATATATATATATATATATATACGAGATGCCTTCAATAAGTTTCCAGACTTTTTTGTACAGGCATTTTAAGTTGTTGTAGACTCGTGGAAATTCAGTATGTTATTGCTATACATCTTATGGGATGACTGACAAATTCTTATGATTTCAAATTCAAATCAACAGCTTCAGCGGGAATTGGAATACACCCTACTAAAGACTGATTGTCACAGATGGTGAATTTCAAAAACGCAATCTGGACGTCAGGACACTTTAGAAGAACGATATGCAATAAAATTCTGTTTTAAACTTTGAAAAAATGATGCCACAGAAACGTATGGAATGCTTCACACTGCTTTCCGACAATCTTGCATGAATCGAGCACCAGTTTTTGAGTGGCATAAAAGATTGAAGGAAGGTAGGGAGTCTGTGAGGGATGATGAGAGGTGTGGGAGGAGTAAGGAAGTCAATAAACCAGAGTTGATTGGCCAAAGGGTTAGGGTTAGGGTTACTCTGTTGACGTTTTAAGGGAGTTCAGGAAGAGATTCCTTGGGAAGAGGCCAGCACTCTTCAAATCGGGTCAGTGGCATTTCCACCAGGACAATGCACCAGTCTACAACTCCATCCTTGTCACAGACTATTTGACCAAAATGGGCATCAAGACAGTTCCTCAGGCTCCCAATAGTTTATACGTTGCTCCCTTTGACTTTTGCTTATTCCCTAAGCTCACAGGCTGTCGTTATGAGACAATTGAGGAGATGAAAGAGGCTGTGACGAAGGTGATTGACACGCTCACACAAGAGGACTTCCATGGGACCTTGCAGAAGTTATTGGAACGGTACAACAAGAGCATTGCAGCTGGAGGAGATTACTTCGAAGGGAACTTGAGTTTCATGTGTGTACTATCAATAAAAGTGCCCATACAAAAAAGTCTGGAAACTTATTTAATGATCATCGAATATATATATATATATATATAGAGAGAGAGAGAGAGAGAGAAAGAAAGAAAGAAAGATATATTAATAGAGAATGACACTATTCCCGTTACTCATATGAATGGAAGAATAGCAAGTAAAATGGAAATACTTTCATGTGTCCAAAAATAAGTGAAATACAATTAGAAGGAAATATTTGTTTATTAATTATTTTGAATTCGTTACATCATATAAATAAAATAACCCTATGAAATATTTCTAGATGAAATAGGTTTTTGAAAACACATCTTGTTTCCAGAGATTTCGAATGTTTTTATTTTACAATGATGAAATGAATGTCTGATAAACTGAATTTACCAGGAAGTATTGCAGCGACTCTTCAGGTAAGAAGCGATCTTGGGGTAGGAAGCGACACGGTTGTAGAGGGCAATCATTTTCGGGTAGCTGCTGAACATAGATTGGTTCTCCCTGAACATGTTCCCCACGCAACAGTAGAACATCATATCACACCACATCATCTGAAAAAGTGAAAGAAATAAGGTAAGATGTGATATATTTGAAGACGAATGTTTTTTAAGGAAATGAATACATCTACATCAGTTCATGAAATATTTTCTGTAAGGTTAAGTAAAAACATTTTTCTTTAGTTCTGTTTTGTAAACACACACACACACACACACACACACACACACACACACACACACACACACACACATGTATATATATATAGATATATATGAATGTGTCAATATATATATTTAGAGAGAAAGAGAGGGAGACTTGATACATAGTAATACAAAGATAATAACAAATGTATACGGTGGACAATTGGTCTATTTATCATATTAAATTTTTTACATCGTTAAATCACAAAACTATTTTCCTGTTATTTCTTGATGAAATATATATTTGAAATGTGTCTTGTTTTTCGGCAGTCTTCCCTTGCTAAGAAAGACACGATCTTCCAGTCAGAAGTTTCTTTTACCAACATGTGTTGCATCGACTCTTCAGGTAAGGAGCAATCTTGGGGTGAGAAGAAACGCGGTTATAGAGGGCCATCATTTTGGGGTAGTTGTTGAACATTGACTGCATCTCATTGTACATATTCTACATGTAACAGTAGAACATCATATCGCACCACATCATCTGAAAAATCGAAAGAATTAAGATAAGATGTGATACATTTAAAAATATATTGTTTTTTATTGGTAATTTTTACATCAGTCCATAACACAGTAACTATAGGTTTACGTTTTTAGAAAATATTACGTCTTGCTTAAATAACAATATAGGTATTATTATATATCATAAGATTATTAAGACGAAGAAGAAACCCATAAAAAGGACTCAAAGGTGTAAAGGAAAATAACCCCGTTCTTTTATATAAAATATGTACTTGCAAATAAGATTAAACATATTTTGCTTTTCAGATAAAAATATGAGTGACGAACTGTTAAGCGTCTCTTTTCTCGTCTTTAACAGAACCAGTGACGTGCGACTCTTTTCAATGTTTCAACAGCAACTGACCCAACAGTTCGCAAAGGGGGTGTAATATGGTCTTACCGAGCCCCTTTGCTATCCCCTAATGTTTTGTCTCCAGGACAATCTATATCCAATGATTGTCACATATTACTACCATGCTGAAACGAAGTTGATTAAGGTTATTGGGCGACTTCGATGGAAGTCTAATAAGTCAAATACGAAGCGATCTGTGTCCCGTATGATAAGAAAGGTTCTTTTAAAGTTCGTATTTGACAAGCTATAAAATTTATTGATAATCTAGATTGCGAGAAATTAATTGTCTGTTCACAGATATACACGTTAAACCAACGGAATAACTTATCACATTAAATCTTCAGTAATATCTAAACAAATTGAATAATATGGTGCACATTTGACGGTGCAGAATTTAAGGGGGAATATTTTTGATATTTATAAAATACAAAGATGCATCACCACAATGTAACGAATCTTTTTGAAGTTATTAGATGTCTTCAGTGCATATTGCTTTTATAATATTCGACAGGAATTGGTTGATCTCTCTTCCATAATTATTTATTTCCCAAGTACTTTCTGCCCGACTTTGGGCCATCATTAGGGGAGGATCTATTACAAAAGTGATGTAACTTTTGTATGTACATTACTACTTTGTCGGAAGAAGAGCGTCTGTACCGTTGCAATGTGTAGCGTTTACTTTTAAATTTGTTTCTATGAATAGAGTCAGTAGCTAAAGACATATCAAACCAGTGCTAATGTACGTAAATGTCTTTTGCCACTGACACTATATAAACAAATTTAAAAGTAAACGCTACACACTGCAACGGCCCAGACGCTCTTCTTCTTACAAAGTTGTAATGTACATACAAAAGTTACATCACTTTTGTAATACATCCTCCCCTGATGATGACCCAAAGTTGGGCAGAAAATACTTAGGAAATAAACAATTATGGAAGATACATCAACTAATTCCAACCGAATATCATAAAATCAACACAGCAATAGGAAAGGATCAACAAAAAAATATGTAGACAAAAATGTCTATTATATTCAACGAAATTTGTATTAAATAAATAAACGTACACACACACACACACACACATATATATATATATAGAGAGAGAGAGAGAGAAAGAGAGAGAGAGACAGACTGACGGACACTGAGAGACAGAAAGAGTTATTTTTTTTATTGCAGACTTTTTGTCCTCATCTTGGTAGTTTTTGTGTTGTTTCTTCTTCGCTACGTTTAGGCCAAATTTCCCCTTTTGACCTTCTTCAGGTGATTAACCGCGACCTCGGATAGGAATGCTGAGTCTTGTTACCGTATCCCCAGTAATTACTGCCTTCCATAGTTGTTGTCTATCATGCCACCTTTTTGACCAAGTAAACCTCTGGCCGGCTTGTGTAGGAATTGAAACAGCTATCTTCTGACAATACTCACCAGGAACCGTACAGACTCAACGCCTCTATCAGCTGCGCAACGCGCCTAGAAGGGCGATCAAGGTTGGATTTTTTGGTCTTATAAATCCAATTTGTTCTCTTTATCTGGTCTTCCATAGTCGGGTCCGTACCGAATTTGTAATTGACTTTGATTGGAATCATTTTAAGATGAGGCTTCTTAATCTGAGAATTAATTTTTATTTATTGCGGACTTTTTGTCCTCATCTTGGTAGTTTTTTTTGTGTTGTTTCTCATCTCAAAATGATTCCAATTAAAGACAGAAGCAGTTATATATGTATAACTATGATCGATGTGTAAAAGTATACTTTATATTCACATCAACAATTATATATATATCTCATTGATTAGGATTATTTTGTCTGTCTGTTTCCGTTGGACGAAACAAATGTTTTCAAGCTACCAAATTTAGTGTGCATAGATATTAGCCTGTTGGATCATACAAAAATGTTTTTTCAGGAATAGAATGGCTCTTAAAAGAAACCAATATCATTCGAAAACGTCACTAATCTTATTAACAACATTTTCCAAAGTTAAGAGAAAATACAAACAACTTTTTACAATTAAGATAGTTATTTCCGTTTAATTGGAAATTATTAACTTGATGTATAGACTATTTTCAAAGTTGTAGATATAAAATATGTAAATAATATAATGGCTTGCTGAAGATTAAACATTCACCCAAGAATTTTCAAAAGGATAAAAATTAGTATACATATGTATACAAAACCTCTTATGTCAAAAAAGACAAAACCTCTTATGTCAAAAATCTCCAAATCGCAAATAACAAGACAAAAGCTCTTTTGTCAAAACCTCTTACGGCAAAAAAGACAAAACCTCTTATGTTAAAACCTCTTTCGGCAAAGAAGACAAAACCTCTTATGTCAAAAAAGACAAAACCTCTTATGTCAAAACCTCTTACAGCAAAAAAGACAAAACCTCTTATGTCAAAACCTCTTACTGCAATAAAAGACAAAACCTCTTATATCAAAACCTCTTACGACAAAAAACATAAAACCTCTTATGTCAAAACCTCTTATGTCAAAACCTCTTAGAGCAAAAAAGACAAAACCTCTTATGCCAAAAACTCTTATTTCAAAAAAGACAAAACCTCTTATGTCAAAACCTCTTATGTCAAAACCCCTTACAGCAAAAAAGACAAAACCTCTTATGACAAAACCTCTTATGTCAAAACCTCTTACAGCAAAAAAGACAAAACCTCTTATGTCAAAACCTCTTACGGTAAAAAAGACAAAACCTCTTATGTCAAAACCTCTTACGGCAGAAAAGACAAAACCTCTTATGTCAAAACCTGTTAGGGCAAAAAAGATAAAACCTCTTATGTCAAAACCTGTTATGTCAAAACCTGTTACAGCAAAAAAGACAAAACCTCTTATGACAAAACCTCTTATGTCAAAACCCCTTACAGCAAAAAAGACAAAACCTCTTATGACAAAACCTCTTATGTCAAAACCTCTTACGGCAGAAAAGACAAAACCTCTTATGACAAAACCTCTTACGGCAGAAAAGACAAAACCTCTTATGTCAAAACCTCTTACGGTAAAAAAGACAAAACCTCTTATGTCAAAACCTCTTACGGCAGAAAAGACAAAACCTCTTATGTCAAAACCTCTTACAGCAAAAAAGACACAACCTCTTATGTTAAAACCTCTTACGGCAAAAAAGATAAAACCTCTTATGTCAAAACCTCTTACGGCAGAAAAGACAAAACCTCTTATGTCAAAACCTCTTACGGCAGAAAAGACAAAACCTCTTATGTCAAAACCTCTTAGGGCAAAAAAGATAAAACCTCTTATGTCAAAACCTGTTATGTCAAAACCTGTTACAGCAAAAAAGACAAAACCTCTTATGACAAAACCTCTTACAGCAAAAAAAACAAAACCTCTTATGTCAAAACCTCTTACGGTAAAAAAGACAAAACCTCTTATGTCAAAACCTCTTACAGCAAAAAAGACACAACCTCTTATGTTAAAACCTCTTACGGCAAAAAAGATAAAACCTCTTATGTCAAAACCTCTTACGGCAGAAAAGACAAAACCTCTTATGTTAAAACCTCTTACGGCAAAAAAGATAAAACCTCTTATGTTAAAACCTCTTACGGCAAAAAAGATAAAACCTCTTATGTCAAAACCTCTTACAGCAAAAAAGACACAACCTCTTATGTTAAAACCTCTTACGGCAAAAAAGATAAAACCTCTTATGTCAAAACCTCTTACGGCAGAAAAGACAAAACCTCTTATGACAAAACCTCTTACAGCAAAAAAGACACAACCTCTTATGTTAAAACCTCTTACGGCAAAAAAGATAAAACCTCTTATGTCAAAACCTCTTACGGCAGAAAAGACAAAACCTCTTATGACAAAACCTCTTACGGCAGAAAAGACTAAACCTCTAATGTCAAAACCTCTTATGTCAAAAAAGACAAAACCTCTTATGACAAAACCTCTTACTACAAAAAAGACTAAACCTCTAATGTTAAAACCTCTTATGTTAAAAAAGACAAAACCTCTTATGTCAAAAATGCCCAAATCGTATGTAACAATATATCACACAAGAAAAAAATTAACTTATATGTATATTTACCAACCCCACAACTCAGGCAGGATATGACACAAGGTCAATTTTTTAGCGGAGTTTAATAGATATCCGTATCTGGCTATGGTACCGTATGTTATTCACTACACCACGGAAGCTATCAACGTTTGCTGGGTTAGGATTACGGTTGAAAATAAAATTTACTATATATTTTATGACGCATTTGTAGATATAACCATATTTACCAACCCCACCGCTTGGGCAGGATATGACACAAGGTCAATTTTTAAGCGAAGTTTAACAGGTTTGAATTCAGAGTTTTCCTTCTCCTAGACTAGTGTCCATACTAAGGCCGAAGAACCTAGTCTGTCCTATTATTTAACCATAGCGGGAGGGAGAATAATTGTATTCATACCTTTCCCAAGGGTATTAGGGCTATGTGAAATGCAATCAGTCTCGTCCAAGATTTGAACTCGTGTTGCCGTGTCCATTTCCTACGACGATAACCATTACACCACGGGCACTTAACTTATATTACTGATTAACTTAAATGTCTACTCAGACAAGCAGTGTATAGAAGGGTAACAACAGAGAATAATTACAACGGCCCATTTGGATATGAGACTGTCACCTTTTTCCTTACCGATATACGTAATCCTCCGAGTTGTACAGCTAAAATATGTAAGTAATATGATTATCTATTTTAGACCAAAAATCTAGACAAAAATTTTCCAAGCGATAAAACATTTATCTGTCATAGAAATTGAAAAAAATTTAATTACAAAATTACATGAAATTAAACTTTGGTTTGGTTTGGTTTTTATGGCATGTGAACGATTGTTGGCTACTTAATGCCAAATTCTCTTTGTAAATATATATAAAATATAATGGATTTTGTTTGGTTGGTATTTATACTACATCAACCATTGTTGGTTATTTAATGCTAGACCCTCTTTATACATATATGTTAAATATATATGATTTTGTTTGGTTGGGTTTTATGGCATATCAACCATTGTAGGTTATTTAATGCTAGACCCTCTTTACACATATATATTAAATATATATGATTTTGTGTGGTTGGATTTTATGGCATATCAACCATTGTAGGTTATTTAATGCCAAATCCTCTTTATACATATATATTAGATATATATGATTTGGTTTGGTTGGGTTGGCATATCAACCATTGTAGGTTATTTAATGCTAGACCCTCTTTATACATATATATTAAATATACTGGATTTTGTTTGGTTGGGTTTTATGGCTTATCAACCAGTGTGGGTTATTTAATGCCAAATCCTCTTAATAGATATGATTTTTTAATCACAGTTTGTAGATAACATTCTTAAACGAACCTGTTTTTTTTTGCACACAGTTAAATGGTCTCTAATACGTATGTATTTACCAACTCCTCCGCACGAGCAGGATGTGGCACAAAGTCAATTTTTCGGCGGAGTTTAACAGGTTTGAATTCAGAGTTTTCCTTTTCCTTGACTGGTTGTCTATCCAAGTCTAAAGAATCCAATTTGGTTTACTATCTACTTATAGCTGGAGGGAGTATAATTGGATTGGTTGCTTTCCCAAAGGTATTAGTGTGATGTGATAAGCAATCTGCCCCGTACGGATTTGAACTAGTGTCATCGTTTCCATTATCTACGACGATAACCGTTACACAAGGGGCACCGACAATGGTTTAAAGCCACAATTTAATAATAGTCATTAGTTTGCACTCATAGTTTGTTCTATTTGATCCATAGATAGGACCCTATCAGGTGCAACCACAACGGATCAGTGTCGACCTGGGAGTAATGGTAATGAAGGGGTACTTTGCATCCCCCAAATCTCCAAGGCTGGAGCCTCAACATCAGATTTTTTTAGTCTCATATGCAGGACATTCGTTGTGGGAGTCCTATCTCTCTGCTGAGACGCAATCGGTGGATTCTACAGCCAACTCGGTTGGAAATTAAATTTGATTCGTATCTTATCCACGGCTAACTTTTAAATAAATGCATAAAATCAAATTATACACCTTTTAAAATATAATCACTTACCATGTCTCCCATAAAGAAGTTTTGCCTAGTCAGCTGGGGCTGTAGAATACACTGACTGCACCTCTGCAGAGGGGTAAGACCCCCCCTAACGAGTGTCCTAGGTATGACACTAAAAAATCTGATGGTGAGGTTCCAGCAATGCTGGAAATTTGGGGAATGTGGAGTACCCCTTCATTGCCATCGCTCCCAGGTCCACTCCGGCCCGGAGTGGTAGCATCTGATAGGGCCCTATCTATGGGTTAAATAGAACTAACAGCATACTTATGCTAAAATGTATTGAGTAAACTGAATAGCTTGAAATAGAAACGTTTTTGACAATTAAACCGTACTTACACTTAAACTGCGTGCTTATGCTTAACCGAATTATTTGAAATAGAACTGCTTTTCGACATTAAAACTGTATATAAGTGAATTATTACATATAACTGCTTGAATAGTTTGAAATGGAAATGTTTTTGACAATTAAACCGTGTACTTATGCTGAACTGAACTATTTTCAATAGAACAGATAATTTACATAAAAATAGATTTGGCGTTAAATAACCTACAAAGGTTGATATGCCATAAAACCAAACAAACAAACCAAACCATAAAGAAGTTGCTTCCACCATCAACGAAAAATAGTCAACTAGTTCTGTTTAAAAACAATTCGAAATTTAACTGGATTTCTTAGGTCAGTTTGTTTGACATCATGTCTGTCTTATGCTAAAATAATAAGTATTGCCAGTCGTTTGGGGTTGTAGAATACATTGACTGCATCTCTACATTACTCGATAGAATGATATTAATCTTGTCTTCTGTCTTGCTTGTAGTGAAGAATTTATATAAATAAACAAACAATGTCAGCGTATACATTTTATGAAAAATAGAAACTTACCATATCACCCATGAAGAACTTGCTTCCATCATTGCGCATGCAGAGTGACCTCTCCATGAAAGGCATAATTCTGTTGAAGGTGTTCATGTATCTCCAGTACAAATAGTTCTGAAAATAAAATAAAATATGGATTATTACCTCCTGAGGTAGTGTCTGCAATGATTATTGTTACCTAATTTCGAGTGAGACTTTTTTTAATTATGAAAGGACTGTGAATTAATTACTTTAAGATATAAAAAAAGGCTTACGTCGTAGTTGCTGAATAAAATGTCGCCTCCAAAGCCCCAGTCGTTCATGTTGTTTGGTCTGGTTTCTTTGTTTAATGGCATATCAACCTTTGTAGGTTATTTAATGCCAAATCCATTTTCTTAGAAGAACAGTAGTGGAACTATTTAACCCATAGCGGGGTTCATACCTTTCCCAAGGGTATTTGCCCGAAAGTGAACGTAATAGCGCGACTGGAGTACGAACTCACGTACTACGATTCCGCAGTCCCTAGCTTTAACCGTTACACCACGAGGACACCCCCCCGTTCATGTTGTACTGTGAAAGAAAAATGAAAATGGGACCAGATAAAGTTCAGATTCAGATCATTTCTTCTTATTCTTAAAATTTCTTTCTTTTTTTCAGTAAATATACGACTAGCGTCTAGTCAGCGAGTTCTAGACTACTACGAATGTTTCCACTGAATACTGGTTGGACCCTCAACCCCGCATCAGTTGCAGGACCCGTGTTTGACGCTTAACAGAATCTAGGGGTGATGGACCACTTCTGTTGATCTGAGGTATGTGGAGTCACCCTTTTCTTTAATGCATTTATATATACAGATAGGAAGAACACTGATAAATAAGCATAGATCTGAATTTCTCAATACTTCTGATTCATTTAGATCAGCTGTAAAAGTAAAGTTAGCTCCCTTTTCAACAGCTACTACACCGAGGCGTAGGAGAGGGCGCAACTCCTTTCCACGGATTGCTCCACTTTACCCTTGATACTAACCTTATCATATTTACCAACCCCTCCGCTCGGGCAGGATATGACGCAAGGTCAATTTTTAAGCGGAGTTTAACAGGTTTGAATTCAGAGTTTTCTTTCTCCTAGACTAGTTGACATACCAAGGCTGAAGAACCTAGTCTGCCCTACTATTTATTCATAGCTGGATTGCCGTGTCCATTTCCTAAGACGATTACCATTACACCACGGGCACCTCCATATAACCACTACTTGATCCTAACCTTATAATGCTGGGTTTTAAGCAAGGAAGTATCAAGTACCATATTAAAAGTCTTTGATATGACGCGAACTATTGGCGAACATTCTACTCCCTTGGCCAATGAGCCGGTTAGATCGACTGTAATAATACCTTGAGGCACTCAACTCTCTCGTTCACCCATATCTTTTCAAATAAGTTATCATTTTTTTCAAGTAACTGGGTCAAATTGGCTGATATCATATATTCTGCAATTATTCTTCAATATAAATATATTTACAAAGAATTCAATTCTTATTAAAGATGTCTTATAATACTAGTATTAATTTTTCTCCTTTACCAGGGTGATAAGAAAAGACACTTTCGAAATAATTAACTCACTCTGAAGTGTCCGTTCTTCCAGTGATCGTATCGCATGTAATCGTGCATGATTTCATAGAAGCAATCGCAGATGTCGTCACACTTCATCATGTCCATGGGGCTCTTAGGAAAGAAATCTACAAAACAAATTAAAATTGGTAAACATATGCATCAATCAAGGGGTAATTGTGTCTAGTGTGTGATTTTCTAGACTGTCGTCCTAATTTTTATTGTTGTTTGCTGTAACGACCTCTGTATCTTCAGGCCTTCATCAGGTGTCCTTTGTTTATCTGGGTATGGAAATAATTTGAATTGGGAATATTTTTTATAGTTTGATTTTTGATCAAACAAAGCTTTATATCCCAAAAAATTATATACAACATCCAATTTTTGGGTGAGCATGAAGCCCGAACGGTTTTGTAGGGGAGAGGAAGGGGAGCAGTCATTCTTGAACTTATGGTCCCTGAGGGGCCCTAGTTAGCTACATTCGTCGACCCATGCATATAATACAATATTGACAACTATTCATTGACAAGCACGTGACATTCACCAAAATACCTTATTCGCTCTCTGAAAAGTAGGCGTTCAAGAAATATGAAGATGTTATTCAAATGATGACGTCATTGCTTTTTTTTACGTCTGTCCGTCAGGGCTGCATCATAAATTTCTCGAGAAGTGTCATGAGATGAATTCGAAAATTAAAATCTAATGCCATCAGTTATTCTTGATATTTTATTTTTATTTAAAAACATTTAGATTTTGCCTTTTCACTTACTGGTTCCCAGATTGCGTTCATTTTTATACTTCGTCTAGTCAAGAGGTCAACATGGCGCCACATATGTGCCGCTTCTTTGCGACGTCCTCTTTTTCAATGTTTTTCCCTATCGATTATTTTAACTTTATCCCACAAGGGTAGATATTGTACTTCAAATCTCATCTCAAAATTCAGAAGATAATTATTTTGTCTGGTCTACATATTTCTAAGATATCCGTGCCGATAGCGCGACAAGATGATGATTATTATGATGATACTGACTCAAATAGATAACGATGTCCTCATTTGTCTGGCCAAGTTCAAATCATAAACACACAACTAATTCGTTTGGAGCCGTAGAATACACTGACTGCCTCTCTGCAGAGGGATGAGACCACTCCCGCCCGAGAGTGTCCGGAATATAACACTAAACAATCTGATGTTGAGGTTCCAGTGATGCTGGAGCTTTGGAGAATAAATGATGCGAATAACAAAAAGAATAATCGTCATCTTGTGGTTATTCAACATTTTTTAAATGCATACAAAAAGCCCTTGTGGTTATAATTACGCAGGTGCGTATTTCCAATATTCTTGGGAAGATGTGACTTTGAAGGTGACCGTGTCCTCTGTAAAGGAATACGGATTTAACTTGCAAGACACATTCAGGTTAAGTGGCCGCGTAATAACCATGACAAGTTGATTTGGCATCACTTGTGTGCGATGTGGACTTGTGGGTTAATGGTAGATTTCAACTCAGCATTTTGTGGTCGCTGGTTCAATCTCCAGTCTGGGAGATTACGGCATACACTGTTGATGAGACCTAAAAAGGTCGAAACAGCTGTCCAGTGTTTCCGTATGTCGTGCGAAACAGTTTGCCAGATTTTATGGTCGTGGTAATTCAATTCACAATATAATTCTTCCAGTGAAATAGAAAATGTGCATTCATACAAAAATGAGAAATCATATCGGCCAAAACAAGAAGTAAGCAGCCAAATATTATTTCTGGTATATATTCATTGTTAAAAAGATTTAAAACGATAAAAAAAAACTAAATTCAGGAATGATAAAATAATATAAATTTAGAAAATTCCATTTTACCCAGTTGGTGAGGCTCTAGAATATACCGACTGCTTCTCTGAAGAGGTGTAAGAACCTCGCCAACGAATGTACTGGATATGAACTAAACAATCTGATGACGAGGCTCCAGTAATACTGAAGCTTTAGGGAATTCGGAATAACCCTTCATTGTCATCGCTCCCAGGTCCATTCTGACCCAGAATGGTAGCATCCGATAGGATCCTATATATGGGTTAAATAGAACTGTTTTATATTAGAACTGTGTACTTATCATCATCACCATCATATCGTGCTGGCAGCACGGATATCCCTGACCCTCTCTCGCCACTCCTCCCTATCGTTCATCGCCCTAGGTAGGTCTTCAGGACAACAACCTGTATCCTCACATAGCTGCTGAATGTACGTTCGTGCTGGTCGTCCTGCTTTTGCGCGGCCGTGTGTGGGGATCCATAAGAGTACATCTCTTATGAGTTCATCTCTGCTTCTCCAGCAATGTCCTGCATGTCTGGTTCGCCTAACTTGAATAGTTTTCGTGATAGGGGGCAGGTGGCCGTACAGTTGGTGTCTTGTGGGGTGTTGCTGCCAGGACTTGTTGAGGATTGCACGCAGCATTCTTGTGTAATTGCCATCTAGTTTCTTCTCCAGCCGTTTTGTTAGCGTCCATGTAGTGCATCCATATAGCAGTATCAATGTGACCGCTGCCTGGAAGAAACTGCATTTCATTTTATCGGTTATTGTTTGAAATAGAACTGTTTGATCATTTGACCATGTGTAAAACCTTCTATGTGAAAAAAAAGAGCTCCGGCCCGTACTGAAAAAGACATCGTCACGCGGCAAACGAAGGTATGGACAGCTATCGATAAGCTATCAATCATATGGATATCAAACCTGACCGATAAAATGAAACGCAGTTTCTTCCTGGCCGCGGTCGTGTCGATATTGCTCTTTGGATGCACCACTTGGACGCTAACAAAACGGCTGGAGAAGAAGCTAGACGGCAATTACACAAGAATGTTCCGAGCAATATTGAATAAGTCCTGGCGGCAACACCCCACAAAGTACCAACTATATGGCTACCTGCCTCCCATCACGAAAACTATCCAAGTTAGACGAACCAGACATGCAGGACATTGCTGGAGAAGTAGAGATGGGCTTATAAGTGATGTACTCCTATGGACCCCCACATATGGCTGAGCAAAAGCAGGATGACCAGCTCGAACATACATTCAGCAGCTATGTGAAAATACGGGATGTAGCCCTGAAGACATGCCAAAAACGATCAATGATAGGGAGAGGTGGCGAGAGAGGGTCAGGGATATCCGTGCAAGCGGCATGACAGGATGATGATGATGATATATAAGGGATTTATAGAAAAAAGGGCTGACAAACAATGATGATATGTCATAAAACTAAACTAAACTTTTTTTATCAATGTTCTGCTTACCATTCTTTTTTTTATTTAGATTACTCAGCTTTAACCTTAATTTTTCGTCATTCTGTTGGTGCTGCTTATAATAGACTGACCTCCCAAAAGGCAGGTGTCTTGGGTATGACACAAAACTAAATATGATGAAGCGGTTCCAGTTCTGGGGCGTGTGAAGTACCTATTCTTTTACTCCCAGGTCAACTCTGACCTGGATTGAGAAGACTTTTTAGGATCCCATGTATAGGACAAAAAGAGCTGTTTGAAAATTACTTTTATTGAATATAAAATAGTTGAAACCATATAACTATGTGCAAATAAATAATAATTATCATTAAATAGAAATAGTTAGCTAAAACCATAAAGTTTTGTATGGAATTATTAGTATCAGAGAGGAATACTTGAAATCATATAAATGTATGCAAATTATTTCTGTTTAATTGGAATAAGTAAGTAAAGTTGGCGACCGTAGTCGAGGGCGACCCGAGGGCTCCCTTTTCAATAGCTACTACACCAAGATGTAGGGGAGGGCGTTACTCCTTTCCCTGGATTGCCCCATTTTACCCTTGATACGTACCATATACTGCTGAGTGTTAAGCAAGGAGGTATCAAGTACCATTCTTAAAGTCTTTAGTATGACGCGACCTAGGATTGAACCCAAGACTCCCGAGCAAACACTCTACCCACCAGACCAATGAGCGTTTTTTTTTAACTTGATGCCATATAACTGTGTACAAAGTTCTTGCATACAAATAATACTCTATATGTACTGGGGGTGTCCTCTTGGTGTAATGGTTAAAACCATGGACTGCGGAATCGTAGTACGCGAGTTCGTACTCCAGTCGCGCTATTACATTCACTTTCGGGCAAATACCCTTGGGAAAGGTATGAACCCCCTTATCCTCCCAGCTATGGGTTAAATAGTATCACTACTGTTCTTCTAGGAGAATTGCTTTGGCATTAAATACAAAGAATTGTTATGCTATTAAACAAAGAAACCAAACATCTACATGTACTACAGTTCTCCTCGTGGTGATGCCATAATGAAAGACACTTGAATATGAGAAAAAAGGCATGAAAATGTCATTTTCTTTACTGGTAGCGTGACATACAAGCGGAAACTTATGACATTCTTCCAGAAACAAATATTCACCCCAGCATATCTATATCATTCTCTCTCTCTTTCTCACTCTCTCTCTCTCTATATATATATATATATATATGCTCCCTTACCCCTGTAGGGTTGAGCTCTCTAACAAAGGAAGTAATGATTGCCACTGGCGTAAATCAAGGCTCTTCAAATGAATTGAGCTATCGGAAGCCGTTGACCGGATATATGTAAGCAAAAC